>CAEFZP010000820.1:0-67500 GCA_903064625.1 Mallotus villosus
TAATCAAAGTATGAATTAGTCAATCATCGCTAAGAATATAATGATGTTGTAAATATGTATGTCCATTGTATAATTCATGTTTTGTTCACACCAACCAAGTTAACAAGTGCATTACCTGTTAGGCCTATTGGAATACTTACTAGCAAACACCAAAAATTGAAAGGCTACTTTATTATTATTATTATTATTGATCAAATGTTTGTTATTAGTAACCTAAAAGTAGAGCCCCACAAAGCCTAACAAAGAAATAGGCCTACTGTAAACAAACAAGAAAGAGCATCATGACTATAAGTAAAACTGAATGCCTATTACATTTGCACAATATTGGTATCACTTCTGGAATCATTGGAGGCCTATATGTCAGATAATATATATATATATATACAAATATTAACTATTATCATTAAGTTGATTTGTAATGTTATCTTATTGTGGATTAAAAGATGCTGCAACAGAAAACGCAAAGGCTACCCAACCCCCACCCAGTATTTTCCTTATACCCTGATTTGCATAAACATGAGTAATTTATGAATAATAAATGTCCTCGCATTCAGCGGGAGCCATTAATTTGCATATCACCATGGCACAGTTTTATTTTCTGAGTGTGGTGTAGTTTAATCACGAAGCCCTTCAAGACTGCATAAACCAGAATCAAAGAAAAATCCCTTAGCAGGTATGTAGTAGATACTTTTATTGATCCGTCTTCCTGATATAGATTATCAAAATGTAGCGGATTCCTAACTTTTCTGTAAAAATGTTTTCTGAATGGTTTAACGTTTGTAGACGGCCAAAGCTTGTATCTACAGTACCGATCGCTAGTTATTTTCCCTGTGAATTGCATAAACATGAAGTGCCAATGTATTATTGATGAGACCATTGCAACGATTTTGGCTATGCTGTGGGTATGTGCTACGCGCGCACGTGTGTGTGTGTGTGCGCGCGCGCACGTGTGTGCAAGCGTGCACGTGTGTCGTGCGTGAGCAGCCTAAAGTTGAATGCAACGTTTAGTTTCTTGTTAGTAGTCTGCAATGGTCATAATAAATGTCATGACGAAAAGAAAATATTTGTAAATACAGTAATTCAGACTACACTCTGACTAAAACGAACATCTAGGCGGTCCGTGTTAACATTATTTTGTAATTTTGTCATCGCATTACCAAAGTAACGCCGTTTCCCACCCGAATATCAGGATAAATCGAATGTGTTTGTTACACGCTCCAAGGCACCAGACTAGCTGAGAGAAACACTGTTTGAAATAAATGATATTGTACATGCATTAGATCTGCAGTCTTGTGTAACTTTGGGGAGAGAGAGAGACAGAGAGAGATAGAGAACAAGCAAACCCCCAAAAATAGAGAAAAAAAAGAGTGTCTAAGAGTTATGTCAGTGCATTTGACTGTCTGTTGAGGGAAATCAAACAGAAGGGATTTGTGGCATCACCAGTTTTGCCAAAGGATCTGAGCGTTGCCCTGATCGATTTAGTCGTATAGCTTGAACAGGGCTGCTGTCTGCTGCATGTTTGCAGTGGGATGTCCAAATATTGCCTCACACAAAAAGCTTTAGTGCTACTGTAGACACACATACACCATGCTTTTCCATTTACCACTAATTTAAACCCAAACGTGTGTGTGTGTGTGCATGTGTGTCTCAAGTCATTATGAGCAGAACACAGGCTACATCTATGTACTGACCATCTGAATGAGAGAGATTAGGATTCACATTTTCACACGGAATAACATTCTGACAACATTTTACCAGATTTTTAAAACAAATGTTGGTCATAGACTGGAGCATCATTGGCTACTAATATTGTAAATAATATTTCGGTTAAAATGTATCCAAGGGATTGTTTTTACTTCTAAATAATAATACCCACACATTTACCACATGCTTAGTTGCCATAGAGTCCTATTGCCAGTCTGCGTAAACTTCATTTTTAAAAGACACACACAGACATTTGATGTCATCAAGTCATCAAATTCTCCTCACGTGAATATTCATTCTCCCTTGCAAAAAATCATTTCATTCTCTGCTCTTTTAATTTCCCTGAATCCCCCCACCTCCCCTTTGCTCGTTGCCATGGGGATGAGGAGTGGCTGAGGTGATGTCAGTTGTGCCGGCGCTGGGTCAGGTGACAAGCTACTGCCGGGCATCACACAGCACCCTCATGACGACAACAGAGACGCTGTCGTCTTACGTTGTAACAGCACCGACACTACCAACACTGCCCCGCCATCGTTTTATTGTGTCAACCATCTCCGTGTTGTCATTCAACAGAATAGATTTGGGCAAAGATGAAGTCGGTGGATGTGAAACAGTGTGTTCCTACACGTGTCTGTGTGTCTGAGGCTCTCTTAGGGTTGGCACGAAGCTGCGAGGACTCTCCCCCTCCCCCCCTCTCCCTCTTCCCCCAGACGCCCCGCACCCCTCCCCCCACACACACTACCCCTCTCTTTAATTGAGCTTTGTGTCTACCTCCTCCCCCATTCGAAATCCAGCCACATTTGCATACGACTCCACACGCCAGCTCCCCAGCTGTACAGTACGGCGCTAAATGAGGAACACAGACCCACTTTACGTGACATGCATACTAAACAGGGAGGGGTTCAGACGCATCCCCCCCCTCCCCTGAACACACGTCCACATAGGGAGAGGCTGAGGGAAGGAGGGGAATAATGGCAGGAAACAAAACATGGCCGGCTTGCTGCAAGGTGTTCGTAGCCGTACGTGCAGATTGTGAACGCAGACGGACATGTTACAGAATGTTGTTAGGTGGAGCAATGTTACATATATATATATTTTTTGTCATGGTGACATGGTGTGTTTTGTGACTGTAGCTTGATGTTGTGATTATACGGATCTGTTGGGTTTTAGACGTTGTGACGGCTGTCTTACAGGTTAAGATTGATATAAGGAATACTATTGTGCTACTACTAAAGTTAATGAAGGCACTCGCTCTCTGTGTCTTTTCCTCAATAAGAAATATTTGTTTTTTATAAAGGATGTCTCAGAATGTGTGAGTCATTTCAGAGTTCCATCAAAGGGCTGATTTCACGATTGGCAAGAATAGAACGTTTCATTGGTCAAATAGATCCACCCTTCACTTAAATGCACTCAAGTTTCCTGCCACAGAAACGACTGACGACAAAATGGAATTCAAAAACACTTTACTCTAACCTTGCACAGTTTTTAAAACTGAAATACAATTTTCCTCCCCCCCCCCTTTTAAGAGAAGTCATGTTTGGAAATGTATGTCAAGTGGACTTCTTTCTTAAACGCAAGTAGTTTTGGTTGGAATTCAGTGTCATTGTTGGTTTGTTGGTGGACGTTGGCATGTAGTATTTTGTAGGTACAGGTAAAGGTTTCACGTTGTGCTCTGTCACTCACCCTGTCACGCTCCCAAGTGAAAGGGAGAGAGAGAATGGATGGAGGAGTGAAGGTGCAGGCATTCAAGTGGGAAGCCAATCCTTCACAGTATACAGCCTCTGCAAAGTCTTCCAAATGACCCTTTACATCAATGTGCCATGTCTGCACCTTTCCGAAGAGCCGGCCCTTCTGCAGATATGGATGCATGTGGGCTGCTGGCTGAGTAATGTATGAGTTGTCTGTGCAATGTTCTGTCTTTCTGACCCATTGGCGTGTGTGCGTGTGTGTGTGTGTGTGTGTGTGTGTGTGTGTGTGTGTGTGTGTGTGTGTGTGTGTGTGTGTGTGTGTGTGTGTGTGTGTGTGTGTGTGTGTGTGTGTGTATGAGAGACAGAAAATTAGAGCAAGAACTTACCAGTCAGCCATTGGAACAAATTAATCTATCAGTTAGATGATTTAGAAGTGATGTGATGATTTGGATTTTTATTAATATCAACTATGAAAATTTGATTCATGTTTATAGATTAGTCAAATGAACTGTATATGGCTGATTTAGGCTGTTCCTCATAATTCTATTATATGTAATATCCTGAGATATGTGTTATCTTAGCTTTAAGAAAAAAATGGGAACATGTTCTTACTTCTTCAATAAACCATAGCCTACTATGTATGGGCCTACACTGAATTACTGCAATGCAGCTCTCCAGCTAAAAGGGGCTTATGAAATAATGTACAGATTGTGCATTAACAGAACAAGACAAAGGATAGACCTGCAGTAAGATGGGAGAAGCTGATTGTACATCAGAAACAAGATGTAGCCTTCGCACTTGATTTCAAAAACGTGTTTTAAGGAGGAATAACGTTTTTACGTTTGTAAGAAAGAAGTATTTTCTCATAGGCCTCTTTTCAGCATGTGAGACGCATGGGCATATGCCAACGCGTCTGCTAGTCCCGGATAGTGGATAAACCCATTGCTTCGATTTATTAACGGCTGCATATTTATTTTTGATTGGCTATTACGTTAGTGCGTTA
Organism: Mallotus villosus; assembly: GCA_903064625.1. Lineage (NCBI taxonomy): Eukaryota > Metazoa > Chordata > Actinopteri > Osmeriformes > Salangidae > Mallotus > Mallotus villosus. The sequence goes on from CAEFZP010000820.1 coordinate 4,396, forward strand.
TTTTACTCCGCTAATTTCGTTCAACAGGCCAAGCCAATGAAACCATTTGCTGTTTGAATAGTGAATCATTCAATACATGTATTGAATGTGGATATGATTTAAAGCTGTTAAGGTCAAATATGCTATTGAGTTGCTAGTGAATTGGTCAATTAATCTATTGAATAGATTGCCCAATTAGACTAAATGTAGGCTTTAATTTGCCATTGCATGAGGAGCATGCGCTTTATTGACTCTAGATTGGCTTCTATTTTTGGTTAAATAATACATATATAGGCTATATTGGTCAGTGTGTTTACACTTATGATGATACTAATCGTACATTTTGTGTATTAGAAAATGATACTTACACCCGTTGACAGACACATTTCTTCATTGAAATGTAAGTAAGTAGAAGATGAATAGCCTAGCTCACGATACCGCACATTTTCGTTTTGTTTTAATGCTGTTTTAAATAATGTAGTAGAAGGCTATTCAGTTATGTTGCTCACACTGCGGTGAAATGTGATTCGTTCACACGAATATTAATCAGAATCATAATTATGGGGACTGTGCACAAATAGTCTTGAGAAAATGACCGTTGTTGCGGTGGTCTGTTTAATCAATCAAAAAATATTTAGACTTTTTTCTCAATACTGAGCCTGTATTTTCTCATCAATAAAATGCGATGCAGTCAAGTTACAACCAATTCAAGTCAACACAGTGTCAGTGCCAGTGTGTTTAACAACTATATAACCTACAGTGCCCGCTAGGTGGCGCCACAGTATTATTTTAAGATGACGTGATACCAAGCCCTGGAATGCGTAAGGGGGTCAGTCAATTTCTAACTCAATTCTGTGTTATTTTTCACACACTCATAACTGCTCTCGAGAAATGTGGAAATGTACATTTGAGGAGGCTCTTGTTGGATGTCAGACTCAGGTATATTTCTGTTGTTTATTCACTTTTCATACACAAAAGAGTTTGATGGTTTGTTGGTTTAACTGTGTTTTTTTGTTGTCATAGAAGAGTTATCACACACACACACAGAGAGACACACACACACAGACCATTTAAACCTTTTTCCTCTCTCACTTTCTCTTTCCGTTTCCCTGTCTTTCTATCTCTCTTAAATGCCTCACGCCCTGTCCCGCAAAAACTAAAGCAGCATATCAGTAGCTCACGGGTTCGTTTGCGTCCTGCCCATGTTTGCCCCGTCCCAGGTTCTCTGTGGGTCCGAGTCGCCATGGGAAAAAGAGACGGGTGGCAGCTTTAATGGTCCTACAAACCTCCAGTACTGAGAGGCACTATGGAGATTACAAGGAGACCTTGATTAGCCCATAGCCTTGTCTAACGGATCCTTTTGCCTGTGTTCTTTATTCATTTCCCTTGTCCTTTTCTTTCCGAAAGAGACCCAATAGGGCCCAGCAGGTGAATGTAAAGAAACCCAGTGAGGACCCCCCCTCCCTCGCCCCCATTCACGTGCTGACAATGCTCCAGCCCCTACTTCATGTAGCACCACATCAGAAAAAACTGATTAAAGCTCTTCCTGTTAGGTATTGATTGAGGGCGCAAAACTAAAACCAACAAAAGCCTATTTATGAGCACCCATCCACCACCACCCTCCACCCCCCCCCAGAAAAAAAGAAGAAAAAAAGGCTTGCTTCGAACACTGACAGGACTTCAAATGCTTAGCAAGGTTGTCGTGTTCCCCTTGTGTGCGCATGGGCACGTGGTGCACGATCATTTATCATTTATCTGAGGTAAAAGGAAGAAACTCTTTGACGAAGCATCTTTTTCTCTGTGTTCATTAGCCGTGGAACACATACACAATACTTTGTGGTTTAAAAAAATGTTTTATTGGATTGACTGAATTGTATATACAGACTACTGCTTTGTGTGTCTCAGGTCACAATATCAGTTTTCCCTTTTGGGATTAATTCATCGATAAATAACAGAAAATACCTATATGGTCGTACATTTATCTATTTGACCTATTTTTGGGATTGCGACTAGCTTTAAGTAGATAGATGGGCACCTCTTCTTCTCAGAGTCTTTGTCCCAGACTGTGAATAGAAGTAGAGAGGGGTCATTAGGCATGTACTGTACATTCTGTCTTCTTGATGTCTTTGACAAAACACTTTTTTGGGGTCTGCCTCAGTAAAATAATTATTATAATTTTTTTGCCACTGCCCTATTGTAATCTAACCATATTTATCATAATCACCCTTTGTGATTTATTTTTCCTCTTGTCATTGTCATGTAAACAGCATTTTTTGCATGTTAATCCTTTTATGAGGAAAATTAGCAAGCTGTGTGACGACATGGGAAATACTTTGGATGAAAGAGGAGAGTGTAAGATGTTCACTGTGAGTGTGTGAGTGTGCATGTGCACCAATGTGTGTGAGAGTGTGTGTGTGTGTGTGTGTCTAGAGAGATTCTTCAAGAATCCATAAATATTGCATTTCTTTGTTTGACGAATGTATGACATATATTCATGTTTCCTCAACAAATCCCAGTGTCACATTTCTCCTTTTGTCAGTCTTCTTCCAAACAGTAAATCCTGACAATTATCCTGGAGAAATTTCTTATCAAACCCCCTTATTCTCACTGCTGTACTGCACCATCACACTCTATGCTCAAACTCTCATACGACTTCGCAATTTTTTATCTCATCCTATTACATCATTCTTCTAGTTAAATGATGCATTGATACACATCTTATGTGCACTGTTAATGTCCATTGAACTGAATGCCAGTGGGAACGCCTTGTAATTAGACCAATGTGTTGAAAAACCAATGAGCTGATTCACCATTTCAACAGAAGAGGGCATTGCACATTGGCTTAATGTATGTCTCAACCCTGGACCTGTCAGTACAAATGGCAAAATATAATGGGGGATTGTGAATATATATTTAACGGACTTCTTATTGGTATTTTATCCTCCTAAATTTTAAGTGTTTAAATCACGGGGCTCGAATGTGCATCGTGTTTATACTTTTTTGAGCATAAACGATTTCTCAATGGAGATTGTGCGCCAATAATTGAGACAAAATAGCTAGCTCTAATGTCTACGAGCAATCGCCATCAGTCATTCCGCTGTGGTTAATACGTTTGGTGAAATCCATCTGAAGAATAAAGTCTGCTACACAGTGACGTGTCCAGGCCATCGAACGACGACGGTGGAAAGAAAGGACGGATAGAAACGGGCATGTTTGAAAACAAGAGAGGAAGGGGGGGGGAGACATAGAGAAGGCGTCGGAGGAAGAGGAGAGAGGATGAGAGGCGCCCTCGGGCTTTTATGGTAAAAAAAAGTCTCTGGGCTCTGGCTGAAGTGTGCTTAACACTACCCACACAGCTATCAGAGAAGGGTTAGGGTACCACCACGCCTACGCACAGACCTTGCCGTTTCCTCACACACACACGCACACACACACACACAGTCTCCTTGACACCGTATCCCCTCTGTTTCTTTGCCTCCCACGCAGGCTATTAGCCCCAGACAATCAGACCACCTGACGTTGCTGCACATCTCTGCATGTGTGACTCAGACCTGCGGTCTCGGTGCCTTCAAAGTCTTTTTTCGAGAGCTCTGCGCGCTTAGCATATCCGCGTCGATTCCGACGCCGCAGATGTGCCGAGTTAGAGGAAGGCCATTGAAACTGTTTTGTCTGACTGGAGCCTATTGTAATTTTCATGGTTAATTCTCCAACATGCCCTTTGAATGGCTCACTCTTTGGCACCGCAGGAGGGGTGGTACGCTGGCTCACATGAACAGAGAGGGAGGGAGCCAGTGGGTAATCAGGACTTTGTGATTGACCAGGAGTGGAGACGGGTAGAGGGGGTGAGGGCCAGCAGGGAAAGAGTGGTGGGGCGGGGGGGGGCAGAAGGGACGGTCACAGTGGCACTCAGTCTAACGCTGGTAGAATGACAAGCAGTCATGATATGGCCCCCATCTCCCCTCGTGTGTGTGTCCCCTGCCACCCCTCCCAACCCCCCACAACTCACAGACAAACCGTAAACAGTGGCACGCTGTCACACACTTGACCCCCAAGTGACAGTGCAGGGGCACACATGGGTGGTGGGGGGGCTGTGTGTGGGGTGGGCGACCACCGGGTGCGGGGGACCTCCGAACGCCCGTGTCACAGTGAAGGGGGGGTGTCAGTGTGTCAACCAACTTCTCTCCGCTAGTCCTCACATATCTGCGTCCTGCCTCCCCCCCCCAACCTGGAACCTGTAACCCGCCCCCCCCCCTGACCCCTCTGGCTACGGATCAGTGCCGCAGCTCTTCCCCCGGTCGGGAACGCCGCCTCCGGCACGCCGACAGGTCCGGGCATGGCGTTGATGAAGTGAGCCTCTGAATTAAAAGTGTGTTGGATGCCAAGGAGGGGCTCACTTCATTTGACCGGCTAACTCAATTTGAATGGGTCCTGATGGGGAGCCAGAGTGAGCCAGCCAGAGAGAGAGAGAGAGAGAGAGAGAGAGAGAGAGATGAGAGAGAGAGAGAGAGAGAGAGAGAGAGAGGAGAGAGAGAGAGGGAGAGAGAGAGAGAGCGAGAGAGAGAGTGGGGGAGAGAGAGAGAGCAGAGAAACAGAAGAGAACGATGGGAAGATATAAAGAGAGAGAGGGAAGGAGAGCAAGAGGGGTGGAGAGGGTGATGTAGACATGTGGACGCGAGCCAGTTTGGCTTTCATTTGAGTTGTTTATGGAAGCAAATGCAATCAAGTGATCTTTAGGATAATCTGAACGGTTCACAATTGTGTTTGCATTCATGCGATTACAAAGTTGACCATGATAATTAGCTAATGGCCCCTGCTAAGACTATGGCAGAGGTTTAGCATTACAACCTCAGTTACTTTGTCCAAGACCAAGGCTGGCTGGCTTAAGATTCTGTACTCGGATGCAATAAAAAAGGCAATATAAGTATCCGAGACTTTTGCATGAAATATTTTGACTAGACAGAGGCTACTGAGTGCTCTTTGTTTATTTGGGGGCGCTTTGATGTCCACATTCATCTACCTCACGATATTTCTTCAGCCCTTTTAGTGCGTCGCGGAAATAGCTCTCGCATCCCATACTGTGGCTAATTTGGTCTGGAGAAATGCTTTTGATGAGGGGCGCCAGGTTGCCGAGGTGTTTGCTGAAGTGCGAGCGTGTCAGGGACGGCTAGATGCAAAGCGCGCGAGTGTTGATTGGGCAGAGGTGGGAGGCCTCTGGATCTGGGGGGGAGGGGGGGGGAGAGAAAAGACCAGGCCATTAGGAAGGCCATTTATCTCCATGAATACGAAGTGCCCGGCCTGTATGTTCCTCCATTCCCCCTTCCCAAGATGCATTATTTTGCCGGTGTGGAAAACAGGCGAACACCCCTTTTTTTTTGATGTTGCTTTTGTATGTAAAGAAGGCGTCGTGTTCTTGCCTCTCGTCTCGTCCTCAAAGAGCATTAATCAGGGGGTAGTCAGAGACGAGGCCTCTCGGAGGAGCAGGCGCTCACCTCGGAAGGAAGAGGTGCCACATGAAAGCTGGCGAGGGGCTTCGAGACGAGGTGACGGAGCCGGCTGCCGCGGCGGAGGACCCCCTCCCCCCTCTCATTAGAGATCAACCGATCGACGCTCGCCTAACGAGGCCCCCTTCTCGCCGCGGAAAAAAGCAAACAAACAAACGGTGAGGAGGTGAAGCGGGAGACAGAAACACCCGCTCGGCGTTATCGTTCAGGCGATGCCGAAGACGGCCCACCGGCGCGGAAGGCTTTCGGCACGGGGCTGTCGTCGCTAACGAACCCTCGGGTGGCGCTGTGGCGTGTGACGTGGTGGGGGTCAGAGGTCACAGGTGGTCTCAGAAGAGGAGAGGGATGACGACGGAGAGCACGTCTGTCTCGTCCTTACCCGTCCTCTAGGTCTCCTCGGGGGCCTCCAGGCGAGAGCCCCGCCCTCCTGAAGTCCACCCCCCCCTGCTGTGCCTCTAATCCAGTCTAAAGAACCTGGAGGACGGCCTTCTTCGCTCTCCTCTGAACTCTGGCTCTTCTCAGTGCGAGGCTGGGGGGGTGGGGGGCGGGGATTAGCCGAGTAGGCCTCAAGAATCCCCACCGTCACAGCATGCGGCCGACCCACTGACCCCGGACCCTGTGAGGCCAGGTGGAGCCCCCACCAGAGGTGTCCACGTAGCAGGGCATTAACCCCTCCCCCGTCCCCCTCCAAATGAGGCATCCTGTCGGGCTCCAGGTAAGGCAGGTCACGCGGGGTCAGGGACCCCCCGCCGTCAGAGACAACAGGAGGAGGATCAGGACCAGAGGATCACCTGTCACTCGGTAGATCAAATGAGAGCTTAGACATGCTAGCCTCTTGTCTGCTCTGCCCATGAATACTGAGGCCGAGCTGGAGCTGGAAAGGACTGTGACCGACCCTCCCAACCACAGCCTGGTGCCCAGGCCCCTCCACTCCCCGTCAATCCAGCTCCCGCTCCTTAGGGCTGCCACCAGGGCTCACTAAGTGCTACGCCGCACAATGGCCCTATAATCAGGTCACATGACCAGGAGCTCTTTTCTCTCCGTGGCTGCTCTCGTGTTGAGCTGGCACGTTGTGCTGCACCGAGATGCTAATTAGCCCTCATATCTACAGGCTACAGCTAAACTGTGTGTGTATATTCAGCGGGCCACTTGATCCGTTGAATATTTCAGGCCTAGCTTTTAGATATGACTGTGTTTCGGGAGGGGGGGAAAAAAGTCACGTTAAATAGATAAACCTGACTGAGTTCTCGGGTCACGTGCGTTCCCCCGACTCGTTGTCGGTCAGAACCTGTCCTCTCTCTCTCTCTCCCCCTAAATAACCTCGTCAAACGTGCCCCGTGTGACAGGGTAAATAAGGGGCGTGTCGATCGGGATGCCTCGCACAATGTCCCCTGTCAGTCAGCCCACCTCCTGGGGGCCGAGGAGGGGTGATGTAGGGGCGGCCAGTGGCCCTTGGGTCCCTGCGATTGGCCTTAATCCGTCAGCTAATAAGTTCAGAGTGGGGCCATATGCTCCAGTCCAGTGTGCGGGGAGGGGAGCGATGCCCCATGCTACTTACACCAGGCCGCTGCATTCTCAGGTACCGCCCCCCCACGGCCCAGGCCTTTGTGCCCGGGGATCAACCCTCTCCACACTGTGAATGGGCCGAATTGATTAAACCCCACCGTATAATTGTCAGCAAATCCCACCGAATCATTTCCCATCCATTTGAAAAGCACAATACGCGTTTCTCTTTTTCTCCCTCGTCCGCCGTCCCCCCCCGTTCCCCCCCCACCTCCTCCTCCTTCGCCGCCCCTCTTTTCACGGCGCCAGGTTTGTCCGTGTGCGCCTCGGCTCTCTAACCCCCGCTCGAGAGGGGGGGGAGGAGGGGGAGGAGGAGAAGGAGGAGACGGAGGAGGCGGGGGAAAGAGGGGGGAGCGGAGCGGATCCATCCCTTGTCGGCGCTCGGCTGGCGAGCTGGCCGGGGATGAAAGCAGGCGACAGGGGGACGTGTTTTAATCTGTGGGCCTGGAGAGAGAGGGGCGTGTCAGCCTGAGCGCTGGTACCTGCCTTGCACAGCCGGGGCTTGACTCTGGTCACAGCGCCAAACAGCAGACTGGCTCTGTACTGGACAGAGCAGGAGAGGGGAGCCACACAGAGGGATTACTCAATCATGCATGTTTGAATGGAAGCACTGCCGTTCTCATGATTGGCCTGTTCCATGATTTACTCTAATGCTGGCCATTTCTATGGAGATAATGTAAGATCATTTGGAAAACATTAGGGTTACATTCATTTCCATATCGTTGCATAGCAACACCTTTAGTAACAACACAGGCACATAGGATATGATTTATATATTATTTGCACAGCGATCCCCATGCATTTACAATGTCTTTACTAATAGGTATTGCTTAGCATAGAAGTTAAAGACTTTAGTTAAGGACCTTACGTTTGCTATGCAATCATGAATGGACGTGAAAGTTGTATCCAAGTCTTAATTTTGACCCGAACCCCCCCTCATCTCCTGCCCATTCATCTCCCCTTCAGCGTACACATGTTCAACACCCTCTCATTGATCTAGGAATTCCCTAGACAGAGATTCACAGAGACAGAGATTCACATAGACAGAGATTCACAGGCCCCAGCTTCACATAATGAACCCCCGACCTTACCTACCCAGTGAAAGAAGGCCCCCAAAGATAGCCAACTATTTTATTCCAATTGGCTTATTGCTCTAAAGCAGTTATCATTGTTTTTGTCACTCTAACCTAACATGCCGATACCTTCTAGGATGGAAATAGACTTTATCTAAAGTAAACTGATGTTAGACTAATTGTAGAATATATGATTAGAGGCATTAGGGCCCTACATAAGTGGATAATCAGTACAGTTATCTACACTGTCGATAACTGTTTGAACAACGTCCTTTATTCTAGAGTGTCTGTAACTGAATCTAAAGACTACCTCTGCAATCACTCTCCACACGTCCCCCCGATTCTAACTGTACAAACCCAAACAAGCAACTCCCTCGACCTGTACCCAGGATGCACTCAACTCAGCAACACACCTGAACCACATTTCAATGGGATGGCACAGCTGGGTAATATGTCCACAGAAGGTGTAAGGAGTTGAGCGGCGTGCACACAGTGGTCAGCGTAGCCCCTCGCACAACCCTGACATCCTGGATCTCACGGGCTGACATTGACGTCTGAGTCGGCTTTCATCACTGGACGAAGGACGATGTTTGTGAGAGCGATGCTCGAGCGAACAGCCTATAAAGTCCCACAGGTTCTGAAGGGGAAATGCGTTTCTATAGGGGGGTTAAGGGAGAGATGGGTAAAGCATGACCTCATCTTTGCTGCTTTATATGGCATGGAGTTGAAGAGGATGATGATGAGGATAAAATAAGAGTCAAACTGGCCCTGATGAATGTACTCAAATCCATGTTTAGTTCTATGAACGTGAAGAGCGTAATGATGAGTCCTGTGTTATGTCGCAACGCTGTGAAAGCTTTCCCCATCCCGTCGGTCGTGCGTGACCTTGACGTGAAAGAAGCTGAATGTCGAACTGTTCTATTCAGCTGTCTTGAGCAGAATGCATCGAAATAGGAGAGAGCTTTCATTGGCCTTAGGAAAGCTAAGGTCATCGAACAGTCACTGTGTAGTATTATGCGAGTTATCTCTATGGAAAGCCATGCTGAAATGCTGTTGATCAATAAACAGCATTCCTGTTCTTTTCAGTATAACTCCCAGCTTTATATATATGAATATAATATCATACATCCCAAACGTAGAGCGGTAAGCACTTTTATGAGCAAGACAATCCTGTGATTAACATCATAAACGCACATGCATTCACTATAACACAATAGACTAATTGGAATTGAAAAATAATCATATGTAATTATGGAATAAATGTTACCGTGTCAGTCACGCCTCAACGTTTCCTCAACGTTTCCTCAACGTTTCCCTCCAGTCCTTAATCACTTCTATCAACTGTCCCTGGAGTCCATTAGCGGGAGACTCCTGGGAATGAGGTCAGGAGGAAGAGTTCATGACCCTTGACCCCAGTCACCGTACTGACATGACCGAGACGTGTTGCTGTCCAGATGAGGTCACATGACGGAACATTGTCAAGGGCCTTGAGGGAATAGACGAGCTCATTGTCTGCCCAGGGGAAGACCAACCGCCACCTTGTCCAACGCTGTCCGACCTTTGACCTTGGAGCGCACACAGTGTCGTGTTTATCTTCCCTGGTGTCTACGATCACGTTCGATCATGTTTGACTGTTCTATATTCACACCCCCAAATCACTATCAGACTAAAAAGGCCAGAAGAAATACAGTATTTAACAACATGTTTTACTGTTATTTACTACACACTACACACTATACCACTCTTCTATAAGGGGGTAATGGGTGACAAACAGGTAGGTGCCCAGCACTACTGCGAGCCATTTGTCAAGACGACTAAATGACCGGATAAGTTGTTCTTCATAGACACAATGACCAAGGGACAGGGGGAGTCACCATGCGTTTTACTCACCGGTCAAGCCGAGAGGGTCAAACAGCCCACAAAGAACCGGCGTCCCTCCCCATCCCTCGCACTTCAAATGACCACGCTGTTAGATGACCTACATCCACGTCCTTTTGTACAGAGAAAGTCTCGCGGGTCAGAGGTTAAATGACCAGGGCTGTTTACAAGAAGATGGGATTGGAAACAGCTGACGGCGATCAACTATTGTATCTCTCCTTTGTGGATGACTTCATTAAACATTCGAGCCGATTACCCTGAGTACTGCTTTTGCAAGCCCTGCAATTCAGTGTGCCCATATTGACTCAGGGTTTATTTAGATCAAACGTTTCAACAACATTTGTATCTGTCTAGTTTATAAAGACCATAGATGCAGAACTAACAGGAAAAAAACACATGTGACGGGGCATGGGTTCTACTTGATTGGACAACGTGAATTAAAGACTTTGACTTGATATTCAGCACCTTGTGAAGCTGAACTTTGCATGGCCACCTGCTCAGACTAGCATTTCCCCTTTTCTGTCACACGCCAGGGTGAAGTCTCTATCTTCAGGTGGTCAGCAGCCCATGTCCACCCTCACCTCTCCATCTCCTCAAGGGTTATGAATCTTATCAACACTGGGCTGACCATTGTTTGGCCGGCCGCTGTTTACATAGAGAAACCCCGTGGGATCAGTCTTAGGGGTCAGGGGGTCCCCTGTGAGGCTGTTAGGCAGCCCTGTGGCATTTCTTTCCCACGTTCCCCAGCCCCCATTGTCCTGGGCGGGGAGCCCCACGTTAACGTTTGGCCCTGGGAGGTGGTGTGGCGTGAGACGGGGCCTCTGGAGCCGCGGGCCCCTCAGCGGGGCCCTGGGAAACGGGCGTAACCAGGCGGGGCTGAGCCGGGCAGCGACAGCATGGGGTCATTTTCCGGCTTGCTGCCCCTCTAAAGCACTCCGGAGCACAGGATTGGACCCCAGAGGAGTGCTGGTGTGGGAGAGAGCACAAAGGCCTTTGTATGTGTGTGTGTGTGTGGTGTGTGTGTCTGTGGGTGTGCGTGTGTGTGTCTGTGCGTCTGTGTGTGCGTGTGTCTCTGTGTGTGTGTGTGTGTGTGTGTGGTGTGTGCGTTAGTGTGTTTGCATGTGTCTCTGTGTGTGAGTGTGTGTGGTGTGTGTGTCTGCGGGTGTGTGTCTGTGTGTGCGTGTGTTTGTATGTGTGTGTGTGTGAGGAAGACAGAGAGGGATGAACAGAGAGAGAGAGGTTAGAGCGGTTGTTTCTGCCTTGACGTGTAGACTAATCAATGTGAAAATAAACACACACCACGTGTGTTACAAAAGTGTGAAGACGTAAAATGATTACCTAAGTGCAGGCTGACACCAGGGAGAAACCAGTGCAGTGTGTGGCAACTGCCCAGTTGTTTCCAAGACAGAGATGTGATGATGACAGTGCTGTGGTGATGTCATTGCTGCATGGATAAGGTTTGGCAACAGGCTGGCTAAGGTTGTGATTGGTCCAAAATTATTTCAAGCAGCCAATGGTAAGGAATCCTGTGCATTCTAATGTCAGATTCAGTCAAGAGAGTCTGGTATTTTTTCTTTATGTAGAATTTGTGCTAATATAAAATTAGCATTTTTGCTCATATTACATTAGGAAGGAGATACAAATAAGAGATACATATGAATTTTAATACGCGTAGAGGATAAAATGCATCAACAATTGTAACTCTGTCTAAATAATAGGAGCATTAAAATCCAAATGAATTACAAAAGAATAAAGTTGATTTCTTAATCATAGCCAGTGATGGTAATTCATTTGAAATGCAGCAGTATTTACAAAGTAAGTATGACTATGCAAATGTTGTGCAATATGTATTTTGAGAGGCTACTAGACACACAACTATCATCTTGCAATATTCATATTGTGAGTTACAATTTTTTATATGCAACCCTGCTAAAAAGACATGTATTACCATAACCTCTTGTAGTCATTGGACGTCATTTGAAGCTAACTTAGTGAGCTATTGAATAATGAATAGAACTGAGCAAAAGGAATAAATAAAACATTTTATCGAGCCATTATCACCTTTCCTTTGTCTACGCGCCAAGGAAAATATGAGCATTTTTTTTGTCTTGCTCGTAATCAGTTCATCCTTTTTTAATGTGGGCCCACTCGTATCTTTAGGGCCTGTGACAGGCTTGCCGAACTGCAACGTGTGACTTGGCTTTGTTGATCAGAGAGGAGCACGTTCGCTAGCTTTGAGGGATGACAGCGCCAGGAACCTCCCTCCTCCACCTGCTTTCACCCCGTTCACATTCCCTTGGAGAGAGAGAGAGAGAGAGAGAGAGAGAGAGAGAGAGAGAGAGAGAGAGAGACGGGAGAGGAGGCAGGAGAGCACTTGAGGGAGAGGAACACTCCCATGTGTGTTTGTGAGAGGATCAGTGGCTCTGTGTTAGTCCTCTTGGAAGACTGCTGAAGACTGGCAGCCATTTTGTTTTTTTTGCATTAAAGATGCCAAGTATACCTTCCTCTTGTGGGAAGGGTTTTCTCAGAAACATACAAAAAAAATAACTTTTATGTTTACTGTTGCTGGTTGTTCTACTTCCCGACAGAAAAGTTGCATTACTCAAACTAGGATTAGATAGACTGCTCAAATGGACTATCTTACTTTAAATGAACGTTTTGAGCACAGATACATCTACGTTTTGAAACAATGAATAAAAGATCAGATTTGTCATTGATAATTGCAGTAAAATAACATAATATCCATGACTACCTGGTGTTAATGAGCAGATTCTATACATCAAGTATGTACTATATCTCCTATAGGCCCTGTCTATAAAAAACGAATGGGAATTGTGAAACTGATGTTGACCATAAGTATTGGCAACTGCATGTCTTGTAAATGTATGGCTGTTTGTTTATCTTCAATTGACCATGCGGGCTCTTCTGTCTCTCGTATTAAACCTTCTACAGACTGTGTACCCCCTCCAGAACAGGTTTACCTGTGCATTACCTCCAACACAGAGAACTTGCCTGATAGAATCGTTCCACTCTTCTAAATCGCAGACAAAACATTGCTATCTAGCGGTTGATTGCAGCTATTTTTTGTCCCCTCGATTCCGTTGAATTGTGTCCTGGCCTTGACAATTGAGTTTAACACTGTTCCAACAAATGTAAAAGGAGGGGATTTAACAGGTCACAACTTTTAGCGCACTACAAAACAAACTTTTTCTTTCCTATTATAATTATTTTCCCTTTCCCCTCCTGCAAACGCCCCGTGTTGCCATCGTGTAGGAGGGTGTCATTCGATTTTCAGATGTATTTATTCATACATTTGACCTGCAAACGAAACTATTTTCTGCACTAGAATTACAAAGCAAGCAAATCTTCAACGTTTTGTTGCTGTTCGTGTCTCTTTGGCCCTGTGCATAGACAGGTAAGACCAGGTGGAGACAGGAAAGGGTTAGCATTAAGTCTCATTCACTCACATGTAATTAGCTGTTAGCTAATAGCAGAGCAACTCCCACACACTGTCACAGACAGGGTTGTAGTGTGAGTATAGCTGTGTAAGGTTCTGAGTTTTTCTGGGAGTTTTTCCTTGTCTTCCTTGAGGGTTTAGGTTGGTTGAGGGGCAGCTCTATGGGCGTATGTGAAGCCCTCTGTGACATGCTTGCGTGTAAAAAGGGCTATACAAATACATTTTGATTTGATTCTGTGTACACACCTGATAGTCTGACACAGTGAATATTGCTCCTGCTTTTTCTCAGTACAAAGTAGGCTATACCGTTTTCATAGCCTTCTGTAACAAGTAAAAGGTGCTTACAATTGGTACCATTTTCAAAAAAGATTTCGCTTTCCCGTTCCCCCCCCCCACGACGAGCCTGCAGCTGGTATACTGTGTCGACGTGGCATGTGCTCCGCACGCTAATCTCCTCGCCATAGATGACCATCACCACTCCATCCTTCCCTCTCCTGCCTTCTCCTCTCTCCCTCTCATCCTCTCATCAACCCCGACCCCCCCCCCGCCCCCCCTCCCTACCCCCCCTTCGCCGGTCCTGAGCCCTTCAAGCACGGTCCGAGATTTATATGCAGGCCCCTCCCTTTCATGGCAGGGTAAATATTCACACAGACAGCCAAGGTTCCCCGGCCCATTACCGGAGCCTCCTGTGTTTGCCCGCCAGTTAAATTCTTAGGGGGGCTGTTTGGCGAGATGAATGGGGCCAAACTACTGAAGGGCGCCTGTAAGTTCAACAAACAGAACCTCTCCCGATTGGCTCGGCGACGCCGCTCTGCCCAATGGGCAAGTCAGGGGGGTAGAGTGTGAGGATGGGGGTGGTAGTGGTAGTGTGTGGGGTGGGTGGGTGGGTGGGATGGGGGGGGGTGGTGGTAGTCGAGTTTTGCCTGTCAATTACGGCAGCTGTGAATGCCTGGCAGGTGGAGAGCGTTAGGCTGTTCTCTCCTCGTTTCCACTCGCCCCTCTTCCGATCTGCTGTGAAAGCTGAGCTGCCGTTCACCTCGGCGGAGGAGAAAACCCTGTCAATATTCATCTATCTAATAACCCTGAATGTGCTTCTCGCTGTGCCTTTTGAAGACTGTGAGGTCTGCATTTCCCTTTGATGTACATTCATTGTCAGTCTCTATCTAAAATCTTGGGAGATGGAATTGGTGACATATCCTTTTTTTTATTCATTCAATCCAACCTCAAAGCTTTCCAGCTGTATATCTGTGGCCAAAGATGCTTTGTTGTAAGCTAGAGGGGGCCGTTCAAGTTGGATGTAGTTTCTCACTAGGATTTCTATCACAGAGTAATGGAAAACCGTGAGATTCTAGTGAAGATGAAACCATCAAAATATACTGTCTCCTCTATGCCTCAGTATATCCAGACACTTCTGTTTTGGTTCTGACACGCACACACTCTCCTGCTCACGCCCCCATCTCACTCTCTCGCGCTCTCTCTCTCTTTCTCTCTCTCTCTCTCTTTCTCTTTCTCTCACACACACTCACAGAAGGTGTCTTTACAAGACGACATAAAGTTTTCAGCTGCCTGTTTAATTTCTATTCTAAATTTAAACAAATGGCTGTCAGGTTTAACAGTCTCACAAATGGACGAGTGGCCTGAGTTAGACCAAGGGTCAGTACAAGGTTGTTCAGAGTAATGGTCAAATCCTCTATAGTCCTCAAGTTTAACAGTACAACTTTACTGTCCTAAAGCTATTCTACCAGTATTACTCATGGATTTCGTCCATCCATCATCTATCCGTCCATCAGTCCATCCTTCCATCCATACAAACATCCATCCATCCATACACACATGCACACGTACGTCCACGGTGCTTTGTGGAACACGTCTAATAATCCAAATGAATAGGCTTGACTTTACTGTGAGGAATCTCTCAAGGTCTTTCGGAGGGAAGCCGATTGTAAAGCTCACATCACCATAACCCTACACTTCAGGCTCAGGGCTATAATGCATAACAACCCCCCTTTCCCTCTCCCCGCATATTCAGCTCATTTAGAACTTCCCATGTCCTCCCCCTCTGTGGCGCGCACTCCATAAGGCCTACACCCTCCCCCTCCGTTCCCTCACATCTTCACTCTGCCCACTCTCACTGCATGGAGGACCTATGCACGCGGGCAGATAAGAAGGAAGCGAGTCTCGTCGACTTGATTTGAAGCGCTGCTTTGAAGCCGAATGTGGAATAGCTCTTATACGCTGCGCTCCCTTTGCTCGGCGCTGTCTGCTGAAATAAGGGCCTCTCGTAAAAAGCACTTTACCTGCGCGCTCTCCGCGGATCATTGCACTCATTAAACAGACTTAGGGTTACGTTCAAATCGCAATTACGCCCGAGTGCTAACCGTTAATGGGCGCGGGAGTTGAGAGAGTGCGAGGATGTTGCCGTCGTTGCTTTTTATACGGGTATTTGAATTAGCGTTACGAAACAGTGAGAGTTGTAACCCGAATTCTGAACATGGCAAAGTTTGACATTTTGGTCGTAATCTATGGCTTTAAATGGGAACCATCCCTTGTGTTTAAGTGCTAAAAAGAAAACAGGTTGACTGTCTGTAGTCTGTTACTTTGTAACGTCCTCACAATCTCCTGTGAACTTTTCTAGAGATATGTCGTGGACAGAGGACGCTTGTGTTTCGTGTCGGCAGTCCTTAAGTTATATCCACTTGTAAACAACCATTTGTAAATGTTACAGGTGCCAGAGCGTCATCAGAGTTAGTCAGGATTGCTTTCAGGCCTCACTTGCCCTTTCTCAGGTTTGATCTTGAGGAGTGAGTTTGACCAATTTAACCTGATCACACAAACACGTCTTGACCTTCTGCAACCTTTCTGAGATAACGGCGATGCTGCTGCTATGCTGCTGAGCGCACACGCGTGTCTGAACAATCACAAACAGAATATCAAGACTTGGGGACGGTACTTTAAAACTGATTTTTTTGCTGCCCCCTCCTCCCCCAGTTACTGTGCACTCCATTTTTATAAATATATTTTTTGACTGCTACACATGTAATACATTATTGGAAAGCTACGATCCTTGTGCTTGTACTTATGGAAACCAAGTATTACCAACGTCTTTGTCCAGTGACAAATATGTAAAGAAACAAAAGCAAAACCATTCTACTCACCCTAAAAGGTTCAGCCTGGTCCAGGTATGCAAAAATCCCAACACAAATGGACTGGTTACATTCCCAAGGGGAACATTACTACACACACCACACACACACACACACACGCACACACACTCTCATTCTAAATCAATTTGAATTGGGTAAGGCTTCAACCTGTGGTCTCCGTTTTCAAAACAAAATCTAGGTGGACATAGAAACCTTCAATTTCCTTGTGTTCAAGCTTCTATTACTCAACACCAGTAGGACTGAGAGGGGTCCTGACAACAGGGGAAATAACTTCAGAGTGTCACCTTTCAAAAGAGACCATTTACATGCATGTACTCCAAATGGTTCAAGAATAGCTTTCAATTTACTTTGGGTATGCTGTTTAAGCGTTTTCAGGCAAATTGAACAGGATTTTTTTCACCTGCTAATTGCAGTCGTTATACTGTAGTCACGTTAGGTGTGCGTGTGTACATTCAAAACTCATACTGTCATTAAGACTAACCTAGAAACCGTGATTCAAAAACACTGTGTGCACACACACACACACACACACCTACACACACACACACACCTACACACACACACACACACACACACCTACACACACACACACCTACACACACACACACATCTACACACACACACACACCTACACACACACACACCTACACACACACATCTCTCTTAGAAACCTGCTGACAACAGGGAGGAGCACACATCATCTGTGATGATGCCCTTCCCTCCTGTGATCTCTGTTGTTCTTCCCCTGCTAATTGACCATCTTTGTCAATGATGAGCTTCCTCCGCTCACCACGAGAAGCCCTGCCTGACTGTGTGGTATGAGGTGTGTGTGTGTGTGTGAGTGTGTGTGAGGTGTGTGTGTGTGTGTGTGTGTGAAAGAGAATAGCCCCGCGCCTCTCCTAGTGACCGCCTACGGCAACAGTGTGGGGTTCTAATCCCCGATATGGCTCCCAGTGTCTCAGCTTCCTCTACTGATGTGCTGGAACGTTTTAGCCCCTGCGGTGTGCCGTAGGGCACGGGCCCGTCGCCGCCCTCCCACCCACCCTCCCTCCCACCACGCTAGCTAGCTAGCCCAACACACACTGCTCCGCGACGCTGCACTGTATCTCTTTCTCTCTCTCTCCTTCTCTCACTGCCTCTCTTGCTTTGTGTCTGTCTCCCCGTCTCTCCTTCTCTTTCAATCTTTCTCTCGTCGTCACCTACACCCTCTCTTTCTCCTTCTCTCTCCTTCTGTCGCTCCTTCTCTCTCTCTCTCTTTCTTTTGATCTCTTTCCTTCTTCTCCCTCCCTCTCTCTTGTCTCGCTCTCCTTCTCACTCCCTCCCTCTCTCGCCCATGCGGTATTCTGACACGAACGAGAGGCTGCTTAAAGGGAGGATATCGACTTATGGCCGTCATTATGTCACGAGTATTCGGTCTCATGCACACGCATATCAGTGTCTAAAGGCTGCGGAGCACTCTTACCCCGCTGACAATCTCATTGTCTACTTCACGTCTGCCCTCGACTTGATTGGCACCTGGTCACTGAATGAGCAAAGTGTATAGTTAGTAAAACATATAGAAGGTGACACTAGATGTACTGCGTTGATTGAAAAGGAAAGCTGAGATTCTGGAGAGAGCTGGAGTCGGGCTCCATGAAGGGCAATCAAAAACCATTCGATGAATGAATTCAAGAAATTGCAAAGACACGTAGAAGTCTTTTCAGCGAGCAGATGGAAATCATCTGGTATCGTACGCACGTCAAAGACATTTTCCAGGTAGTTGACCGTTAAAATAACTGAATCTGGGCGAGGAAGTGAGCTGTCGGCCCTCAGAATCCTCAAGCACGTGTCGTACAGGAGAAAGGAATCGATCGGCGCCCACAAAATAAAAACACGTGCTTCGGGGGGGAAATGAAAGCCCTCTCTGGTTCTCGAGAGAAAGCGTCCAATCGCAGACGACCTCTCTGGTCAAGCGTATTATCACCTGGCCCCTGCCTCCCACTGGGCCGGCCTGGTGTAGGGTGAGGGGGCGGACAGGGAGAGACACAGGTGGCACCTAAAGTACTTCCTGTCCATCCAACCTCCTGATGTTCTCCGTGAAGTCATTGGAAACCTGCCTGGGGGAGTGTGTGTGTGGGGGGGGACGGGGACGGGTCACACCAGAGCACACAGGAGAAGAAGGACATCATTAAGCCGAGTCATCGACGGGTCTCTCCAAAGTGTGTGGCGAGTGATTGCTGTATCGTTCAGTCGCTGTCTTCCTGGCTGTTGAATGCTGGAAGGAACTCAGCGGGTCTCCCCCATCGTCTTCTGTAGCATCAGCTAATCCCAGTCATTAGCTCACTGTTGGGGTGAGATGAAGGGATTGCCATATCTCCTCTGGCTGTGTGTGTGCGAGTGTGTGTCTACAGCGTGTGTGTGTGTGTGTCTACAGCGTGTGCGCGTGTGTCTGTAATGAGTATGTGTGCGAGTGTATATGTCCAGTACGCGCGTGTGCTTCATATATGTGTGCGTGCACGCATGTCTATGGAAGTGCCAGTGCATATATGCCGCCGTATATTCCTGGCCCCCACAACCCTGACCTCTCTCTCTCTCGGTGAGCGAGTCCTCGTTAGGAGTTGTATCCCGGCTTGCCCCCCTGCTGTACGGAGGCTCTGCCATCCACTTCATTAGCGCCAGGCCGTGGCAAGAGGCACCCATACCCCCCACTGCCCCCACTCTGCCCCCACTGCACAGGAGCTCTGCCTGGGCTTCTCAGACCAGCTGTCTGTGAGACCAGGAAGGCCTGGAGGGAAAGGTGTGACACACCACCTAGCTGAACACGGGGGCCAGAAGCCCCTCCGATGCTAGCACCGCTCCACTTAGAAGTGTGCCGTTATGGTGGCGCCCGGCGTGGCGTGTGTGGAGGCGGGAGCTTGGCTCTGGCGGGGTTGGGGGCAGAGGTCTGAGGCAATCTCAGTCGGGGGCTTCTGACTGTGGAGTGGTGTTGGGCCATGATGGTCTTATGGCTGGGCGGGGGAGATGTGTGTGGGTCACAAACCAGCTCAGAGGATGGAGAGGGGTTGGTGAGAGTGGTTGTCCACCATTTGAGGCGTTCTCAATGATTGAATAAGAGATCTAATTGAAATGTTGGAGGACGATTGTGCTGTCTGGCTAACCAACTATTCATGGCGTTCAGGTGAGATCAATATCTACAAAGCACAAACAAGTATAGAAATGCTCACATTGATTAAATTCCATGGCATTAACCTTATTGAAATATAATAACATGCTGCAGGCCACAATTCAACCATCATTTCATTCAATATCAATATATCATATGGGTACAGTATGTCATGGCAAGCCAACTCCACAAAAATCAATTTTTTCGTCTCTCAAAAGCTATATTGTCCAGGAGTACCTCACAGAAATGGCATTAGCATATACGTTCAGCCCAAGGTGGTAATGATGGCATGAAATTACTGTAGCCTCACTAGACCACATTCCCCCTCTGCTTTCACCCAATTCAGTCTATCTCTCTCTTCTCGCTCTCCTCTCCTCTATCCTCTCTCTCTCTCTCTCTCTCTCCTCTCTCTCTCTCTCTCCTCTCTCTCTCTCTTCCTCCTTTGCCCTCCTCCATTCAAAGGGAATGTGTAACTGAATTTGAAATAGAGCGCCTGTCTTTCAGGGCCCACAGCTAATGAGACGTTTTGCCTTGGAATCCAGGCAGGATGGGGGTGGAGGGCGGAGAGAGAGAGAGAGAGAGACAGAGAGAGAGAGAGAGAGAGAGAGAGAGGGGGGAGGCGGCGAGGAGCCTTACGGGGCTGGCCAGTTTGATGGGAGCGCAGTCATCCAGGTGTCCAGTTGTCCACCTCGACATCTCCAACAAAGAGCCTTTTCGTGAGAGCAAAGGACACACAGGGCCCATCCTTTCTAGTGGAGGAGCTCACTGCGGGCTCCCATTGTGAAGCAAGCCCAAACCTGACCTCCTGCAGGACGCCGGTGTCTCCTGCATCCCTCTCGCAAAGACAGACCCGCACCAGGACCCCCTGTCAGCATGCATGAATTAGGCCTCCCCATTGAAGTCTGGAGGAGGAGGGAGATGTGAGGCGACAATTAGGTGGAGCGGGAGGTGGTGCGCTGGAGTGGGGCTGGCGTGAGGCGATGGAGAGCGGGGAGAGGGGGAGAGAGGGGAGAGAGGGGAGAGAGAGGGGAGAGAGGCAGGGCCCCGGTGGATGGGGGTCGGCCCCGTGGAAAACAGGTCCACTTGACGGTTTGCGGTCCCGGGGTTGCGGGGGATCATCGGAGGGGCCGGCGATGATGAAAGGGGCTCAGAGCGGTGTGTCCGAGGGCTTCTCCCTTTAATCAGAGGCCCTGAGGGGGGGGCGGGGGGGGGGCTGCAGGGCCCGGGGCCCCGCGCCCGCCGCCAGCCACTGTCATGCTAATGAAGCAGGCTCGGGGTGTGAATGAAGAGAGCTGGCTTGTTCCCCGAGTGCTAATTAATGCATGTGGCAGGGGTGTGTGTGCCGGTTGTATGCATTTTAATGAGGTGTGTGAGTGTGATGTGTGTGTGTGTGTGTGAGTGTGTGTGTGTGTGTGTAGTAATAATTTTAGCCTTGTGATAATAATTTGCAATAATTTTGGCCTTAAGAAGTGATGATGAAAATAGAAGAGCGGGTGTCATATCGATTGGCCCTGGGGGTAGGTTGTGTTTTAAGTCATAATAATGTGGTGATAATGATGTGTTGAAATTAACCTAAACTCGAGCAACGCAACCTGCCACCAAAACTAAAATACAAATATGAACCTTCTTATTTTCAAATTGTAAACAGTCCAATGGCTGCAGTCCTTCCCTGTAAATTCTGAAGCTTTAGGAACATGAATCAAATTGTATGGAGAAGTCAGTTCATAAAACGATCCTTCCACTCTCATGAATCATACATATCAAATGTAGTTATCATGATATTGATATTCAGAAACAGTTCGCTTGGTGGCAGTCCACCTTCCCTGACAAGATCCATTGAAAAGACTAAAGTTACAATCCAGTCTACCTCCACGGCCTAGTCCACACGACTTCCTTCGTCTGAGGGACTGTTCCCACAGCCACGGGGCTGGCTGGCTGGCTGGTTAACCGTCTGGGTGGCTGACTGCATGACTGATAACATGATGTGTCTGTCTGGTTGTCTGAGTGGGGATCCCTGGTGGAGCTCCCCTAGACAGCCCTCCCTGTCTACCCCACGTTCCCACGCATGCTGGGGGGGGAAGGGGGACGTGTCGGAGGCCCCAGGCGGAGCGGTGGTCGGCATATGGCCGTGTGCTGCAGCATTGTCTGGTGCCGTCGTGTCCCATGGAGGGACACGGGCATTGTTACACGTGTCACTCCGACGAGACGAGACGCTAGGTGACCGGAGGGGGGCGTCTGTCGGGGGGGGGGAAAGGTGCGAGCCGTTAGGGGGTGTGACCCCACGACGCGCTCGTGCCCTCGCCCACAGAGACGTCTGGGTCATCAACGCCCGTCCCGCTTCCACACACACACCTCGGTCTGCGTTGCCGGTGTTAACTCGGAGCGCGCTGTCGTCGACCCGAAATGTGTGTCTAATGATTATCACGCCCAAGATGGAGAGGTGTGTGGAAAACTTCGAACCCGAGTTATAAATGGACCGTTACGAGTGCCAGCGCGTTTGGGTTTAATCCCTTTAGGGACGTTGTGCCGGAAATCTGAAATGGCAGTATATTTGACAGGCAGAAACGTTATATCTAGATTCTCTAGACTTTAAATGAATGTGACTCTCATAGGGAGAGACCTGATTGGATAACGAGACGTGCCACCTTTCTCCACTTGATCATTTGGATTTTGCTACTCCTCATTTACACTTACAGTACTAGACATATAGTTCGACGTATTGTATGGCTGATTTATTTGTGCGAATCTGCAAAAATGCAACATTAGCTCATGAAACATCAGTAATAATCTCAGTATGGTCGCCATATTCAAAATGCTCCTTGACTCATATATGTGGATTTTCTATGTACCGCCAAGGCCCTTACACTGCTGAAGAAAGTGGATAGATACATTTAGTTGAATCTGTACTACACCTTACATTTCTTCTCCAACACACACCGACCAGCACACACACACACACAGATATAAAGTGCCATTATGAAATGTCAAGAGGTCTCTTTCTTTTCACATCCCCCTGTCAAAATCATGGGTCATTATGCTAATGCTTCTGTGAAGCTAGAGTCTGGGGCAGCATTAGCATACAGGACATATAGGGGAGAGTGCATGTTTGCCATTATAGAATTAGCTGCACATACATTAATGTATAACATACAGTAGTTGGTTATTTGCAAGTGAAAGCTTCAACTCTCTTCATGTCCTCAACATTTGCATCAAGGTGCTCATTACTAGGAAATTGCTCAAATTGTACATTGGGGGGGGGCGAAGAAATATCGACAATAGGTAGTCATTATGTAAAATAAGGGATGTCAGTCACAAAAATATCTTAACCTAAAATTCAGAAATTGTTACCTTCAATCTGCGATGCTGTCACATTTTCCAGAAATGTTCAAAATAAGAAGCAAATCTTTGCATAATTGCTTTGTTTTTTTTTACTTGCGTGACTAGAATGTTTTATTGAATATTTTCATTTATATTTGTCATTCAACTTTCCAGTCATTTCTGTACAATAATTTACCTTACTCTAATCTACAGTAATGTCGTTTAAAATATAGCATTTAAAACGAATGAATTACCATGCAATTTTCTTTTGTGCCGATCAATAGCCTACCATGAGAGATTTTTGCATAAGGAGATTTTCATTGCATAATTAATGTGTCTCTGTTCACGCTTGTGTGTGTCCGTGTGTGTGTGTGTGTGTTTGACATCGGGCGGAACAGTGCCTATTTGTGTTTAAGGTAAAATATTTTGTATATACATTTAAGGTAAAACATTGTAATAATCTTACTAAAAAGGGGTTAAAAACTGTGCATTTTCTAAACACTCTACTTAAACTTTACATACACAATTTACATACATATTAAACATGTCATTCAAGACACTGTCTTTTTGCCATTTAAGTGTTACTCACAGGGCTTTTACCCATTGATACTCGTCATGTCAAACACTAAATAGCATAATGTATATTCCTACACAGGCTCATCCTCTTAGAACAGGGATTTCTCACCATCCACTGCGGTGGGCAGAAGTGTGTGTTTTAATACGCTTCACCTTTTTACACTCTCTTCTCTATGTGTCGTTCCTAAGTGCTTCTGTTTGAATCCAAACGTAGAAAAGGGATTTCGTAAGGGAAAGCAGAGTCGGGAATAATGTCTCCGTGTGCACGTGCGCGTGTGTGTCTGTGTGGTGAAGGGAGAGAGACGGGAGAGAGGAAAAGAGAAGTATTTTCCTTCTGGAGGGCAGGAATGCACCTGGTGCATGGGTCAACCCCTTAAAATGTGCCAATTTGGAGTGAGGGTCATTAGAGCCATTTACCAGGACTCTCCCCGCTCCCTCTCGTAATCGCACTGAGCCTCTCTCCCTGGAGAGCCGGGGAGGGGAAGCACTGTGGATCCTACAATAGTAGGCATTAGCCGACCAGTTTAGTACAGGACAGTACAGTAGCCTACACACACCGAGGGCCCGAATGGCCAGTCTTAAAGATACTGTAGCCATTAGTGGAAGAGCCACATTCCTGCAGAGGAAGCGATAATGGCACAAGATGAAACACAGACACACACAAAAAGGATAGCGAGATAGAGAAAGAGAGAGGCAGAAGGCTCGAGACGCACAGAGAGAGAGAGAGAGAGACAGAGAGAGAGAGAGAGAGAGAGAGAGACAGAGAGAGACAGAGAGAGACAGAGAGAGAGATGTCCAGAGATCCAGGAAGAGAGAGACGGGAGGACTCTTCCATTTCACAGCACTGAACCAGATATTGCGCCCATTGTTTGTTTCTCTGAACTGGAGGTGCGCTGAGTGACAGGGCGCCCCGATACACGCAGACGCGGCGCGCTGCTTTACATTTCCTCTAATTGCTCTCTCCGTGCCCGGGCCCTGGCATGTGTGCGGAGCGGGGTGAGGCAGCTCTTTTCCTTTGGCGGGGGTCGAATGAGAGGAAGGGGCTGTGATTTGGCACAAAGAGAACGCAGGAGGAAGGGAGGGAGGAGGAGGAAGGCTGGAGGAATGAGAGAGAACAGGGAGAGGGGGGAGGAGGGTAGATAGAAGGGGTAGGGGGTGGGGGAGGAGGGCATGACAGGGCTCCTGTTCTGCGTGAAGTCAAGGTGAGGACCTTGTTTGAGCAACTCTGCAGCCCCCACGTTTCCCGTGCGCTCACCACCCCCCCCCCACCTTCACGCCGCCCTTCGGCTGTTTCAGGCGCGGTGACATCACCCCAGGTTCTATTACGCACCCGTGTCGACGACGGCAGCGCAGAGATGGGGAGTTTTCAGAAGAGTGGGAGACAGGAGACGGAGGACGTACCGAGGCCTCGTTGAGACGCCAGAGGTGGAGCGGGAACAAAGGATCCAGGTCGAGTCGGTGAGGAGAGCCTCGCCTCGCCGTGGACTTCTGGATTCACGTCGTGCTGAAAAGCCCAGAGATTGGATGAAATCCTGAACAAGAGAGAGAGAGAGAGAGAAACGCTACCCCTGCTGATGCTATTTTAATTAAATAGTTGCTAGGTTACACAGTGCAAGATGACAGGGGGGGTGGGGGTGGGGGGGAGGTGGCACAGACGCCTGGCGAAGGGGGTGGGGTGGAGCTATGTGTGTGTGTGTGGGTGCGTGCGTGTGTATGCTGCTCACACAACGAACACACCCCCAACCCTTTGTCACACCCAATTCATAATAAGGATTTCAAATGCAAGATGTATTGACATGAAATACAGTGAGCTATTGTGCGTTCTATGTCTCTTTCTTTCTCTCTCTTTCTTTCCCCCTCTCTCTCTCTCTCTCTCTCTCTCTCTTATTTCTTTCAAGGATCAGAGGAAGAGGGAAGTCCCCCTTTTATCCCCATGACAGCGCTTTTCAACTCCACCAGTGACTTACAGGGGACCTGGGGTACTGTTGCACTCTGGGACCCCAGACAACGGAGGATGCCTCCGGCCTACGTACCCCGGCAACCGTGCCCCGGCAACCGTGCCCCGTGCCTGTAGCCGGGGTCTGCCTGGCCCCGTCCCCCCTCCCTCCTCCTCTCATCCTCCCTCCAGCCCTCCAGCCCTCCACCCTGTGGCCCCGGCTCCCATCCTGGGGCTCTGGACGCACATAAACCCCAGACAGGCCCCTGATGGATGGGGCTGGAGTGAGGAGAGAGGCCCTTGATGTCGGAAATAAATCTGACAGGCCCTACTGGAAAGGGCCAAGCCTAATCTTTCCCAGCGACTCCAGACTTCCTTCGCTTCTTTTATGCCCCCTCCTTTATTTTCTATTTTCTATTCTCTCCCTCCCCCTCCCTTCCTCCCCCCATGTCGACGGAGATAATGCCATAATTTACACCCATGCATTGTGGGAGATGAATGATAGTCGCCTTTCAGTCTTAATACGCATTAGCCATTTCGAGATAATAGTCTTTGGGTTGGAGGAATGAAAGAAATACCTTCAAACAGAATTTAGTATTTTTTGCCTATTTTCGATCGCTAATGTGCCAAGAGGGAAATGAGTGATATCATTCTTAGTCTTTCACAAGTAATCAAATGTATCGGATCAAAGTCTAGTATTTCTTATTACCTGTTTTTTTGTATTCCTTGCTGTTTCGTGATCCTATTCTTGGGTACTGAAGTGTCTGTTGGGGTAAAAAAATAAAACAGTCCTTCTCAATTCATCTGTAGGTGGTGATTGGTCTGTCTTCTGTTTTATTCCCTGACTTCACTGTACGAAGAACTAACAGTGAGGGCGCAGTATGAGAACGTGTCATTTAAACATGCTGTCTATATCACACACACACACACACACACACATATGCAAAGAAAACAGATTCACATACAACACTCACCGTCCAAATCAGGTGTACCCTCATCCTCTCTGATCTCTGTGCTGGTAGCTGGATTCTCCCAGGGGGGCTCATTGAGGGACTGAACCCGTGGTTCTTTCCCCCCAGGGGCGGTACAGGAATCCCAGTGTCCGGTGTGGCCAGTCTCCCCTGGGAGCCTCCATTGACTGCCTTGAATGGCCCTAACGACCTCCAGCCCCTCCCAGACCGCCGGCCAGCGTTCCAACAGCTCGCAGGGGCGGGGTCACAGGTCATATCACCAAACAGGGTGTCAACATGTGACCTCTTAACACACACAAAGAGCCAAGGCAGTCAATAAACTCAATCAAACGGATTTGATTAACCTTTAAGTAAACCAATTAACCGGATCCATTTTTAGCTTGCGCATGGATATTGTGTTGACATCATTTTTCAGTTACTGTTCACGACTACCCAAATCTTGCCAATTTTTAAGAGCATGCATCATGTTGTCATAACACTCAAGTTCATACCAGAGAGCTTTCACATTTGTATTTTGTTATGATTGCTATTGCTATCTTTTCACAAACACTGATATTAATTAAATCTGTATCAAATATACTTGATTTTGAAGGAGCTGCGTGTGGGAGGTTCATTATAGAAAATGCTTGTTTGTGTAGCTTAAAATGTAGTGTGTGTGTGTGTGTGTGTCTGTGTGAGCGCACGAACAGAACATGTATATTTCTGTGTGTAGAAACATAGGTGTTCACATTTCTCAGCCGTTCATCTCTCCCTAATGCATCGTACACACGCAATACGGACGAGAAAGGCAAATGTTTGTGAATCACGACGCTAAAACGTCAATCAAACCGTTCTACACGTGACATCGATATTCCATGATGCACCTCGTACAAATACCCCCTAATTTCCTTCCAGCTGAATGTGAGGACAGTCCTTCCATCTTATTATTATCATCATTACTATCATCATCCGGACTTGAAAGGACCAGAAAAGCAGCGCCACTGCAAAGAAGAAACCTTGATCTCAGAATGAGGACTAGAAATTTGCATTCGTCACCTGGTTCCACTGGATATGTGAACGCATTAACAAGACGCTCTCCTATTGGTCAGCTGGAGGAGCTGGCATTTTGCTGATTCCGGGGCCTTCTCTCCTCCTCCTCCTCCTCCTTGGAGCAGTTCTGCTCTCAGGCACTAGGGGGCAGTCTGCTCTGTTGATTCACACCAGAGGAGTTCAGCATTATTTTTATTTATTCTTTTTTGGGGGGGTGTTGTTGATTATAATTATATGTAATCACTACGTTGAGATATTTAAATATGATTTAATCAATCTGACTTGTGATTTTGAATGTACATGACATATGGAGACTGTGCTTTTAAGACACCCAATGCGCTCCAAAGGCACAAACGCACACACACACACAGACGGACACACACACACACACACACACACACACACACACACACACACACACACACACACACAGACGCACACTTAGTCGCTCCTGTATGGGGCCTCTGTCTGCTAATTAAAGACCCATTTAAGAAGCACCGTGAAGAACTCAGAGGAGCAATGTTCATTTCAGTGGGAATTATTGTAAGCGCTCCGGTGATTATGAGCAGGCCAGTCAACCGTTTCATATTTCTACGGGGAGCTAGCGAGCCTCCATATTCAACCCAGACCCGATTCAGACTAAAAGCTTGTTAAGATGCAAACATCGTTCTGCATCTTTGTCCATTCGGCCTATTTTCTGCCGCGGATCAGGCCCTGATGCCATGTGGCAGTGTGTCGTGGTTAGAGTGCGACCCTGTGCTGTTCTCTGACCGACACACTTGACCCTGCCTCGCGTTTGAAAACCATGAATAAAAGCTTTTAAACATCACGGGGCCGAGCAAATCCCTGGAAGCTCATTTGCATGCTTTGCGTCCATCACGATTGCAGAGCCTATCTACACGAGTTCCAGATGTCCTTTCCGGCCCTCGAGTCTGTTTGGGATGATACATCCGAACAGGGGTTTTCATGCGTGAGCAACACTTACTGTGAGTTGCAGTGATGAACGATGGGCATCGCCATGAACAGGGTCACTGCAAAGTCAGATGTTACCACATTCTGTGTGACAATGCACTCATACTTGCTTCATACATTTGAGTGTAATTATAATGGCATGTTGAGACTGTGCACACACAGAGACAGTGGTTTGAGCAAGGTTGGTATAGATCAGTGGTTCTCAATCCTGGTCCTCGTGGGCCACTGCCCTGCATGTTTTTGATGTTTCCCTGCTCCAACACACCTGATTCAAATAAAAGGGCCTGATAACGAGCCATTAAATTGCATCAGGTGTGTTTGAGGAGGGAAACATCAAAAACATGCAGGGCAGTGGCCCACGAGGACCAGGATTGAGAACCACTGGTATAGATACACACACACAATATTCTCCTTCAACAACAAGACAGAACATTTACACTACTTAAATTTATATTTTCAAGAGAAATCGTTTTTTGTCAAAAAGATGGCCTTACCTTGACATCATGCCCCTTTCCTGACAACAAAACCCTGGTTTTGTTATGACCACTTCCTGAATACTTTCTCTTCAGCCAATGTCTCAGGCTGCCATGGCGATCACACAGCCCTTGAAATAAGAATGGAATACACTTAGGAGTGGTGCACTGCAAATGAACCGTTACTTTGGTTCAAACATTCAAATTCTTGGAAGTACGGTGTCCAATAATGTGTTAGGTATCTCAGGAACACTGTCTATGTTCTTTATTTGCAACAAATGAACACATGATGATGAGGAGCAATCTAAAATGAGGCAGTATTGATACCTTCGTAGTGTGCATGCTCCCCATCCTTCCAAAAATAAACAGTTTTTAATGACATTGCCGAGACACTTAACAACCCTGAAATGCTGGTGCACTATGTATTGATACTGTAGGAGTCGGCTCTGTAATCTAAAGCATAGTATGGGGTTAGGGTTTGGGTTAGAGCTGCACTTTAATAGACGTATTCCCCTCGTCTTGATTTGAAGTAGTTTGGCAAAAAAATAAAATAAAAACGATGTATAAAAACAGGTCAGAGGAGCTCAAGCAGATTGAAGGGTTCTCTTTCTACCCATTCACTTGACAAGGTCAGTGCTGTGGGAGTAGCTGCCTTTATGAACACCTCTCACAATTAACACGCCACAATGGCTGAATTCCTTTTCTCTGGTCGGATAGAAAGCCTACGATTAAAGGGACACCTCTCTCGAAGATTCTCCCAGTCTTCCGCGGTGGGTGAAGCCGGCCCCTCTCAACCCCTGGCCCCTCCCCTCCGCTTGCCGAGCGCCCTTCTTCTCCCTAAAGGGCCTCCTGCCCTGCGGCCCCCCCATGCGGGGACGACTACCCCGTGAATGGAGCCCTCTCAGGGGGGAAGAAAAGGAGCTCTCCAGAGGTTTGTTTTGGGAGCCGTCTCATTGATCCGTCTGCCTGTAAGTGAATGTACTGGCCCAGTTTTTCCCGCTTATGTTCACAATGGCACTCGAGTCTGTATTAGCGGTCCTGTTTGCTGCTCATGGATTCCCCAGGCCTCTGTAGAGGCAGGAGGAGTCATCATTCAGACCATCTTTTCTCCCTTTAATGGCAATGTTGAAACCAGGGGGCTGACTAAATCAATGTCAATTTGTGTAAGAAGACAATGCTTTCTGTTTACAGTGACACTGGGGCTAAACCGAAGTCCATGAGACAACATGCATTCAGCCTTACAGAGGCTTGGGGCTTACAGAGGAATAACACATGTTGTGTGCTTGCATTTTGGGACCTTGGAAATCCCTTAACCATCATATGGAATCAATAGTGGTTGAATGAGGGGGTGAAAGGCTTGAGCCTAACCTAAGGAGGCAGATCTGTCATCATCATATCCTTTTAAGCCCAAAGGAATTATAATATGAAAGTTATCAGAAGTTTTTAATTCCCTTTTCAAACACGTAATGTGAACCGTCTATGTGGTGTTCCAAGCTGAGTGATGAACTGAAAACTCCATCCTGAATCTCTGAAAAGAGTCCATTCCTATCTCAACCAGCGTGATACATCACGATGGCAAAGATAACGAATAGGAGACTGGAAGGGGGGGGGGAATGAAAAAGAAGAAGAAAAAAAAACAAATGAAATTTTAATCAAGTTAATCTACAGCTTTTAAGACTCAGACAAGGTATAAAATCAGTCAATTCTCTTCATGGTAAAAAAGATGCAATTATTTGCTTGTTACAGTTACAGCCAATGAAACGAGGGAACTGTTTCACAACACACAGCATGCCGATAAAAGAGTTATCCTGTTCTCAAAACCAGACAATGACAGGGCAGTTCTTCTGTAGTTAAGATTTGAGGGAAGGAGACCGACACACTGCAAATGCCCAAAATCGACACGATGACAGGTCTTTGGTAATGCTTCTACGTCAAAAATGAATTCAGCTGAACGGAACAGACTTTAATACCAACAGATCCTAGGACTGTAGTCTGATGGTCTAGGTTTTAAATTAAAAAAACTGTACCAAACTTCATAACGTTCACTCAATCTTCCATTACTTCCAACTCACGGGTTGAGGATGGTGATACGACCCAGTCCACCACACCAATGTCTGTGTATTGACCAGTTCTATGCTCAGAAACCATCTTCCATCATTACCACAACTGGTGTCAACTGCCAATGTCGATGACATCACTCCCCACTTCTCTCAAAAGGGACAGAGATTCCGGCATATTGAATCCAAATTCCAAAGCACAACTGTTAGGATTTTAATTTATTCGAAGACAAACTGAACCGAACAACGAAAATAAGACAAAAGATGAAACACTCAGACAAATGCCTCATTGAGCGAGGTAAGGTACCCCAGCTAATCACATATATAGAAAAACAAAATTTGAAAATGCCAAAAATTGCAGTTGATTTGTCTTGAACACATTTCCAGACAGATTTGAAAGAAAGAAAATAAAAACTACAAAATTCCACACGGCATTAATACCATAAATGATTAGAAAAGTTTACAGGCTTCAAAATATTAAATAAATACTTAACAAGGAGAAGTAATGACCAAGTTTTCAATGAGTCTGGGATCGTCTGCTGAACTATAGTAACAGCAGCTGTGGGAGACTGCTCGCGGGGGGGAAATACCAACGTTAACACAAGAGTGGTCCAAAATCTGTCCACTCAAACATTTGCTTCATGACAACAATCTAAAATTAGGCAGGATTGATACATTCAAAGTGTGCATATTCCCCATCCTTCCAAACAGAGAGAAACAAGTGAACACAACCTTTTTTGATGCCTCAAGTCAAGATAACAAAACGATTTTGCTGTGATTTGATATGGCGCTCCCATTACCTTGTTCAACACAGGAGTCTCCCTCTTGGAATCGTAGAATGCAAATGAGCGGTTCTGAAATCAGACCTGATTACAAGTCGACATCCCTGCCTGAGCGCCGACCAGAGCGACCGACCCTACATTCCAGAAGGAAACAGACAATCGTGGCGTTCACCCTGGACTCGAGCACGAGTACCCAGTGGGTTTTTGACAGGCGCTGTGTGTGTACCTTCTGCGTCCTGTCGACGCCTTCAGGGGGGGGGCGGGGTGCCTGAGGAACACCGAGACGGGCATGGTTGGCGTGGACGCGCGCTGTAGTGTTAAGACTCTTCTCTGTGAACTCGGGGTGGATTGGAAAGGCAGCATGGCTCCAACGCCAGCCTCCCACACATTGAGGGGGGGGGGAATACGCCCCTTCAAACTTGGCACCTCATAAAATCAACGTTTATCATATCATTCACAATAGGATCCAATTTTTGGAAACCACAACAAAAAAAAAGGAGGAAGAAAATAATATATACATATTAGAATTCAGAACTAGCTGTAACTGGGCATTGATGGCATTGGGGAAAAGGCCTTGATTAATCAGCAGTACTCGACATCCTCTCCTTTAGATTCAAATGCCCTTATAGAATCGATGCCAACACGCAACTTAGATGTTGATGATGCGCACAGGGAAACACACACTCGCGCAGACCTACACACACACACATGCCCATAAACACACACACACTTCACCAGAGCTGATGTGCCATCCTCTCTCCGTTCGCTCATCATGGCTCAGTTTCTATCAGCCCAGGTACGAGGCGAGATACTTCGACGGCTCAACGCGTTTCATTCACAGGACCTACATCAGTCCTCGGTAGCCGTACAACAGATCCTTTCAAACGCATCTGCTTCAAGTTAAGAGCTCCCCCCCCTTCCTGTACACCGTGTTTGCCTGGGGCTGTACCCCTTCAGAGACAATCAAGAGCGGACAGCTATGACCTTAGAATGGCTGGTCAAGAAGATCTATCTGTCCAATCAGGATCTCCACAGGCCGATGGGGGATTCTCCTCCTCCAGTCCGCAGTCCATCTCTGATACACGTTTAAGACTTCAAGGACACATACAGTGTATTAGATCAATATTCTCATTTATATTAAGTCTCTTTTGTTAAGCTCGACGAATACCGTCCTCTGAACTGAAAAGGTAGTAGTAAAAAAAACAATATAACAAAAACTAAATCAGTGTTCAGAGTTGTCCGCGTGGGAAGCCCACGGTTTAGACCGGGATCTCTGCTCTGATATGGTCATCTGTGTCGGTCAGAGGGCCATGGGGACAGGGGGTGGGGGTGACCCTGTCCCCATGCCGTTTTGTCTGGTGAGGCCTTGATCCAACCACCCCCCCCGCCCCGGCTCTCCCACAGATATGGGCACTAGGACCCTGGGGGCGGGGCTATGCAGCCATGAGATACTGGTGGTAGAAGAGGCCGAACAGGGAGGTGGAGAAGAGGCAGGCCGCGATCCACCAGGTGAGGAAGGACAGGAGGCCGCGGAAGAGCAGGGGGCTGAACACCGTCCTCAGGCCCCCCAGGGCTACCGACAGCTGGGCCACGGACGAGCCCGCCAACCCCGGGGGCGGAGCGGGGGTGGGACCGGGCCCCATGTCGAGGTCGGAGTTCACCTCCAGAGGGCAGGGGAGGTCCTCTTCAGGGTACACCCCCCCAGGAGTGCCCACCTGTGAGAGATGGAAGAGTTTAGGGGTGGGGGGAGGGGGGGGGCGAGTCGATAACGACGACATGCTCAAATCTGCTCATTCGTGTTTCGTTTGTTTTCTCTAGCAAATGACCGAACCTCACCTAAGGTTTTTAGCAGCAAAGTGGTATGCAGCAACATGACCAGAGGGGCCATGTACTGCAGCGCAATCACACACAGGTAGTAGAAAACACGAGCCACCTGGCAACACAGGGCAAGACGACAGCTGTTAGGACAAAAAAAACACACACCACACAACACCCCAAAACCCTATTGGTCGGCCGTCCCGCCACTCACCATCTTCTGCAGGTCGACGGTGCTGATGCGGCCCGCCTCCTTCTTCATCTGCTCCACGCCCTTCTGGGCCAGGCACAGGTAGGCCTGCAGGTGGTGCCTCATCACGCCCAGGCGCAACGCGCACAGCAGCAGCACCACCCACAGGCGCATAGTGTCGTAGGCCGTCTCCGTCATCCTGTGTGTGTGAGACGAGACGAGTCAAACTAAAGTGGGGCGTCTCCAAAACCATGTTACCCAGAGCCATCTAGCACACCTGACCAACAGGCGGGTAAGCTCTCCTGGGAACAGGGTGGGAGACCCCCTGAACTACAGACTTGTGAGGAGCTGAAGAGGAAGGGGGCAGAAGAATGAGAGAGCAAGAGAAGAGGGGGGGAGAGAGAGAGAGCAAGAGGATAGGGGGGGAGAGAGAGAGCAGGAGGAGAGGGGGGGAGAGAGAGCAAGAGGAGAGAGTGGGAGAGAGAGAGCAAGAGGAGAGGGGGGGAGAGAGAGAGCAGGAGGAGAGGGGGGGAGAGAGGGCAAGAGGAGAGAGTGGGAGAGAGAGAGCAAGAGGAGAGGGGGGGGAGAGAGAGAGCAAGAGGAGAGGGGGGAGAGAGAGGGCAAGAGGAGAGGGGGGGAGAGAGAGAGGGAGGGGCTCCACGACGTGATGCAGCCTAGTCTGAAAACATGCCACAGCAGGGTGTGTGCGCGTGTGTGTGTGTGTGTGTGCCACTCACAGAGGAGCGTTGTCCTTCCCCATCGCGGGGTTGAGGAAGTAGTCCTTGGTCAGGGGCTTGACCCACAGCAGCACCATGATCAGGGGAGACAGGAAGTTGATATGCAGCAAAGTCCTGAAGAAGAGGAAGACGCGACGCCCGAGTCAGTCCCGAGTTCTGCCTCACCTGGCCTCGCCTGTGGCCGTGAGCCAGGGACTCTACCATGCCCAATGGGATTATCAGAGTGCCATGTGCTTCCAGTGCCTCCAGCCCCCCTCACCACCTCCCCCCCCTCCCACTCACATTGTGCCTGTTGAGACCTGGGGAGTTTAGAACTAGGAGCCGGGCTCAGACGGCTGATCCACAGCGAGCTGCAGTGGCAGCTCCTGGACAAAGGTGGCTTACATGTGAGCCACGATGCAGGAGGATGTGATTCGGCCAATAGCGCGGGGCCTCTCGGATTGTGATAACCCCAGCTGGGTTTTGGGTCGAGCCCCGGGCTGACTGGGGGTGTGAGACTGTGGGTGGGGGGGGGAGGGGGGGGTGTTAAGGGATGGACTCACTGTGTGACTTTGGCTGTGGTCAGGTTGAGCGCGTCCAGGTGCATCTGGGCCAATCGCAGGCCGGGAAAGGTGAGGAACGCGCCGATGAGCGAGCAGAGCAAGGCCAAGATGAGCTTGAAGGTGAGTTTTGATATGGGACCCCTGGAGAAACAAGAGGCATATCATTATTATTAGAATGTATTTTTCTAATCCTTCCAACACCTTTTGGCCGTCACGCGGGTTTAAACGGCTGCCGGCTGAGAACGCTACTCACTGAGACTCCATCCCCTGCTTCTCCAGAAACTGCAGCGCGCTGTCAGAGAAATTGGCAAAACCTGTCCGGGGAGGGAGACACACACACACACACACACAACACAAGCGTGTCAGTCACACCTCACGCCGGCCCCCCCTAACGCTCAGCGACCCCCCCCCGCCACACTCACCGGCCTCCAGGCCAAACTCCAGGTAGTTCTCCGTGACGATGAGGATGACCATGGCCTTGACGAAGAAGAAGAAGCCGAACGTGATGCAGAGCGAGCGCTCGCCCCCCTCCTCCAGCCTGAAGTAGTGTGCCGTCAGAGAGAAGAGAGTCTTGCTGGAGGGGGAGGAGTTAAGGGGAACGCCGGACCGACGCTAGAACGAGGGGCTTGGGAGTGAGGAGACTCCTCGATGGCCATTGATTGATATGTCACCTTCTGAGCGATTCCCTACCCAAACGGCTGGCTGCATCATCTCACAATTAAGTCACCGACGAGAGAGGGGAAGTTGTAAACACACTCACTCTACTCTGTATGTTCTCTCTTAGCAGTGGAAGGGGTACGTTAACAGGTTCCCACTGGCCTAATAACAGTCATTAGTGCAGAGCCTGGACGCAGCTCTAGACGGGGGTGGGGGTGGGGGGACACAGCTTGCTCACGGGCACTCGTCTCCACGGCGACGGAATGCCACATTTCTGGTGGGTTTGTTTGTGGCCCGGGAGCAGGCACAGAGAGCAGGAAGTTGTCTCTTCCCGTACTGTGGAGGGGAAGGGGGAGAGGTTGGAGGGAGAGAGGGGGGGGGGAGATGTTGGAGGGAGAGAGGGGGGGGGGAGATGTGGAGGGAGAGGGGGGGAGAGGCGAGAGGGTGGGTTGGAGGAGATAAACGCCTCGTGGCTTCAGCCAGGGATTCCCAACACTCCACCGGGGCTGAAGGGAACCTGAAATCAAGAGGGCCATTTGCGCACGCTGGCGTGTACCCCCATCGCGGCCGCCATCATCATCTTCATCATCATCTTCTTCTTCATCCCCCCTACCGCCTGCTCCCCCCCCTGCCCCCCCCCATCCCCCGCCCTGTCGTCCTTTTTCTTTCTCAGGGAAATCATCGCGGCGGTCTGGGGGGAAAATTGGGCCTCCAATCTCCCCGGCCGCAGACAGGAAACGGCGTGCCCGTCCGTCCGTCCTCCGCCCCTCAGCCCCCCCCACCCCTCAGCCCCCCCCGCCCCTCAGCCCGGGCCGTCGGGGAGCGTGGGAAAGATTGATCCCCCCCGCGCGGACGGTGGCGGCAGCAGCAGTGGGGGGATAATGCATGTGATTTCGCCACAATTCGGCGGAAGAAAGTAGCGGGTGAGAGGGGGTGGTGGGGTTGGGGGGGTATAGCAGATAGGTGCGGGTCGGGCAGGCAGTGGAGCTCAGTCTGCCTGTCAGTTCACGGCCACTTACTGCCGACTGGCTGGCTGACGGCTGACTGCCCCCCCCCCACCGCTGAAATGGAGCCGTGGCCCAATCAGGCCCTGTCTGATGTCTCTGACTGCCGCACGACTGCTAACCACCAACAGGCAGGGACGGGGACGTGAAGGGACTTCGTACACGCTCCGCAGAGACAATCCAGCTGCTCAAAAGCTGTTTGTGTGACGTCTTTTTTGTGTTGT
Source organism: Mallotus villosus (assembly GCA_903064625.1). Taxonomy (NCBI): domain Eukaryota; kingdom Metazoa; phylum Chordata; class Actinopteri; order Osmeriformes; family Salangidae; genus Mallotus; species Mallotus villosus. The sequence continues at coordinate 41,436 of CAEFZP010000820.1, forward strand.
TTTTTTGCTTTGTCTCATCGCACACAATGGTGGGTTTTTCCCCTCGACAAGCCTTGCCCTCATCCGGTCTTTGACAGAGTTTAGGCCTGGCTTCGATCACCCCTTAAGGTTGTGTCTAATCAAATGAATTGACTAACTGACTCAGTGATTCAGTGACTGGCTGGCTGGCTGGCTGGCTGGCTGGCTGACTGGCTGACTGGCTGACTGGCTGACTGGCTGACTGGCTGACTGGCTGACTGGCTGACTGGCTGGCTGACAGACTGAGAGGATACATGACGAAGGCGAGGACGAGCAGGCACCACACCACGCTGATGTTCATCTCCCCCGAGGGCTGGGCCAGGGCGTAGTACAGCTCGGTGATCAGGTACACCAGGGTGGCCGCCACCGTGAAGTCCACCAGCCACTGGAACTCTGGGAAGTAGTGCAACGCTGGCGAGAGGAAGAGGAGGAGGAGGAGGAAGAGAAGGGTTAGGGACGGAGAGAGGCGGTCGGAGAAAAGATATGCCTTCCTTTGAAAGGGCACGGCTTTCAGTGGCTGCAGTATTCGGGCGCTCACCTAACGTGTCCACTTCCGTGATGCACTTGGTCTCCAGCTGCAGGTCGATGTCCTTAGGAATGGTCAGAGGCTTGTTGTCTATGTGGCCATTGTACTTCCTGGAACCAAATCAACATCGTCCTCAGCATTTACATGTAGTCATTTGGCAGACGCGCTTATCCAGAGCGACTTACAGTAAGTACAGGGACATTCCCCACCGAGGCAAGTAGGGTGAAGTGCCTTGCCCAAGAACACAACGCAATTTGGCACGGCCAGGAATCGAACCAACAACCTTCTGATTAATAGCCCGATTCCCTAACTGCTCAGCCATCTGACCCCCCCCTGACCCCCAGCCGTGATTGTTATTATTACTACTACTATACACAGTGGCCACGCCCCTGCACAACCACATGTTATCGGTCCACTCGATTGGCTGAGTAAAGCCCCGCGTGACCCAAGCCTCGTCCCGCTACTGGATTACACCCTGCTGCCGCGAATGAGGTCATCGGGGCTGTGCAGAGAAGGGGAACAAGTCGCCAGGTGTCCCTTTGCTAGGACCCCAACCCACGCTGTGTGTGGGCCTGTGGAATCATGAGGTCATAATGGTGATGCGGAGACTCTGTGTAAGGGGAGGGGGGTTTTCCCCTCCGTGCCTGTAGGGGGCGTCGTACGGGCTGAACAGCACACAGCAGGGGCCGGGGCCAGCTGTTCCCGGAGACCCGCCGGCCTTGACGGCTGGCCCGCTGTTTGTTCAGCCCTGTGTGGGAGCTGGATTTAGAGGACAAAGCCGAGGACCGGACGCTGGGAGCCAAACGTGTCTGTCTCTGAGGCACCTGACTGGAGGGAGGAGGGGGGACGGGGGGCTCCACTGCACTCCTCTGCTCAGGGAGTCTGAGGGGACAACAATGGGGGGAGAGAGGCTGCATGGCAAGGGCAGCCAAAAAGACAGTGGCCCTTCTTTCACTTGTGGGGGCCAGAGGGGTGGGATTAGCAAAAACATGTCTGGAGTTGAGCTCTGGCCTGCCTCGTGTTAGAGGCCGTGGAAACATGTTCTGGGAGACACGGAACCTCCTGAGCAGGAATCTGCAGAGCATCTGGAGCCGTGGGGATTAACAGCAGAGTCACTGTGGTCCCACTCAGACCCCCGTCCCCGTCCCCGTCCCCCCCGTTACCCTGAGCCTCCTCACATCCCCGCCTTACCTGTCTTTCTTGTTTTTCCCTTTTTGCTGTTTCCCAGCCAGGCTCCTCAGCTCATCCTCCGTTGGGGTGCTGGTACCACCGCAGACTGAGGAAGAACAACAGAGAGAGAGAGAGAGAGAGAGAGAGAGGAGAGAGAGAGAGAGAGAGAGAGAGAGAGAGAGAGAGAGAGAGAGAGAGAGGGATGTTAGGTGACACATGAAGAATGACCCAGGAAAGCTTTGGTGTACATCCCTAGTCCGGTCTTAGTAATGGGGATGATTTGGACCCAGGCCCGCTTAACGCCATGTTTAATACAGGTTAGAAAATCAACAACAATACACAGTCGGGGCACAGCAGCCCGATTACACCTGCGAACACGGACAGATTACGAGACACCAATTTGCAATTGAGCGTTTAATGTCGTCACCAATCACATAAAGTCCCCTTCTCGGAGAAAAAGGCAACGTGTTGAAGTGATTTCGCATCCGGCTCCGCGGCAACGCTTCCATAAAGCAACACTCGTCACAGGGTTTACAAAGGGAGTAGTTACTGAGCTCCTTGACGACCATAAAACAAGAGCTAATTCGAGAGAGTAGCCGTTTGAAGACGAGAACATTTCAGGCAACCTCTTTAACTTTGTTTAGCAACCCACTTGTCACCAGCCCTAAGAGGCTGCTGTGAGTGGAGAGAGAGAGAGAGAGAGAGAGAGAGAGAGAGAGAGAGAGAGAGAGAGAGAGCGCGCGAGAGAGAGAGAGCCCAGGAGACCGAGGGAGGGATAGAGAGAGGGGGAAGAGACGGAGATAAAGAGGAGGGAGAGAGGGAGCCCGAGAGAGGGGAGTGCAGCATGTTTTTCATGTTTATTTATTTATTACTGGAACTTAATTTGCGGAACTCTCCGGAGCGACACTCCAGGCCTCCTGCCTGGCCCAAAGTTTTTTTTCCTCTTCTTAAAAAACGCTTCAGAAACGGCCTGATGAAGGGAGGACATTTATTTATTTTTTTAAGAAAAAGCACTGATGAATTATTAAGTGTGTTCTAAGAAGCTGTTTACTCCAAAACACATATGGCTCTAATTAGAAGAAACGAGATGGGCACTTCATTCGCCGTCCTCTCGGGTCTTCCCAATATTTGATGCCCTTTGGTCTCTGCATAAGACTTAATGATGGTTAAAAACACAAGACATTGAATTAAAAAGAAACTACAAAAAGAAAAACGTAGGACAGAGAATGGAAAAAGGAGACTGTTTACAAGGAGAGCAACCACTAGGACCATACACCAAGGATTGACTTGAAAGGAACCTACTCTGGGAGGCAAACAACAAGTGCAGGTGATGTGTTCATGACTGCAGTTATAACATGTCAGTGGTGCAGGTACGTAGTTTGACATTACCTTCCGCTGCAGAGTAGCCATCTTGCAAAGGAATAATGAGGTATGATCTTCTGAATTACGCTGGCCATTACCATGGTAACCACCAGCTGCACACCAATCACGCCCTGAGGGAGAGAGAGAAAACATTTCCCCCCCCCCGTCATATTCAAATAGGAATTGCTCGGACGTGGCACAGGACTGTGACAGCAGACGTGATTGGCTCGTACGCGTTTCGCACGCGCTCAGTCCGGGCATCGCACTGTCTGGGAGATGTCTCGAGGATGACTCGGTGAAATCGAGTGACAAAACAGAGGCGTCGCCTGTTACCGTGTTGACAGTTAGCTCGGCTAACCAATTGTGTTTTTGATCAACTCCTGATCAGACGGCCTTCTGTTAGATTGAGGCCACGGGCGTGCGAGCTGTACGAGGAGAACGGGACTCACCTCATGCGAAAAATAAAGGAAAGCGCTCGTGTTTACCTTTCAGATTAGATTAGCCTAAAAGGCGGGATTAAGGCACCTAGGTGACCTTCAGCCAGTTTGAGAAGAACTGTATCAACTTTTTTCCGCCCAAGTTGCAGAAGGCGTTCTGTCGATGGAAACGTCAGCTACTACCTTGGCCGAACCCGCATTCACATACAGCCCATGCAAAGAACAATATTCAGTTTTTCTTGCTAATCTGCCAACACATCTGATTACTGGTGATCTTCCACCACCGTTCTGACACCCCTGCATGTCCGCCATTGTTTTCTAGTGAGGTGATTCTCCCAATGACGGAAGGGATGGTGACTGGGAAAGGTTCCTCGTTCCCGAAAGAAGAACAACCACCTCTGTCTAATTCATGGGCCCGCGTCGCCGGGGGTAACCTTCCCGTGGTTTCATTAGTGCTCCTTCACGGAACAGTCGAACATCACCTGAGCCGTCCTCTCTCTCTCCCTCGCCACCGTCCTCTCTCTCCCTCGCCACCGGACTGGCTGTCAGGGCGGCGCTACATAAAGATGACTTAGAGAAGGCCCCCTCCGTCGGCAGGGGACACGGCTACCCCGGGACAGGACGTGAAGTCATAAACATGTTAGGGGGAGGGAGCCAATGGGAGCGAGAGCGGGACTGTATTAACTGCATTTTTATTGACTCATTTTTTTACCTCCTTTTTCCTCTACAAAGACCGTACTCCCCAGCTGAATGTGTTGATGGAGCACCTTTCCCCAGTCCAGGCTGGGTGGGCATCAACAGCAATACCCCTGAGAGGGAGGGAGGGTGGGGGGGAGGGAGGGTGGGGGGGGGTGGGGGGAGGGATTTGGGGTTTCCTGTTCTCCTGCTCTGACCAGTGAGAATACGGTGCGTTGTGGGAACGGTGTTGTGGGAACGGTGTTGTGGGAACGGTGTTGTGGGAACGGTGTTGTGGGAACGGTGTTGTGGGAACGGTGTTGTGGGAACAGAGTGCTAACTGGAGAAGTGGGAGATGACCAAGGGAGGGGAGACAGGAGGGATGGTTGAATGAGGAAGCAGTTTGTTGAGCTATCCTTCCAGACCCCCAGACCCCCCCCCCGTGTGGTAAGCAATGCCAAAACTCAAGACGTCCTCTAGAGTGACATGCATGTGACAATTGACTCTGTATCTGGACAAAGAATAAAAAACAAACTGGTATTACTTTTCCCCTCTGTGGTCAGGACGATGTATCTAGGTCAGAGGCACACAGCTGAGTGGGCCCTGACCAGTTTCCGTGGGGGACTCGGAAGTTCTCAAGTCTGGTGAAATTGAACCAGCGTGGTCTCTTCTTATCTCCCCTCGTCTCCAGGACCCCCTCCACACTCAGACCGAACGAGGGCCGAGGGACCAGAGATAACCGCCAGCTAGGAGAGCTCAATCCCCTCAGCCGACATCGTCCCCCGGGAAACCAACTTAAGAGCGGTAGCCTAAAAGGAAGCCCACCTCAATAGCTGCTTGTTGGCTAACAGTCAGTTTGTCCGTGACCTTCAGGTGTTCATTTAGTTTTTTTCTTTTTACTTTGCCAACTCTGATAACCAACCAGGCAACAGAATAGAGGACAACTCAGCTAAAACATAAAAGAGGGTAAAGTAGGGTATCACAGAAGTGATAGCCTAACTAAGGTCAATCAATAGTCAGATTCATTCCCCATTCTAGTGGCTGTTACAATCCCACAGGTGTGGGACAGGTGCGTTCACCCACACCTTAGTTGCCGGTTTAGACTATCTAGTATTCTGTCAATGGATAGTAAAACAAGTATTTAGCTCTTAACATTAGCGAGAGTAGATCCTTACTGTGGACACACATCCCTTATTGTGGCCTGTTATTAATCAAGTTTATCAAGTGGTTACAAAGTCGGTAGCAAAGGTAGGCTCCTTCTTGGCACAATAACTCAATTCAATCATTTCACGTATGCACTGAACGAGTGGATCAGCAAGCCAAATACACAATAGGATGTAATATGTAACTGATACTTTTGAGCCTAATTAAACGTTCTTCCATTGCTGCCTGCTCTACCACTGCTTCGAGGACATCCCGAGGTCATCTTGAGTAGGGGGTAGAGGTGAGATGGCACACCTTTCTTAATGGGTCTTAATGTTTTAAGGTGGTGACAGATATGATGAGAAAGAGACTGAAATAGATTAGCCAGCTAGCACCGAATACAGTAATCATGTGCAGAGAAAATAACAGATGATAGATGTTTTCATGTTATGATAAATCCCTACAGTAGCTGGCCAGCCAAATTGGTGCAAATGACACTTCACAGGTGCCTTAGCTAGGCTAGTGTATAAAGCTAACTAGGCTGGCTATCCAACGCAAGCTAGCTATCTAGCTTGCTAGTAGTAGCCAGCAGTAGCAAGCACAATGACATGTATGCAATGTTGTAAAACACAACGCATGCACGCAATTACAGTGTTCTAAAACTGTCTTCTAATCGTCAAACCCTCTGTAGCACCCGATGCATGAAATGAATGGAGGGTGTGCTGTGCATGCAGAACAGGCTGATTAGCTAAGGTAGCGACATAGCAAGCTAAATGCTAATGTCTATCTGGCTGGCTACAGTATATAGTTAGCTTTCAAGCTAGCTAGCTGGCTTAAATACTCACCATGTTGATGCAGTGGTGCTGAAATGGACTCAACGCCGACAACTGTCACACTAAGCACCCCTAGTCGGAAATCAAGCGGCGTGGAGCACATAAGCCTTTTCGACGTCGGTTGTTTTCAAGGGTAAGGAATTCGTGTATGAAATACCTAACGTACCTACTGTAATGCTATTTTACATCGCAAAAAAATCTACTGATACAACCTCGGTTGTCGAGTGTTGTCAACTGCAGTAGAGGTCACGCTCAGTCTCTGAGAATATAGGTGTCGCTACCTATGCCTGTTCATAAACACATCTAACCTGTGTGTCATTTTATTATTATTTTTTAATTATATATTATATATTTGACTCCTATTAATTAATATCATTACTGTACGTATATATTGTTTTATTATTATATGCAGTATATGAATACACCTTGTGTTATTTTAGTTTTGTTCTGGCATCAAAAAGAACACCATGCACGGGCCCAAGGACCCCTTGAACGGAGACGTGCTACACACGTGACATCTGTCAACCGTATGGGTTCATTCAGTGAGACTACAGTATGATCACAAGTCGTACAGTCCTTTAAAATGTTTTGGTGTGTTTATGTGTGCAATGTTTACATATTCTTAGATGTGTGCAGCTAAGTTTATATGAAAAACCCTTAATAGTCACATTAACACATTTGAGGCTGATATAGTTTCCCTTGCTTCTACCTTTTGCCAGCAGTTGTGTTATGACAACACCCTCAATACGTATTTACTATCTGCACATGTTAATTGTTTGTGTACAGCGGGAAATTGACACATCCTGTAAACAAGGTGGACATCTGAATGACAAAGGTACTTTAATGACATGAATCTGACTACTTTTTTTTATGACATGGTAGGCCTACCGTAGTTGACATCACTTCTGTAGGCTTATGAATGTAATATATTACAATTTGCTTCAGGATATTAAGATGAATCTCTCTCTCTCAAGTGGGTGTACAAGGGCTCTCCTTCTCTCTCATTGCAAGAATCCACCTCCGCATCCTGTTAATGGTTGATTTGAGGCCTTACAGGCGTAGAGGCGTGCTCACACAGCAGGAGGGTCTCCACTCTGTGTCGATCTGCCATGTCACTCAGTCTCCTCATTATAACATCACATCCACTTAGCCTGCATGGTCCCAAAGATTCCTGTCACCATCACGGTGACGTCCGCCAAGGAAGCAATTAGCCTAGTGCTGGAACAAACGTGATCAGCTCCGCCACAAATGTGAGAATTGATTTTTGAGAAGGGATTCTACTCCACTTCTGTAGCAGATCGATCACTCTGTATTCTACACACGCTGCAATGTATGCAAATATAAGACAAAGGAATGTTTATTAATTGTACTGTATTTATGTATGTACATATTATTTTATTAAACACACTCAAAAGCACACCCCTTCCTATGCCTTATGGCTCCTTCCTATCACTGTGTTGAGTCTTGTATTCTGTCTGGTACACTCGCGTTCTACTCTTTTAACTCTGCCTGGGCTGTGGTTTATTTTTAGATGAAACATAATAGTCTGGATTCAGTGTGTACTGTGAGTTCCGCAGCCATCCCTGGTTGGTAATCCATGTGACATATCCTCTATGCCTCTTTCTCTTTCAGGTTCTGACTCAGGAGCCCACGGATAAAGGCGCTGGAAATATTACAGTAAAAACCCTCTGCATAGTCAATCAAACACGCTCATTTGAGAATGTCACACTTTATTTTTTATGGCAGGGCTGTTCTGGAACGGGAACGCCGGTGAGCATTATACATCACTTCCTTCTTTTATTAATCAAACAACAGTTTGAGATGTGCACTGATCTCAGCAGAGTAGCTGGAGGAATTGGAACAAAAATCCATGTCAACTCTCATGCTGTGGCACAGGAGTGGTTTCAGACGGGGGGATAAGTGAAGTCTCTCTGCTGCGGTCTCTCCTTCCCCATTCTCTCTAATCTGCAAGAATGCAAATTACAATGCCTGTGCAAATACTACGGAATAATGAGGATGTTCCTTAATCTTCACAGCTTTCGCCTTAATGGAATAATGTTGCTTTAAGTCAGTGCTTTTGCAGAGCAGTTCAACCACAGACATGAAGCGTATATAATACTATGCAGGATACTATTTGATCGTTTTGTATAAATCAAGTAATGCCGATTACATATTCCTTTTAAAATGAGGAGGAATTCATACTGAATGTTGTCCTATTTCTGTTATCATTAAATAGTTTGATGAATGATCACTGAATTATTTTTCCACATAAATGTTGATATCACATCTTTCACACGTAGGCTACACTTTGTTTTCAGGTTTCAGTGTAGGTTATGAAAGACATTAAAACACTAAACAGTTTGCTTAGCCAACGCTGATATTTAAATACCTCTGGCAAAATGTAAATATCCCTCTGTGGACTTATGATCCATATCCAATGATTCCACCTGTACGTCCAACAGACGTGGACATTTTAAGGCCTGCCTTTGGTCCGATTCCTCCAGAGGATATACATGTATGACTCCATGCAAACTATGTTGGTTGTGCTGTGGCCTGTGCTGGCTCCTCCCTGCACTTGGTGTCAGCCAGAGATTGTAATTAAACGGCAGTATTCATAGGCTACCCTCATTAAAGCAGAGCCAACGCTTAAAGGCAGGAAGGAAGGGATAGAACAAGAAGACAGTTTATACAAGGTACAGATGACCAAATAATAACACAGTCATTTAGGGCTATATCTTTCAGACTCTTTTTTTCAGTTTAGATTAATACGACAAGGAACTTAAGGACCCCTGAGACAGCCTGCACATTTGGAGTCTATAGTGTGGGTTGGTTTCTGCAGGGGTCCACTGGGTCAAAGTGACCCTGTAATGAGAAAGCAAGCACACACACACATCTTCCTATTTCCACTGTCACACTGAAATTGTTTGCCATATTGAGAAGATAGTAATATGACATGCTAATTAATATCTGTCACAGCTGCAATAACGCAAAGTGTGCATGAGAGGGGGTGGGATGAACAGGCGCATATATAATGAGGTACTGTAATTACGACAGCGGAATTAACAGTGGCCTTATTCTCGAGGCAGAAATGGGACTATAGGGTAGTCTCTCGGGCCAGGTGGAGCGGCTGTTTGCTCAAGTGAACAACCGGATTTGGTGAAAGTCTGTCCTTGGCGATTTAGGGGCAGAAGGTAGGCTAGTTATTATCACGACTCTTAAATTCTGAAAGCAAATTTGATGAGGATTTGTACTCACGTTAAATTATCTGCATTCAGCGCGGCGATGAGGGAACGGATTTATTCAAAACCTAGGCCATGGTATTTAAATAAATGCCTTCTATTTAACAATGCATTAATGCATTGCAAGTCAATTTACTTTTACACTCTCTGAGTCTCTGTGTTTGTGTGTGTGTGTGTGTGTGTGTTTAATAGCCATAGATCTTTTTACAGTTTCTAAACGTGTACTTCATTGTTGATTGTTTCATTTTTATAAAAGTCGTTATAAATTATAGACGATACATGAAACTGGGAAATTCAGTCAGAAGGAAATTCAGTCAGATGTTGGTATCATTTTCGTGAACGTGACTTTATTGTATTCTATCCTATTTCAGCAGGCCTATTTGAAAAAATATAAATAGCCTACATTTTCCACTCATATTTAGAACGCTTTTGCTGATATTCCTCGATTTTTTGGGGGATTTTTTTTCGAAGAAAATTCTACAGCACGAGATAATCGATTGTGGGCCAACAAGTCTTTCCCGTTAAAGACTTTGACCTTGGGGTTAAGGGTGTTTGACCGGCATTTGACTCTTGACCTCTCATACATGTTATCTTATCAAACCCTATGTTAACGTGTATTGATCACGTTTCTCCCTCGAGACAGCATTTTGACGGCATATAATTTCGTCCGAATGCAATCCTTTGAAAATCCCCTGCTTTTTTATATTTAAAACATGCAACCCCAGTGGGCTAAACAAATATTTCCATTCCGTGCAATGCAATCACTCCATTATGCGTTTGAAGGGATAAGCCATGTAAAACGAAAACGGATGCTTTCACCATGAAGCCATACTCCCCATATCTTTTATTTTCTTATATTTAGACTTTGACTACATTAGCCTTTTTACATTTACAGAAAATAAGTATTCCTAAAAGAAATTGCTAGACTGAACGAAATATACCAGTAGATCCAATCTTCTTCACTTGCTGGATCTCCACGTGGCACATATTGGTGACAGATACACCAACTACATCCACTACTGTATGCTGTACGTCAACGGTAAATAATAATAGTATAAATATCAATCAAATGTTTAATTAATTGTAATCTAATTGTGATTCGAGAAGGCCGATCATGTCTTATTTGATCAGATATACACACACCAAGATGAGGTATGCAAACAAGGATGCTCAGTACCTCACGACCACCCCCTCCCAGCCCATTCTGTTCCGCACGCATAAAAAAATGTTTCGCGTTGAAGCACCATCCCCAGTATTTAAGCAGAGGAGGGGAGAAAAGGAGGGGAACCGAGTGGCCTGTCGACTCCCAGAAAGTTCTCAGGGAAGTGCTTGTGTCTAGCCGCGGAGCTGGCAGCTGATTTGGGATTGAGCGTTAGCATAACAAAGGGCCCGAGCCTGTGAACTTGGGGCACCTTTCGACCCTGGCGCAGTGGGGATGAATAGCCCCCAGGCCTCCCCATAGAGCGCCCCCACAGCTCGCCTGTTCGTGGCTAAATTGTTAATCAGGGTAATTTAATATAGTTTTCAATATGCCTCATCTCTCATCGGGAAAGCATTCACCGGCCCCTCGTCTCAACCCCCCCCCGCCCCCCCGCCCCCCCTCCACCCCCCCTCCACCCACCACCCCCACCCCCCCTCCAAAAAAGGCCCCCCTATTCAGCCAGGCGAGACGGACAGCTGCAGGCCTTATAGCCCCCTGAATTGAAATGTTCAAACATCAACAACACAGAGGCCTGAAAGCATGCGTGTGTGTGGTGTTTGTGTGTGTGTGTGTGTGTGTGAGGTGGAGGGGTGGGGGGGGCGGGGGGTGAAGGATTGCTGGTGTGAACTGGTCCTCTGTCTGTCCAACAAACTTCAAGCCCATTCACTGATGTCATCATCTTCGTGCGCACTCACACAACTCACCTTGATCATTCTGCCTAATGTAAACAGCGTTGACGATGACTGCATTCGTCGCAAAAGATAGACAAATCAAACATTGTACAGATTCTTTCCGTTCATTAGAGGAGCTATTATCTGGATCAACAATAAGATTTTCCAATGAAATGAACATATCCTTTCCGACACACGTGAATGATTTCACCTTCATACTGTACATTTTACGACCAGACAACACTGTACCGATTCAGTGACGGAAGCATTCCGGATCCTTCTTTTGTGTCTACGCTGAGGCCGAGGCCAGCCGTGACCCACGCCAGCAGACCAGGCTCTCTCCTCGCTGAGCGCTCTGACATGACAGACAGTCCTGACCAGAACGCCGTAAGAACCAAGGTGATGTCATCTTCCAGCGCCGTAACTCTGCGTGTCTATATGGGCCGAGGTGATGTCAACGCAGGGTTAGTGTGCCCAGTGGCGTGATGAGTCACTGAACCCCGGGGCCACAGTGTTACACTAACAGTGTGATGGGGAGAGACAGAGAGGGCCTAGAGCTCACTACTCCATCTATAAATAGGACTGTATTAAAGGATGACTCAGATACTCCCATGAATGTCTCTGTTGGCTATAGGGGTTGGGTAGGAAAGGACGGGTCCTGGGGACAAGATCCGGCCTCCTATGTACTGTACACAGACCTTGGTGTAGCTGGACAGGAGTGTGTCTGGGTGACACTGGAACCGGCGCTGTTCGCAAGGGGACGGGTTGGGATTTTTACTCTCGGAAATACCTACGCCTCATTAGCCCCCCAGCTGGTGGTGGTGGGGAGCGGAGACCAGACCCAGACACGAGAGGAGGTGTAGCAGCCACGTTCCCAGGCTATTGTGGAGAAGAGGGGGCCGCTCTTGTCTCGTTCGCTAATGCCTTTCGTGCACCCCCTGTCTCAAGCCCTGTCTGAGCCTTTCTATGCTAATAACGCCAAACCATACCACCACACCGCCGACGATAACTCACCCCTAAATCATTGCATCCCTTCTCCCGAAAACCAGACACACGACATCTCCCTCCCTATTTAACTCCCCGCCACCCCATACAGAGTTGGCTCTCTCACACTCCCCTGACCATCCCCTGGCCCAGACACTCCCCCAGACTCAACTCCTCCCCCACTTGCACCTTCACTTTCCTCAAAATTAGCCCTTAAATTGCGAAAGTGAGGCCCTCACGTGAAATAACCTGAACACAGTGAAACATCCCGGCATTGGCACATTTAGCGGGCAAATATAACGTTTCTGTATCACACCTCCAAAACAGGTCCAACCTTTTAATGCTGTACTATTTTTATGTTCAAATGTTGCAATTTGGGTTATCAGCAAACATTTCCTTTGACCTGCGTAGGCTCTTAAAAAGTGTTGCACATGTCTGAAGTCCAAGTTGAAGGGTATCAAGGAGTTAGGAAGTGACAGTGTTTGTTCTGGAGTCACTGAGACAGGAAGTAGGATTCATCAACGTGGGAACAAAGGTCTGATAGGCCCCCAGGGGGGGAGGGCCTCGGCCAGGGGTCAGGACTGGGGCGCTGGTGTCTAGACGCTCCCTGCTTTTGTTACCGGGCCTAAGACCCCCAGCTCTTTGCTGAATGGGGAGGGTTGACCTATGCCTGGTCACTGTGGGACACAAGGCCAATGAGAGACCAAGTGTCTAAGAGAGAGAGAGAAGGAAGGAAGGAGAGAGAGAGAGAGAGAAAAAGATGTTGACTTTTTATTTTAGTAACTGTAAATGCAATGTTAGATTTCCAGGTAAACAATAACAAAATATCTATGTAGTTATTGACACCTACTAGTTCAAACATCATGATTTAATCATATTGAGAACCACACATGGCATATTTAGTAGTAGGCCTATATTAGAATAATAATAATATTGCAAATAATGAATGGCTTAATTGTATTCAAACATTGTTTTTGTTCTTGCATCTGAGCGATTTGACCATGCAACCTTAAAGTTAAAAGTGGTACACTTCGGGGAGCCAACTCACCACTCCACAAATAGTGATGTCATCAATCCAGTCAGGAAGAAACTCAAAGCTATCATGTTTACACCACCCAGAGAATGCAAGAAGTGGGAACATCTCTCCAATCTCTCTCTCTCTCCATCTCTCTCTCTCTCTCTCTCTCTCTCTCTCACACTCTCTCTCTCACACTCCCTCTCTCACTCTCTCCCCATTCGTTTCTCCCCTACCCCAGCTCTGAGAGAGAGTAGGGTGGGTGCTGCGGGGCGCAGTTTAATTGAAAGGCAGAGAAGAACACTGCTTGTTTAAACCCGACCACCAGGCCGCAGGGTCACGATGGAGAAACAAAGGCTCATCCCCAGGAGTGAGTGACGCGATGCCACTAATGGCGGAGCAGCGAAGAACACAGAGTCTGTGGTGTTGTACTAGTCACACTGACAACCAGTAGGTCAGGGTACATGGCAGGGTACTACACGTTGGCGCGCTACAGCACTTTAACCGCATTGGCCCTGGTGTTGGTTTGTTCTCACAGAGGAGCATGGGGTTAGTCTAATGCAGTGGCTTGACACATTTTTTGAGAGAAACTTTATGTGGCTTTTGAATGTGGCTCCGCGAGGCTTCTCCTAATTCTTTTCGCTTTGAATAATCATCGGGGTTTTTAAACGTATTTACAGAACGGCAGTCAGTGTATCCAGCTCAAAGAGCATATGAGTTCTGCAAGAAATCAAATCAAATGTTCTTTTCTTATATGATATCGCACGACAATGTAGGCCACTTCCATGTCATTCTTTGGCAATACCTAAATATGAAGGTGCGATTGAAGACACCACAGGAAATGATCACGGTGGAACAATAAGGGTCTATACTGCAGATTTCAATTTGTACAGCTCATGAGCTTGGACCTTGTCAACAACTTACGAAACATGTCTGTTAATGTACAGTGCCTCTACAGGAAACACCTATGTTACGTACAGGTTGTGACGTACAGTGCCTCTTCAGGAAACGCCTATGTTACGTACAGGTCGTGATGTACAGTGCCTCTACAGGAAACACCTATGTTACGTACAGGTCGTGATGTACAGTGCCTCTACAGGAAACACCTATGTTACGTACAGGTCGTGGTGTACAGTGCCTCTACATGAAACACCTATGTTACGTACAGGTCGTGATGTACAGTGCCTCTACAGGAAACACCTATGTTACGTACAGGTCGTGATGTACAGTGCCTCTACAGGAAACACCTATGTTACGTACAGGTCGTGATGTACAGTGCCTCTACAGGAAACACCTATGTTACGTACAGGTCGCGATGTACAGTGCCTCTACAGGAAACACCTATGTTACGTACAGGTCGCGATGTACAGTGCCTCTACAGGAAACACCTATGTTACGTACAGGTCGTGATGTACAGTGCCTCTACAGGAAACACCTATGTTACGTACAGGTTGTGATGTACAGTGCCTCTACAGGAAACACCTATGTTACGTACAGGTCGTGATGTACAGGGCCTCTACAGGAAACACCTATGTGACGTACAGGTCGTGATGTACAGTGCCTCTACAGGAAACACCTATGTTACGTACAGGTCGTGATGTACAGTGCCTCTACAGGAAACGCCTATGTTACGTACAGGTCGTGATGTACAGGGCCTCTACAGGAAACGCCTATGTTACGTACAGGTCGTGGTGTTTCCACAGGCCTGAGTGTGGTTCACCGACACGAGGAAAGAGGGACTATTCTGTTTAGGCTATATTGAAAACAGTGTGATGTTCTCAGGGACCTTTCCGTTTGATCCGTCTCCTTTTGCTTGTTGTTTTCTCAGGAGCGAACGCACGGCGGATGCGAATTCACGGAGAACAAATCACAAGAGGCCGGCTGGAGGTTGTTGACCCGCATAAGGATTCCCTCCCCGCCTACGACGAGACACCAGCTCATTTTAGGCAGCAATAAATATCAATGCTACATATCAATAAAGCCATCTGAGAGAGAGAAACAGAAATAGCAACAGAGAGAGAGAGGGGCAGATTGAAGAGAGGCAGATAGACATATGAACAGAGAAAATGAGAGAGGGCAGAGGTGGAAAAATGGAAGGGGAGATGAGAAAAGAAGAAAAAAAAAGAATCTAGAGAAAGTGTGAGCCTGTTCGCTTGGTTCAGCTCGGTGGTCTGGTGCCTCGTGGGACAGAAGAACATTCTGTCAAGGTTCTGCGCTTCAAAATCAATCACTATCCACTGGGCTTGTACGACGCACATACTGTACGTACACACACACGCGCGCGCGCACACACACACACACTGGGAATGTCTTACCTCTTGTCCATCTCCACATGAGCAGGCTCAGAGTGTCATGTCGGAAGTCTGGAACATGGTCCTGTTCCCTTTTTCTCTCTCGTTACAAGTCATGCACACGTCTTTAAATAACAGAAATGGTGCTGAAGTTATACATTTACAGGTTTTTCCTACCGCTATCTCTCCCCATCCACCATACACATGTGCCATGTTTCTGAGTCGGGTGCTTGAGATACATACTAGCCTTGTTTACCTTCCTCTCCCTGTGTCTTTTACAGTGTGGTTCAACTTCTCTCTGGCACTCTGCTCGGCTACCCATCTTCTGAGGGAAGCCGCATGAAAAAAACAACGACAACAAAAAAAAACGGCGCTACACTGCATTCAGTCACTGCTCGTTTTTTCTTGCTGAAAAGTTCCCAAACTCGGGGAGTGCTGTTTTGTGGTATGTGCTGTCCGTTGGGATCGTGGGGTGGCTGATGCTTGTTGTGATCTTCTCCCAACCCCGACCTTTTCCCCCTTCCCCCTAACCAAAAAGATAACACACACTCCTGCTATCTGTAGATAAAAGTGAAAAACTGAGCCCTCTTTTTGAAAAACTGAAAAAAGAACAGCCGCAAAGAAAAAGAAAAAATCTTTCTGAGAGGCGTAATGGAGTCTGGAAGTTAGATGCTCTTCCCCTGCCTCTACCAAGGTCAGAGTCCTTGGCCAAAACACACTTTAAGATATTTCTGCCTTGAAATGTTGTGTCAACTGTAAAAATCTTGCATTAATTCTTCACTGTTTACCAGAGATCAATCCTAAGTAACTCCAATGCAAGGCCGCCAGAGCTCTTTGTGGTTCTCAAATGCTTTTGGCTCAATTCAATTGTGCTGAGAGATACAAACAGCAGCATCACGATTCCAGGAAGAGCTATTTAACCTGTGATCCATAACTTCAAATGCTGCATTACTCTCCATTGGATTTCCATATACATTTGTCAACCAATAAGGTTAATAACATTTGATGTCTGATGTCATTTTTCCCCCATTGCTAATACTAAGGCTGCATGTGAACACAAACCCCAGAAACCTTTTCAACAAAACCCAGCTATCCAGTCTTAACTGTTTGGTCATCACCTACAGAGTGCACTCCTTTCAGTCCACATCCTGTGTGACGGTGCACTCCTCCGTTACTCAGTCTTTAGCAACAGCTAGCTTTAAATATCTTCTTTGCTCATTTTTATTTCATAAAGTATTCATTTCTTTACCCGTGGCAACATTTGTAGTATACAGGATACAACACTGGCAGTAACATGGACTGGACCACATGTTAAATGTTGACACTGGATCCTCCTTTACGCGTGGACAGTGTCGTAGGCGTGGGCGATAAGAGAGTGAGCAAACAATCAAACGTGTCACGAGGGCGGGAAGATAGAGCTGGGGAAGAAGTCTCAAGAAAAAAACAGGTCCGTGTCACTGGCTCCAGGACACTGCCCTTTGTCTCCGCCCGGAACGACAAGCGATTGAAAACCAACATCGCTGGACACTTTCAGACACCGCACGATCTCACCTGTCGCTCCACTGCAATCACAGCAGCCGCGCTGGCGTGTAAACACGAGAGGTGTCACAACAAATACACGGAGACACGGACACCCTCCCGTCCTGTTAAGTGCATCCGACCGTTGTTTACCTATGTGTTTGCGTGTGCGTAAGTGTTTGCGCGTGTGTCCCCTGACCTCTTTCTCACGGGCAATCGAAGGCTTGTGTGTGCGCGTGCGTGCGTGCGTGTGTGTGTGCGAGGGGATAGGTTGAGGCCGTCTTTAATTTCCTGTGATGGCCAGGTACCCTACTACGTGATATTATGATGATACAGCCTCGATTTAGGGATGGGGGTTGTGGGTCTGTGTGAAAAATGTGATGACAGAGCAAGCAGAGGACCGGTCTCTGATCTGACATCTGAGGGAGCGGAGGAGCGGAGTGAGGGAGGGAGGGGGGGAGAGCAGAGGGATGGCTGCTAAGGGAAATGAAGGGGTGGGGCAGAGAGCGTGAAAAGAAGATGAGAGAGAGAGAGTGAGAGAGAGAGAGCGAGAGAGAGAGAGAGAGAGAGAGAGAGAGAGCGAGAGAACCGTAAGAGGAGAAATGTTTTGCCAAGAGAGGAAACAGGTATGTCAGGTATGAACAAGAGCTACCATTTCAACACTTTGATCCCTCTTAAAGGGCCGACAAAAGAAAAATGAGGACAAACAATGGGTCTGGAAGGGGGAAACCAGAGAACTTGTTCCATGACCACATACCTGACATCTCTCATTCAGACACATCTAAAGGAACCACCCCCCCAAAACGGAAGAGTTTACCCTGGTTGTCACGGGCAACCAGAGGGCACGACACAGGCAGAGTGTTTCTTTGTGTTTGCTTGTGAAATATTTGTCATTTTTTATGAGCTTCAAACCAATAACAAGGTTTGAGAGACGCGGTTGTTTCTTCTGGCGTTGTCAAGGTTTATATCAACGGTTGCATCAGACAGACAAACTCTTCATATCATTCGAAACGAAAGACCCCAAAAAATATGTTTTTCAAGAAGTTTAGAAACAATATTTTCCATTGAAAGTGTACTTTATTGACTTCATTCCAATATGAATATATATTTTATGGTAATAGAAATCAGGTGTGCAAAACAGGTTGGGTTATACAAATAATTGTCCACACAACACACTCAAATGTTAAACAAGTGATTCATCTTAAATTGATGGCCATACTTGAACAGGAGTCACAAGCCACACTTGCTCCACCTACAGTACAGACACAACTTTTAACATTTAGGAATTCATTGCTTGGTGTGCAGTAAAACTTCCCGGCGCCGTTGAAGAACACGGTGCTATTGATGCGTTTAACCCTTTCACACATCGTCATACGTTTTATTCACTACGTCTGGGAGATACTTGCTCCAACTGGGACCGAAAAATGGGTCTTTCATGGTTGTCACGTCTGTGTTTCTTCCTGTTTCTTCCTGTGTTTCTTCCTGTTTCTTCCTGTGTTTCTTCCTGTCTTCATGAGTATCCAGCCGCTAAGGATCCTCCAGAGATGACCTCCAAGCTGCGAACAGAAACAAAACACACAGTCTATCAGTACGGACTCAAACAACGACCTCGGTCAGAATCACCTGCTAGATTACACCCAGCTGCAAACAAGCCCAAGGACGACGGCAACTTTCAACTGTGACGGACGTGCAGGAGACACGCTAAGCCCTCCGCGCCGGTTTCAACCGACGGCGTCGATGCGCTCTGTCGCCGCGGCCGTCCGGAAAGAAGCTACTCGCCGTGTCCACCTGCTTTTCATCACATGCTCACTCCAGCGGGATGAAAGGAGGCCTCACAGTGCTGGCTGGCCCCAGTGTACTCCAGGGCCCAACAAAAGGCACAACAATGGCCACCCCCCTGACATGAGTCCCCCTCCCTCATATCACGCTGGACTACCCCTCCCCCCCTCATTGTTCCCCCGCTCACTTCTCACATGTATTGTCTTACATGATATCCTTAGACGGCGATAAGGTGCCCGGCCGGGTTTTGTGTCAGGGAATGTTGTCTCAGAGTTACAACTAGTGATTATACTCCCACATCTAGGGAGTGTGTAGGGGGGTAAAGTTGAGGGGGAGGAGTGAGGGGGTGGATGGGCGGGAGGGGAGGGGGGGGGCTTCACTTTCCCTTGTACACCTCCCCCAACCTGGGCCTACCCATCCTCCTCCTCCTCCTCTGCACCAGACACTCCCTTCCTCCTGCAAGGTATTATGGTATTACGTTTCCTCCAAACCATAGAGGCCGTTGACAAGCATGGGAGGCATTGTGGGGCTAGACACTGTAGGGCCCCTATGTGAACATTCAGGAGGGCCTCTGAGAAGAAGCATCGGGCTCGACTGGAAACAATGATCGCAAACGCGATCGTTTCCACGTCCGTATCGCGAGCTAGCTCTGCAGAATGTAGATATTGCGCTAGGCATAAACACCGTGTGCCCTCTACGTGTCAGCGTTCCCCTCTGAAACAAATATCTAAGGCTTTCGCTGGCAGGTTTCAAATGGCAGGGGTTCCACCGCAAAGAAGGTCTAAACTCAGCCCCCCCCCAAAAAAAGATGAAGCGAGCAGAGTTCAAACAGCACACACACACACACCACCGCCCTGCCAGCTCAAGGGCACTCCCTGCCCAGCCTGTCTGTCTGTGGCTGCAGATCTGAGCTCGCTCTACATGTGCATCTCTGCATCCTGCCCCTCCGCTGGGCTGACTCGGCACATTCGCACACCGTCACCGGGGCTGCTGATCCCAACTGCCGCCGTATGTGCGAGCGAACACGCGCGCACGTACGCCGACTGGCGCGAGTCCTTGTCTGCCACGTGCGCATGGACGCGCGCATAATGTAGCTGCTGGATACGAACGCATTGCATGAGAGAGAGGGTGTGTGTCTGTGTGTGTTGGTGGCTGGGCGTTGGTAAGAGCTGTCCCGTAGTTCTCAGGTTCGGATGGGCCCTGTGGCTATCCGGTGGAATGGGTGAACCCAGTGACACGGCTAGCCAGGTGACGGGGTGCTAATGGTCTTCTGGTTCACACACAGCTGCAACATGACAACATGGTGCCGTAACAGAGGCCCCGGGGGTTTTGGGGGAAAATTATGTGTTGGAGAGCTCAAATTCGAGCCCGTAACATGATTTCCAGGTTCATTAAGAGTCGCGGTAATGCAATTGTTGGAATGCCCCTCTATTCAAGGAAAGCCTTGATTTTTAAGGACCGCTGGAGAACTGTCCTTCCGGAACGTTCCAGCACTGCTTACAAGATATGTGACGAGATACCACTTCCCAGGTCCGTGGCGAATATTTGGAAAATGAGCCGTGGAAAAAAAAATGTCTATTTTGAAACCAGTGTTCAAAACACGACAGGTGACGACGGAATGTGACAAACAAACGCGTCCGTTATCTCTCCACATCTCTGGGCCGAGACCTTCTTGGTTCACGCCTCGCACGTCAAGAGATCTGGATGTCTGCCACGCTCTCCAGAACCATCCTCACTCGGGTGAAAAATCCCCCAGATTCCCAACATGTCTAACCCTGACTGGGAACACAATCCCGTCAGAGCCTCTCTCCCGAGAGTGATAGTCCGATGCGATCAGAAGAGGAGGACCTATCATCGCCCCAAGTCACAAGCAGAGGGGGAGACCGGCACTAGCTTAACGACTCCCACAAGACAGCGCTGCTCTCTATAAGGAGGGTATCAAACGCTCCGGCGTGTGGCTCCGCCATCGCAGAGCAGAAGACTGAGTAGACTCGTGTAGGCCACAGCGGCTGACACTAAAGCACACACAGACCCCCACACACACACGTGTAGCCAACCCACGGAACGTGCGCTTTCACCCACAGGACGCGCACGAGCGCCAACGCACAGATGAGAGACGCACTGCACGCACACACGCAGACATACATCAAGGCTTGGAGAAACCTTGAGGAGACATCTCCTCTTTCATCTGTCAGCGTGGATGGAAAGAGACACGTCCAAAAAGCACCGACGCCGTCTCATCTCCTGTGTGGAAGGTTCAGCGGTCTGGAGGCTTCAAGCACTGCATTATCTCCTTAGTGTCTAACAGCCAGCCATGGTAAATAATGGATGGCACCCCCCCCTCCCCAACCACTACCCACCCCCCCAACCCCCCTCCCCCCCCCACACACACACACACAACACCAAAATACAATCTTTCAGCACATCCAGAGCCCGTAAACGTCTTTAGTCTGTCTATGGAGAAACGGATATATAGGTCAGGTGACGTGATTAGCACGGCGTTGCTCCGCGTTAGCTTCAGTCGGGCGTTTGACAGGATACAACGTCATTCGGAACTCGGGCGGAATGAGTACCCTGCGTAGGGGCGTCGAGCGCATCAGGATAACACGAGAGTCCAAAGGGGCCTTGTTTGTTGAGGGCGGTTGAGGACTGAACTCACCTCTCAGGTTGGTGCACGACCCCTCCAGACGTGTGGTCACGCCAGGCCAGATGCCCGGAACGTTCCCCCTGCCAGGTGTCCTGTCACAGCGGGCGGTGCCACTCATCTGAAACAGAAGGGGGGCCATCACGTTAGGAGTGTTGTGACGTTTCGGGAACACTGGAAGTGGGCATGACCTAATGACAAGCAGGGCCTCACAGGATGTGTCTGTCTGTCTGTCTGTCTGTCTCTGTCTCTCTCTCTGTCTCTCTCTCTGGATCTCTGTCTCTCTGTCTCTCTGTCTCTCTGTCTCTCTGTCTCTCGTCTCTCTGTCTCTCTCTTTCTCTCTCTCTTTCACACAGAAGTCAATCTGACCCACTTCTTTGTGCTGGGGCAAACGTATGACAGGTGATCCACTTTGGTGATCTGGCTGTTGTGGAGTGACCCACACACACACACACACACACACACTACCCACCCCCCCACCCCCCCACCGACCCCCAGCCTCTTCTTCTCCAGGTACATCGAAAGAGTTTCAGCGACTGTAAATTATTTACTTGATTTTCCATCTGGCCCTTTAACCCCTCGGCAAATGCACAGGCAGCCAGGTTAAAAATACACCCCCTGAGGATCTGGACGTGTGTGTGTGTGTGTGTGTGTGTGTCAGAGAGAGAGAGAGTGATGGAGCTGGCTATACATCGAGTGTGTGCATTAGTAGTGCAACACACACAGACCCATACCCATCATATCTCTATGTCTTTCACACTGGCTCACACACGCATGCACCCCACACACACACACACACACACACACGCGCACACCCACACACACACACACACACACACACACACACACACACACACACACACACACACACACACACACACACACACACACACACACACACAGAGGCATGAACTCATCAGAGCATCATTATGTTTGTATTCTCTGAGTGAGAAGCCATGTGGTCCCAGTTGGGATTATTAGAACACAGTGCTTGTTCTGTGCTAGTGTGTGTGTGTGTGTGTGTGTTGTGTGTGTGTGTGTGTGTGTGTGTGTGTGAGGGTGAGCGTGTGTGTGTGTGTGTGTGTGAGGGTGAGAGCGTGTGAGTGTTTATTGGAGGGAAAAAGTGAGAAGTGAGAGTCATCTCCAGTGCGCTCCGCGCCTCGTGCCCTCTGCCCTCTGACCTGTGTGAATGGGAGACTGCACACCTCAGTGTTTCCATCCGAGGACAAATGATGTGGTGTTTGGGTAGTGCGACCACTAAACCAAACCAGGCCAACCATTAGCAGGGTCCATTTCAACAAAGGGGTTTCAACCCACTAAAACATAAATGGACACTCCTCACACAACGCTCGCACACACACACATTCGCACTCTCTCGACAAAGACACAACTCACAGCTAGGACGTGCTAGCAACAATGCCTTTTTCCCTCCCCGCGAGCGCGAATGAAATGGACGGATCCGCGTCGAGTCGATGAATCAAAGCCGGAGAGCTGGATGAAAGGGGAGGGTTGAAATACGCCTAAACGTTAGCTCGCTGCGTGCGCTACAGCCGTGTGTGTCTGACTGAATATTAATGTCACTGAGATATGTGGGTCTTAATGGATCACACACACACACACACACACACACACACACACACACACACACACACACACACCCTGCCCTTGGCCATGTCGCCGTGGTATCTCCCTGGCATGCTGAAGCGTTGTCATGGATACTACCAGACACATCCGCCATCCCATAAGCGGGGGGATGCTGGGCGCTTCAGTGGGGCCGGCGCCTAGACACCCCCCCCCACACACACCCAAACGCCACAAAAAACCCTTCCCCCATCCCCCTTCCCCCCCTCAACCCTAAACCTAACCTCCCCACTCCCCCTACCCTCCTCTAGCGTACCGCGACCCACACCCCCTCTCCCTCTGTGACTGGGACATGCCTGACACAGGACAGAAGCCGTCGCTCCTGGAACAATCCTAAGATCCTAAGATTCAAATCGCAGGCCCCTGGAGGTTCAATTCAACAATGTGAAGCTTAGAGAGGAACCTTCACTATCCTGGAAATCACTCTCTACCTTTCAAGTTGGGTGTTACATGTTTGGGTTAGCCCACTGAGTGTGTGTGTGAGTGCGTGTGTGTTAGTGTGTGTGTGTTAGTGTGTGTTATTGCCTGAGGCCTGTACTGTTAAGCCGGTGGTTCATCATGAAAATATCTTTTTTACTAGTTGCTATCAATTATTGAGACCTGCACTCTGTTCCAGGCTTGAACAAGTCCACCAGGTCTTGTTCTGGTGCACCGAATGGCACATGTACTGTACATGGTAGGTGCATCGCCATGTGAATTAGGAACAGTGCACACATTTACACTGACAACAGACCACTGACACACATACAGGCACACACACACACACACGCAGACAAAACCACACACACACATAGAGCTATTGGTCAGATGCTTAACATGGGTAGGCAAATAGCATAGCTTGTGTTGGGAATTATACATTCGTCTTCCACTGACAAATATCCTTTTCATGTGCTCTAAAAGAAAAAAAAGGATGAAAAACCTGCCTGCCTGAAGAAATGAAAGGGTTAATCTTTTATGACACGTCCCCTCCCCTGCCCACTCTCCTTCACCCTCTCTTTCATATCCTCCAACATGGCAGCTCGCTGCCTGCCTGCACCACGTATGCTAAAAGAAATAATCCCCTGTGATTGGACGGCTAATTTGAAGTGTCAATTATTCTTATGCAAATGCACGCGTACAGTTTTCTCACTTTTTTGAAAAGGTTGGAGGCACAGATGGGTGTCGGCGTGTACACACACACACACACACACTCTGTGACCACACGTGCACACGCACGCACTCTTAGCAATCTCCCTCCAAAAACACCCAGCCTTGGTCTCCTCCCCCTCTTTATCTGTGCCTCTAGGGGAGAAGAGCTGGCAGACAAAGACTGCTGGCATAATGGCAGCCACGTATTTGCATGCTCATTGTCTGCACTCAGCACCAAACCGTACCCGCAATTGAAAATACAATTCTCCAGAACTAAGCATGGCACAGAAGGGCAATTCAACGTGGAAACATCCGTCTTGTTTTGGGGAACACAACGCCATTGTACTTAGTTGTGTCAGGTAAACAGCTAAAGGAGCTCAGTGTAAACAAAGACACAACAAGGCCCGAGTCTGCAGATTAGTCATCCCAGTATGACCCTGATGGGTCTGAACACTCCTATTGGAGAAGTTACGGTCTTTTTCCACAGTGAAGAGAAGAAAGAGAGAGGGAGATCATAAGCAAAGGAGAGAGGGAGAGGGAGAGAGAGAGAGAGAGAGAGAGAGGAGAAAAGGAGACATTGAGACACAGACACAAAGACAGACAGAAACAGGGGCTGAACCAGGGAGACAGTAAGAGACAGACATACGGGCAGACTGTGGGACAGACAGACACAGAGGGGATCGAGGTCTGTTCTCTGACCCTCTCAGCTGATGTGGAGGCTCTGAAAAAAGCCTCTTTTCAGACCCAAAACAGGATCAAACAACCTGCTGCAGAGTCTGGTTACGCCACAACAATGGCCTCCATTCAACCCTCCGCCTCAACACACAAGTTTTTTTTCTTCCCCTTTCTCTTTTCCTGTATTAGTGGCTCAAAGGAGGGAGAGAGAGTGGAGAGGCTCGTAGGGTGGGGGCGAAGGAAGGGGGGGGGGTATGTGTTGAGATATTTTAGACGATAATGGCGTTTCACGGATGAGTCGGTATCGGTGGAAAATGTTTGTTTTCATCTGCCACTCCCTCACCAGCCTCTGAGATCCAGGACCAACACGACCACGATAACTCTCGTCCCAAGTCCTTAGGAGACACCAAAAACACCTCGCCAATGTTTCTCAGACAAAGATCTTTAACCGTATCTAATAACTCATCACAAGTCATGCGAAACGTTTCCACCCTATCGAGAACTAAGGGCCCGCCTGCCAAACCTGGGCCAACTGGTCCACTTTGCGGCCAACTCGCTCAACAAAACCAACACGGCATTGAGTTCTAATTGGCTTGCACATGGTTGATTAGTTGGCTATTAAGTTGACTTTATCGGAGGGTTCTTGGTCTTTACACACAAGGGGAGATCAGCCAAGGGGGTAGATCAGCCTGTTTCTTCTGGCATTCAGCGTCTGTGCTAATGACACCACTACCCTGTAAGCTCCTCGGTCCACACCACACGATCTGATTAAGAAACACTGGGGATGAAACTGAGGCCCTGCTGCCAAACGACGCACCTAGAGCCGCCGCAAATTCGCGTTTGTTTGTCATCGCTCGAGTAACTGCGGAGAAACGAGGGGAATTATCATGCGCTACGTGCCGAGAGGAAGGAAGGGTTGGCGCAAGTCTTTCGTGATCCGTGGGGTGGATCTAAACTCGTGGACAGGGTCGACATTGAGCCCGACGCGAGTAAAGACAAGAGGCAAACAAAATGGCGGCATATCCCACAGCAAACAGTTGAGCGGCTAAGCATGAGTGACACATTCGTTCACACAGGGCCCATAACAGACAGGCGGTCACCCATTCCACCCTCCC
>CAEFZP010000820.1:72500-112500 GCA_903064625.1 Mallotus villosus
CACACACACACACACACACACACACGGAATTCATTGTCAGGGTCGTGTTTGTGTCCATGACTTGTTCGAGACGGACAACAGTTAGCCAGGACACTGGAGGGTCTGGGAGAGATGTCATTGGAGGAGGAAGAGAGACAACAGGGTTGTATGTAGAGCTGTTGGCGTGTGCTTGATAGTCCTCAGTACATGGAATGGAGAGCTCTGTGTCCCATCCAGACAGGAGGACCAACAAGGACAGTGTGTGCTTATTCCAGCAAAGGGACGGGGAATGGACCAAACACATCCAAATGAAGCAATGTCAACACTATATAAACGATATAAACACACACGCATTCAAACATGCACTCACACACACACACATACACAGACATCCACATGCACAGACAACCACACACACACCCTCACACACACAGAGCTGCAGATTGCAGATGGGCATATCAAAGCCTCCGGAGCCTCCTTCACTCCAGCCTCCTACCCCCTCGAACCCGAGGCCGTTTCTCTCCTACCCCCTCGAACCCGAGGCCGCCTCTCTCCCGGCATGGCCCATCTCACCCACGTCAGCCGGAGTCCGGCTCTACAGGCTATTAACACCATTTCCGCTTGCTACCAGTCTCTGTTTTTGTTCATTTCCTCGTTGTTTTCGCTCAACTCCGAGAACGCAACTCGGATCACAGTCTCGTCTCCTCTCTGTTCAGCATCCGGGCCGATCTTCCAGACAGCTGTGATTTGTGCCTGTGTGCAAAAGGTGGAAATGCCCCCTTTGCCTCTCCAGCTACAGATTGCTACCATTACGGAGGCGCATTTCTATAGTGGAAGAAAAAAAAGGAGAGAGAGAGGAAAGAAAAAGGAAAGGGTGGAGAAAGGGATTTCTACCGACGCTGTATGAATTGCTGATGGGACCTGAGTGACAATTGGGTATGCAATTGTCATTGTCATCCTGTGTCGTTGTCCCGTGCTTATCCCCATCTCCTGACAGCCATAGGGAGCGCTAGTACGAGCCACCAATCATCGCAGCGTACACACACGCGCTCGCACACGCGCACACACACACACACACACACAGGCACACCCGCGTCCATAAACGGCCGAACACACGCTTGCGTAACGCACGCACATGCTTAAATGCAAGACCCGGGGAAACACACGAGCATTGACACATGTGCGCATACACACACACACACCCACACACACACACATACAGCCCATGCACTATCTCGTCAGTACACGCATACACACTCACACACACGCTCTCTCTTCCCACGTTCCTAACAAGACTATTCTCTGGGCCGGAAGCCGTCGAAGATCCCGGAGAACGCGACAGAACAGAGGGGGGGGGAGACGCATACGCAACGACGACATTCGGGGTTTCACACCGTGGAGCGAAATCAAATCTTTTGTGGCCGTTGGCCGTCCGCGGTGGGAAAATGGCAAAGCGGGGAGCGTTGGTCGGAAGGCGCTGAATGAACCGGTGCCCAGTGAGGAGGGTGGTGTGCCAAGCCGCGAGCTGACGCTTAATTGATTGCCTCTGCTAACAAGAGCGTAATGTATTCTTTTGTGCTCATCACTCGGCCATGTTCATTAAGCCAGGAAACAGCGTGATCTTTTTTTTTGTCCCCTACCCTTTCTCCCCAACTACGCCCCGTCTCTCTGCCTCCTTTCTGTCTACGAATGGTGTGCGTGTGTGTGTGCGTGTGTGTGTGTGTGTGTGTGTGAGGTTCGAGGGTGTTGATGAGGAGATGGTATGACAGGAAAGGCATCATCTGCCGCCCGAAATGCCACAGCCGAGATAAGGACGGGAGGGAGAGAGGAGAGAGGAGAGAACATCATCAGACGAGGGGGGAGAAAAGGGAGAGAGGAGCGGATCAGAGGAACGTGGCGTGGCCGGAAGGAGGAGAGGAAAGCGGGAGGAAGAGGTCGGAGGGACGGCAAGATGACGAATGAAAGGATGGACGGATAAGAGAACGAGAGGGTGAGAGAGATGAGCAGGAAGGAAAGACAGAGAAAGGAAGGAGAAAGAAAGAAAGAAAGAAAGAAAGGTGGATGCCAGGGAAGATTTCAATAGAGTTCCGGGGGGAAGCACTTTTACCCCCCCCTCCCCCCCCTCCTCCTCCTGTCCTTTTAATCCATAAGGTTCCCACTTGCTTTCGCTTCCTCCCCACCCAAACCCAGCACACACACACCCCTCCGTCCCTCCGCCCGTCCTCGCCTCCCCTGGTTAATGAGAGCTGGCGGGACAATGGTGCCATTGTTGCCAGTGTTTGGGAACCCCCGCGCTGAGAACAATCGCTGTTTACCCAAGCAGTGGCACAGCCCGGACCCTCTCCTTCGTTAGCGCCGGGGAGCTCTGCCTACAAAACCTGCTACGCAACCCCCGCCACAATGAGCCAGTGAGCCAGCCACTAGGACCCCCGTCCCCCCCGACCCTCTCCATCTCTCTCCCTCCCTCTGTCTCTATCTCTCTCTCTCTCCCGCTCCCCTCTCGTCCCACTTCAGCTCCCGTCGCTCCATCTCTTGATCTGCTCCTTTTGCTCCCCTTGTTTCCAATCCCCGTTTCCTGATGCCAACGCCACTTCCCCCTCTGATCTGAATACGCCTCGTCGTCAGAGACGCAGAGCAGCCGCCGATATCCACGCGGGGGCCGCGACAGAGACGGAGAGGAGGGCGAGGAAGAGAGCGAAGGAGACGGAGGAGGGCGAGGAGAGAGCGAGGAAGAGAGCGAAGTGAGGGGACCACTCGTGGATGAGAAATTAGGAAAAAAAACACGCTGTATATATAGAAAGAAAATAGCTTGCATACAGGAAACCGTTCACTTCCAGAATCACCTCGCTAATCTAGGACAGAGCAAAAATAAAATTAAGGACAAAGTGCCCAGAGAGGAACTGGAGACTGTGGGCTTCAAATCCGCCACCAATTCCAGAGGGGCGTTTTCCATAGCGCCCTCAAATCATAATCAAATAGGCATGAAGGAGGTGTAATGCGGTCTGCGCTTCCGAGGAGACACACTGAATGAGTGAATTCAGCTGCTTTCGCTCTGCCCTGCACGCCTTCAGCGCCGCGCCGCGGGAAGCTGTGCTACCCGGGAACGCCACGCAAAGCGGCATCGTGAATATGCGTAATTAGGCGGGAGTGTTGTAATTTTCTTTCGGGGGGGGAGGGGGGTTATCAGTCGTGACATTTGTGGGGTAAGGGGAAGGCATCAGTGGGAGCGTGCCTGACAAACACGTAAAGGCGTTAGAAAGGTATGTCGCCATACAGAAATATGCATTCATACATGCATTGATCACGGATACCTTCATGACATGTACACGGGTGCACACACACTCACACACTCACCCACACTCACACACACTCACTCACTCACTCACACACACACACACTCACACACACTCACACACTCACACACTCACACACTCACACACTCACACACTCACACACACTCACACACAGTCACACACAGTAACCAACAAATGAAATACAGAGGTAAAACAGTCTACACAGATTAAAAAATGTTCACAAATGTCATTTTGTGTTTGTCAGTGTGCAAGTGTACTGTGATTCTAACAGGTCCTGGCGAACGAGACAGCTGAAGACAATTGTCAGAAGTGTCCAATTATTGAACGCAAAAAGGGACTGAAAAACAACATAAACCTCAAGGGTTGTCAGGACCAGTCAAAACCAGACGTTGCCCGAGCAACACCATCGTCAAGAGACATTCATGCCGAGTGTATTTGGACAAGTTTTAATTATCGCTAAGCACCACTGACACTGCAAATCCCATCTGTTCAGAGTAGAAGTTGCTCTAGTGGTATTACTGTAAAAAAGCTCTGATTGTGTCCATGTTTGGTAGTACTCAAGGACAAATACACAAACATTCACATGCACACACACTCCCACACACACACCCACACACACACATAGTAGTGTATAGATAGCGCTGACTGATATAATGATGGTAGCCCATTAGTTAACGGGCAGTGCCCATGATAAGGGTCATAGCCCCATAGTTACCACCTAGAGAGCCTGCTGATTGACTATACCACGCACGATTCACTTATTATGAACTGCAGAATGTGTTCACATGCCTTGTTAAATAAAGGGGTGTAGATCACGCTGACTGTATTCAGAATAACTGGGATAATAACATATAGGCTGCATACTGTATATGCAGCAAAAATAGAAATAACTAAAACCATTATTAAGCTTCAACCAAGCCAAATCTGCATGCACACACACTTCCTGATGCGTTTGAAGAGAGGATATTCTTTGAAAAATATGCACCCTTTATACCCTGTGATTGTGCCGCATGCAAATGTAGCCCACATCCCCTCTCCTCTCCCTTTTTCCATGCAAGTACACACACACACACGCACACACACACACACGCACACACGCACACACACCTCTACCTCACCACTCCAGCGCTTCAGAGATGGCCAATTTACAGACGCTAGCATACTGTACTCACCCCCGCTCGCCTCTCCACCTCTCCTCCCATGCCCCCTTCCCCCAATCACACACACACACACTCACACACACACACACACACACACACAGAGACACACCCTCACACACGCACGAAGCTGCCACACACACTCCGAAGGGGACAACACGTCTCTCACAGCACCCAGGAAATTAACTTGACATTTGATGCAGACAAAGGAAATATCGTCGGTATATATATATATATATTTATTTCATACTATGAGGAAAATACAATAAAATGTACTATTCCAGAGATAGTATACATCCAGCCGCCCCCACCCAACCCCTTTAAGCCCAGCTACGCATTCATGGGGATTTCAGCGATCTGCAATGCAGACGCCACTGGGTGCCAACAGAAAATAAGCTTCATCTTTGCCCATCCTTCTCAGAGGACACTGTCTGTCCCCTTCCTGACTCCATTTTGTACGAATTCGATCTTATTTCCATATTCCGCTACCCCCCCACCCCCCCACCCCCCCGCCCCCCCCCTTTCCCCTGTTTGTATCTTTCTATTGGGTAGGGAGGTTGGAACAAGATAATAGGCATTGGCAGAAGACTTGGTTGTGCCTGCGCTTCCAATCAAAATTAAGCCCCACCCCTCTCGCCTCGACTGTGGTAAAAATTGAAATGAGAGTCGAGGCACGATTTTCATACGTAGAGATTCACCCCGCTGGATTTGTGTGTGTGTGTGTGTGTGTGTGTGTGCGCGTTGTGCATATGGTCGTATGCAACTGCATACAGAGCCTCCATTTTGTGAACACAGGTCGTCCCTCTCGTCAAGACACCTAAACATGCAATCTAAACACACACTACTTATCAGATTGGAGAAACAAGCTCTCGTTTTTAGTGCGTTTGTGCAATTATTCTGCGACGTTAAACAACATGGACTGTTGGCTATGCCAGAGAATGCTGTGTAGCATTACGTGATTTGCATGTAAACGTTTAAGTAAATCTCAGATTTGCTTCGGTGTTAGAGGGAAGTGATGTGGACTGATCTATGGTCCTGCATATACTTGATAGGATTAAGTCTTTTAGTAATCTCTGCACAGCGTCCATGCAAGAGGACCAAGCCACAATTAATACATCATTATGAAGTGATGTCTTCTACACACACGCACACTCTGACCTGAGATGCACACACACACACACACACACACACGCACACACACACACGCAACGGCCCAGTCAGTATCTCAGTAGCCCGGCCATTAGACATGCAGGAATGTTAACATCATTATGCATTATTGTAAGTGTCTGTCTACATCCCCCCTCTTCCTCCCCCCCCCCAACCCCCAACCCCCCCCCTCTTTCACCCACCATATTGTGTCTGAGGGTTAGTCCAGACGTGCGTCTATGGTGTGTGTCTGTGTCTGGGTCTGTGTCTGAGAGAAGGCATTATTCTGATGCTGTTACATATGCCAGTGAACACAAATCACTGGTCATTGTTTAATTTGAGCACCCATAGACATATGGACTTACACTCTCTCTCTCTCTCTAATGCAAACACATGGATATAGTTCACACCCCTTGGCAATAAAATAAGTATTTTATAGGTTTAATAGAAAGTCCTCCCCTAAAAATGTTTCCGTTTAACCTAAAAGTTGATGAACGTTTTCTTAAAAAAATTATACATCTAATCTTGGCTCGGGGGACTACAGATATTAATAATATCTGATTTGTTAGATCTGAAGGTACGTTTAATACTGAAGCATGTATATATCTTTGATATTGAACTTCAAGCTCATTTCATTTACAAAACAAAACAAGAGGAGAAATATTTAAATATGTTCTGCTATACTATATTATGAATACAATGTCTAAACAAAAGACAGTAAATATCCTGTTTGAAGGGAACAGTGGATCTTCATGCAGTGAGGGGCCTCTGCTTGTGTCCTCAACCACTTCTTGTGTTCTCACTTCTCAATATGCATGATGTCGCCATTTCAAATGGAAATGCCGTGAATTAATCTGTGGTGTTTTTGAAAGGGACCAGAAATATGAGCGGTAGGCAGGTAGTTTGCAGTAGGGTTGTCAATTCCTAATCCCCTCCCCCCCCCTCCCCGCATAGGCTTAATGAACGTGCTCAGGAAAATGTCACATTTTTGATAAGGTTGAAGTGCCAGCTCGCTTTTAGCGGGAGGGTGTGAGGTGGGGGGGGGCTTCATTAAGCATGCCTCGTGTAATATGTATTCTGCATTTCTCTGATGCGTTTACGGCCAAGTCCTTGCATCAGCCACTCCCCCCCCCCGTCCGTCCGTCCTGCCCGCCCCATCCTGGCCTCCATTTTAACGCCGGCGCCTATTCCCTTCAGCCTATCGCCCGCTCGAAGACGAAGATGCAGATTGAACGTTGAATTTCAATGAACATGCATGCAACATACGCCGTCGAAAAGAGAGAGGGGGGGGGTGAATAACAAGTCAAGAGGGAGGGATGGAAGGGTTAGGATGGAGACAGATTGTTTGGCCGATGCGTTGCCACCAGCAGGCCCAACAGAGCTCTGTATGCAGGGATAACCCCAAAGAAGATCTGCTCATATCACAATCCAGAGAAGGGATTTGCAAAGAGGGAAAAAAAATGTACTTTTTTTTTGTTCATCAACCATATTTGTCCAAAAGAAAAAAGCAATATCTTAAATCTCGTAAGGTGGAGGAGGATTGCCCGGCTAAGGGTGTATACCAAGCCCTTGGAACCCCCCTGTCTGCCTATGCAAACTCCCCTCCCGCTACCTAGCCTCTCTGCCAGCGATTTGCATTCATTTGCATGATTTTATGATGCGCATATCCTTTGTTCTCACTGTAAAACGACGACGCGCAAGAAGCCCTCCCCGCACGGCGCCGCTGCACACTGATGGATACTTGGATATTAAATGAAATAACTTGCTTTTTTATTTTGTATTAATTATAAATGGATACTATGGATTCAGACAAATTCCCCACCTTGTTTCACAGCTAGTAATTCCACTCTTTGAAATAAAGATGGGAAAAAATAAGGATAGATCTTAGTTTCAAGGAATTTTTGGGAACATTCATGGGCAGGACATAATAAGCTATCGCTAAGAGGCATTGGCACTGCGATACACTGTAGTGTGTGTGTGTGTGTGTGTGTGTGTGTGTGTGTGTGGAGGGAGGGGAGGGATCGCACCCAGGCATGAAATGTAAAATTCCAAGACGAATAGGAAATACGAATATTAGAGATGGAAAATAAATCATTTAAATAAAATAGCTGCTCTCAAATATAAATACATTTCAGAAGTGACCTACTTTTTCCTAGTTAATGCTTTAACCTTGCACGTGTACTCCCCATGCAAAATATGTAGTTTATCGTGCATTTATTGAACGATAACAAAGATGGCACATATCACACAAATAATGGTGCCGCCTTGACCTACACTATGCAACCTAGACCCATTTAAATAGTCAGGTACGGATTATTTAGAAAAATGTCTTTGTACTCTGGCACTTAGTCTTACGTTAGCGCTTCGTTTGTGAGCCCAACACAAAACACACACACCCACACACACACATGCCGTGCCAGCTTTAATCATGCGAGTGCGCGCCGGGGGGGAGACTTCATTAGAGGCTGAGAGTCCGAGTGCTAATGACTGAGGCCAGCTTTCCAACACACGTTCACAGACAGGGACATATGAAGGCCTACACCTGTGCTCACTCCAACGACCCTGATGGCGTACTCACAAAGCATGATCACCAAGGCGATGGCGTACTCACAAAGCATGATCACCGAGGCGTTCCAGCCACATTAGTCCGAGCTACTCATAAATGTAGGAGCCCAAATAGGCCGTCTGAAGAAAGCGATGAGGGAAAGTCGTGTTTTTTTTGTTTCCAAGGAGAAGCTTTCCTCAGAGTGTCACAGCACATCTTCATCTCCGAGATGGAAATGGGGCTGGCTTCCTGTTTGGGGTTTTGACCCTTTGACCCTGCCATGCTCTCGCACAGACCATGGTTGATGGGAGGTTACACATCACTGTGACTCTTAAAAGGCATAGCGTGCAAGCTACCTTCCATTGCAGTCCGTCTAAATAATGCAATATTGGTTACAGTGGTCTGATGACCCTGGACCTTGACTTTGGACTGGCTTCTATTCTTCTGTATTTTGCAATGTTTCTTACAGACATTTACAATGGTAAATGTTTTGGATTTTATCTCTCGATATATGTTCACAATATATTATAGACACACTAAAATCCGTGACAACAAAGGGAGTTTTCTGTTTACCCAAACCAACACCAACAAAACGCCACACCTGACAAAAACTGACAGGGCTACAAACTGTCTCCCCCACCCTGGGCACGACTTAACTAGCCTCCCTGGGAAGGAGCAGTCCATCGTCATATTAGAGAACCAATTCCAAAACACACACATGCGCAAGCCGTGCTAAAGGATAGCGCTGTCAGAAAGCTGCAACTAAAGTGTTATGAAGGAACAATTGACCTATCAAATTAAGAACAAAATGTTTGCACTGTCCCCTTAAGGTCTGGAAGTTTAAATGTGGGGGGGGGCGGGGGGGTAGTGACTCTGCCATTGACTCTCCTGCACGGCAACTCAACCTGGCTTCCCTAATTGGCCCTTCAGTGCTCTCCACCAATGCCGGGTGAGTAAAGGGAGTAATTACGGGACGTACGCTACCACACACTCAGGGCCCATGGGCACTGACACATTCTGCTCTCCTTCAACTTCTTATTTCTACAATGTCACCCCGGGAAAATGGCCTTTTCCTCTAAAAACCAGGACCAATAAAACAAATTTGTAGTTTGCCGGGAAATATTTTTAGAGGTCAGTAAGGATTTTGTATCCTTTATCTATCTTGTCGACGATGAACTGGTATTTCTAGCTGATAACAATGTTTCAAAGGGTAGTTTAGTACATTCTGCTGACTGAATAGTATGGACAGGTTCTGATTGTTTGTGTACAGAGAGCACATCACAGCAAATTAACATTCCGTCAATCTGTAGAGTTGTGTCGGTTGGAGGAAGGAATGGATCAAAGGTGATATCATTTATAAACAGAACATGCTCGCAAAGTTCCGAAACCTGCTAAACCATCAATTCGACCGTAATTCATTTAAATTGGTGGTTCTCTACATGATGAACCATCTCCCGCATCTCTGCGGCTGAGCTTAATTGATCAATCCGGACATATTGCATGGAACGGGCAATTTCATGATGAGCCGTGATTGAACGTTCCGAAGCTTATCAAGAGCGATTAGGGGTTTTCCACTGCGCTGTGGCTACTCTTTACGTTCCGTTTCCTTGTGAGGTGCAGATGAAGAAACGTGGAGAGTAACCTTGACCCCCCCCCCTCCCCATTCTCTCTGTCGTTGGTACGGGCCGGAGGGCCGAGGGATGAGTCATGTGATCTGGTATCGCCTGTGGGCACGTCACCCCCACGTCTCTCAAACCAGTGTTCCTGTTTACTGTGTCCTCTGAACCACTGCTAACATCTCTAGGTTTACTCAACGCACAGGCCAGCTTTGCTGCAGGCACAGGCACACACAAACACACACACAAACACACACACATTCCAAAACACACAAGCACGCTCAAGCACACGTGTGCCCTACACATACACATGGACAGGGGACAGCACACACACAGAAACACACACACACACCGAAACACACCGAAACACACACCGAAACACACACCGAAACACACACAAGCACGACCAGTAGGGCATTTGATTCTTTGTGTATTACAAGCCCTTTGGCTTGCCAACCCCTGCTCACCTCATGTTGGGCGCAGCCGAAAGACGAATCCCAGACATCTCAATCTGGTCTTCTTCCTGCGATGGTGCCGCCCCAACCATATTCTCTCTCACCCTGCAACACAAGGGAAACACACGCAGACAAGAGAGTGTCAATGTCATGCTTTTCCAGTCGGGTAACCTTTACATGTCAAATAGCGTTCGCAGAGTAAATCACAATTAGCACGTTCGTCCTCTGAGAACAGGGGCCGTGCGCGGTTATGAGCCAGTTGGAAACCGCGCTAGTATTTACCACCGCTAGGTTTACCCCGCAGTCGTAAAATTGGTAATAACTTTAAACAAATGTCTGCTCGATTTTTACATTGGCACAAATGTCAGTGGAAACTCATAGGGATATTACTCCATTTGCACAATATAAAACTGTTCCCAACTCCTTCAAAGGTACAGTAGGAAAGGCAATTCCCAATTGACTGCAATTATATTACTATTGGCTGTGAGCTTTTCTTACATAAAACTACAATGGTTAGCTAACCCTGAATGCTAACATGCCTTGATTATTCCACAGAGTGCTATGAAGGCAGTTAGCATAGCGATGCTTTCTGAATGGTCTTGTTGTTGACCCCTGCCACCTTTGACCCCTAAACCCCCTCTTGAGGCCAGGGGATAGAGGAGGAGGAGCCAGGGGAGGAGAGGAGCCAGGGAGGAGGAGGAGCCAGGGGAGTAGAGGAGGAGGAGCCAGGGGATAGAGGAGGAGGAGCCAGGGGATAGAGGAGGAGGAGCCAGGGGATAGAGGAGGAGGAGCCTAGAGGAAAAGACCCTTAAAGGTCAAAGTTCATCCTAGCATCTCATCAGGAACAATGTATTGACTGATTTCCCTCTGACCATCGGGGAAAGCATAAACACAGTAGCTAAATTAGTATTCCTATAACCTTGAAACCCTTGCCTTGTTATCAAATGGTGTGATTTGTGTACCTAGTAGAAAGGGTATTGATGGTAAGATATTTTCCAGGAGTATATCTAAATGTTTTCTGTCATTGGTAGAGAAGGGTCTGAACCTTATGGAACATTCTGGAGTTTTGTGAGTGTTGTTGTTATCTGGGGTATTGTTCCTGTGTCTAAGATGTGTTCTGCTGTTTGCTCCGTAACAGTGTAGTTCGTCTGACAAACATCAACACCTGACTGACAGCTGCCAGCTCCTATCAGGTCTCTTCGTCAGACCAGGAATGTCTATCTCACAAACACACACATATTTTCAGAGGGAAAAAAACAGTCGGCCAAATGACAGATATACACGAGAGAAGCTTTCATCGAGTCAAATCGTTTTTATTGATAGAAAGATCTTCAACAGTCCCACAGTAACACCATTTCTTTTTAATGTCAGTATAAAAACACACCAATTTCGAAGTTGTACAGTGCCTGGCTGGGCCAGTTAGACGACACACACAATCAATGCAAGGTTCACTGCTCTCTCTCTCTGGAATTCACAACCTGGTTGTAAGCCTCCGTTTCTGTTTCCATGTTGTGGTTTTGTGGCCGTGCACTCTGTGTGATTCTGGCCCCACGGCGGGGTTTAAGCTAACTGTGTGGCATCCAACCCCCCAACCCCCCAACCCCCCACCCACCACACACACACACCCTGCCCCCCTCATCCCCCCCCCCGCCCCTGCCCCCGCCTTACCCGGCTCCCTTTGCGGCTTGTGAGGCTTGTCTCATCGCATCTCTCTTCTGCCACCCCCCCCACCCCCCTCCCCACACACACTGCCAACCCTACCCCCTTGTCTCCCTCCCCCCTCCTTCTCCAACCACTAGGCTGCTGCTTCTGGCACACATGCAGGCAAGAGACCGACGAGGTCTCGGGGTGCTGGAAATCTGCCATTGCTGGCACAAAGCACAAAGCAAGAGAAAGAGAAGCATGATGGGGGAGAAGCATACACACACACACACACACACACCCACACACACACACATACATACACACACACACACACACAGAGTTTGAAGGAGATCCCATATATGAAGAGACACAAATAACACTAATAAATGACACAAGTCTGAAATATGAAATCAATTCCCTGAATGGCGAATGAATGAACACAACACATGTTGGGTTGTCAGATTAAAAGCAGTGCCTCGGGAACCTGGGTGAAGTTAACAAATTACAAAAAAACGTCAGAAAAAAAGAAAAAAGAAAAGAAAATCACCCAAAACCCACTTCATGGGTAAGCTAAGCTGGTAACCCATCGCAGTGCGTTCTCGTCCACAGTCTGACTACGGCGTACCACGCTTCTCCTGGGCGCTGACGGTCTCATCCCCCCCCCGGTAACAATCCATTAGCCCGCGCCGGAGTCAAACACACTGCCATTTAATTATGCTCACTTCTCTACCAGCTCACAGGGCTGTACCACTCATCAGAGAAATAGGGGCACACGTGTACACACACACACGCATAACACGGAGATCAGATGCTGCACTATCAATTACCCAGTCGCTTTCGATACCCCCGGTGAATATTCCTCGCATCCGAGCATCTTTTCATGTGTCAACGAGCAAGGCTGTCCTTCTACGCTGCACCGTTCAGCACAGTGAGTCTTGGTCAACGTGAAAACACAGAGGCAAAAAACACTGGTGAGAGAGTGATACCCGAGTTGTCTTTGGTGTGGGTTTGCCCTGTGTGTGTGTGTGTGTGTGTTTGTGTGTGTGTGTGTGTGTGTGTGTGTGGTTGTGAGGACGGTAATACGTCCCCTCCTCAACTGGGCCGCGGAGCACACCGGGATGAAAGGAAATGCAAACGCTGTGCTAATGTTTTGCTGAGCAGTGTATATGCGTGTGTGTGTGTGTGTGTGGGTAGGTGGCTGTGTTTGTGGGAGTGTGTGCGTGTGTGTGAATCTGTTAATGCGCGTCGTCCGAACCCTGGCACCGCGTGTGAGGATTCCCATCTTAGCGAGCACCTTTGTAATAATTAACAGGCAGCAGACAAGAGATGGCTTGAAGGACACAGAGAGAGAGAGAGAGAGAGAGAGAGAGAGAGTAAGGGGGAGAGAGAGAGAAAGAGAGTAAGGGGGAGAGAGAGAGAGAGAGAGAGTAAGGGGGAGAGAGAGAGAGAGAGAGAGAGAGAGAGAGAGAGAGAGAGAGATGAGAGACAGAGACAGAGAGACAGAGAGATATTTACATAATCACTTCAACAGGAGAGAGGAAGGCATCACTGGGTAGGTAGTGTAGGCAACGCACCGCTAAGTGTTTTTCATATACTGCAGCTGTCTTTCCATTTTTCCTTTCTTTTAAATGCTGTTGTCAATCATTGTTTCCGGATTTGTTCATCTCCATGGAATATGACCACATTTATTGCACGACGCATGCATTCGATTTTGGGATAGGACATCTTTCAACTTAATTGATACTTTAGTTTCAAGATAAGCACAACATAATTGAGGTCAATTCATGTCCTCTTTCACACAACAACAACTTGTAGTGAGGTAGTCTCTAAACGGCTTACTGTCGTCAGAGGACGATGTCCCACATCAAAACAATACATGTTCTAGAACAACGTCCTGACACATTACGCCTCTACAGTAAATATCTAACGTACATATTTTCATCTTCACAGAAGCTTGGAAAATGTGAATTCTTGAAATATTAACGAACGAGCGTCGTGTCTGACCGCCGCGTCGACAACCGCCGTTTTGTTCCTGACACTAGGATGCCAGGCGCCATCACAGGTGACGGTAATCCAGGGAATTAATGTATGCAAATGAAGTGCTCGCCATGCATCGTGGGCAACGACAGTAATTGAATAATTGGCCTTCAGAGCGCCGAGCGCCTCCGACGAACACGCCGCACACATGCAGATGTGTGCGCGAGCACGTGTGCGAGCGAGCGCGTGTGTGTGTGTGTGTGCCAGCGGACATTTTAGGTCTACCCTCCTCACACGCTCACCACTGCCAAACGCCTTAAGATGGTGGCACCTTGAGGGAGGGAGAGACACTCCTACTGGGAGCCACCCGACCCCCCCCCCTCCTCCTCCTCTAACTCAGGTCTTCACGACAACACAGGACAGACGCCCCCGCTCTCCCTAACCCCTTCGCCCCCCCCCACCCCCCTAATAAATATTTAATCCCCCTCTCTCTAATAAGGATATTAGGCGCGAGCACACCAGCCTTGGCGCCTATGCATGAGTCCGTTCTCATCACATTTACATAAGAGGGCCAGATGCTAATGCGAGCGTAGCGACGAGCACCGCTCGCTGCTCTATATGCAGCGTTGCCCCGGACAACCCGAGATGCCATATAATTTAATTGCGAAAAGAGGATGCGGCCTCCCGATTGGTTCGCCGTGTTCAAGACGACGCCAAGGCCTCGGCGTGGCGTGTTTTGCATCGGGGCGTGGGACTGTCTCCTTTTAATTGTAGCCGTGTCACCCCCTCTTTATGGTTTTTTTCATTATTTCACAGCAAACAACCCCCAGCCCCTTTTCACATGGCAGGTAGAACAGTCTGCGTCATGCATAATGTAAGCAGTGCATTCAAATTGTGTCGGATTTACGGTGGCCAACGTGAGGTTTTACAACAGCAGACCTTCCTCTAACGCTGTCTGTGCATTCCACATCTTCAAGCAACATAAGAACACGACGCGAGTCCTAGGATTCAGAACTGCCCGTTAACAGGATCAACCGACGATTGCCCCTCCTATTGTCTTATGAAATAATAACACCTATTACCTTCACTATGGCCTGGGGGTCCAATTGATATCATAACTCAACTAAACCGTTGACTGCAAATGTGAAATTTGGCCCAATGGTACAGCTATGTGTACAATACAATCAAATAATCATAATCGACATCTGTTTATGAGTGGTGCATAGTCAATACATCTGTTGTTATGTCTCTAGCCTCCCCCAAAGGTAAAGCTCTAAACGTATGAATGTCAAGGAGACTAAATGCAGACTTATTGAAAACTAAGTCGAGGATATTGTGGTTCAGTTACCATGAACACGCAGAAGCTGCATGATGGCGCCATGGGAACTGGAATGTTCTCTTTGTTTGGCTTCAAATTGATATTAAGACTGATTAGAAAAATCTTTGAGTTCCGGCTCTTTCCGACATCCATATAATCCAAACGTTCCTTATATGGTTGGGGCATCTATATTGTCTTAGTTATATTGACCCTAAGATATTAGGAATACGTTTTTTTTGTGGCAGCTACACATAATTCCTTCTTTTTTTTAATTCCCAAACTTCCATTTTGGGGTCATTTAAAGAACCTACAAAAGAGGTCATGTACTTAGATGTCAATGTTGTCCATTTGTCTTAGGTTTGAATATGATTCAAACCTGATTTCAATATGACCCCAGGACAATAGAAGAGTTAAGTATGTACAAGATACAATTAGCATTAATATTTACAACAAGCAAGAAGACGAAGGTGTGATGGATGTACATTAGGCCTGATCCAGTGTCCGCTTGCTGTTCAAGAGGACAGCAAGTCTCAAGGCATAGCGAACGCTTGGTTGTTTGTAATTAAAAGACAATGAATTATTCAGTGACACGAAATACATTATTTACACGCTTTCATCTTAGGAAAGGATTCAAAGGATATTTCAGATGCAATTATACTAATTTATTTATAGCGGGCGGTATTTGCATAATCAAAAGAGGAGCAGAGCTGAGCGATAACCGGGAGAACAGACTGACAGCACGGTTGTTGTCTGTTTTTTTATGTATTTTTTACTGTAAAACCGCCAGTCATATACACTACCACTATATGCACACACTACCGACTAATCATAACAGCCGTATTCAGATTAAGACTGACTGAATGCAGCAGGCTATCTGTGTTAGCATCATAAGGCATGGCATGAGAATGGTAGTAGCATTTTGTTCTCTATTTTAGATTGAGTAGGATGATATACAGTAGTGAAATACTTTCTAAATAAAAATGGAAAAAAAATGTGATAGATTTCTTGTCTTATTTAGTTTCATATATTAGGCGTCGCCTTTTTAAAATTTAAACAAACCAATATGCATTTTTCTTTATCCTTTGAGAAGGAATGATATGGTTGTTCAGTGATCAGAAATCGGATTGACAGAATACATTTATTTAGTTTTGTCAAGCTAAAATCTCAAACTGTTGTTCAGGCTAGACAGATCATTTTGTACTTTTTTTACAATTCAACTTCCAGCATGAAGACATCAAACCCCCCCAAAAAAGCACATGTACAAGGCTTGTTTCAATGATACAACCAGAGAGAAAAAAGCTCAAACTGCCACTGTAACACCACACACACACAGGCAACAGAGTTCACAGGTCTGAGACCAGCCCCTTCCTCTAGCTCTGTGTGCTGCATGTGGGCACTGCTAAAGGAAGGTCACATGTGAGAGGAAGAGACCCGCCTGCGTCTGGCATGACCACCGCGGCCGTGAGGCTGGCTGGAGGGAGGGTGGCTGGAGGGAGGGTGGCCCACCGTGGCCGTGAGGCTGGCTGGAGGGAGGGTGGCTGGAGGGAGGGTGGCCCACCGCGGCCGTGAGGCTGACTGGAGGGAGGGTGGCTGGAGGGAGGGTGGCCCACCGCGGCCGTGAGGCTGGCTGGAGGGAGGGTGGCCCACCGTGGCAGAGC
Source organism: Mallotus villosus (assembly GCA_903064625.1). Taxonomy (NCBI): domain Eukaryota; kingdom Metazoa; phylum Chordata; class Actinopteri; order Osmeriformes; family Salangidae; genus Mallotus; species Mallotus villosus. The sequence goes on from CAEFZP010000820.1 coordinate 89,310, forward strand.
ACAGCATGCCTGCTGCTCCCCACAAGACGCTCAAGTGGCCATGCATGATGTCATTAAAAAGGGCCGACCATGACATTCCACAATGGATTATTAGGACGTGTTATGGTTGGTTGATCTGTTATGGGAGTAGATTGACCATGTCCTTGTTAACGGTTTGACTGTGGGAAATAGTGCCAATGATCCATTTTTGACCGTGTGTGTGTGTGTTTACTTGTCTTTATGAGTAGAGGAAATTCCCAAATACTTAAATGGTGCACTGTCACGCATTTGTGTTTTGCATGGTGCTGTTTACCACGGCAACGGTGAACAAAGACATTGGTTCCGTCTGAGTGAAAAGGAGACGATTCAGTATATGGTGTGCTTCATACGGTGTGGCCATGGCACCCTGTGCCGGGCTGGGCATATCCAATCACAGATCTGCTAATGTGGGAAAAGTCACATGACAGGAAACACATTTCAACACCTCAATGTGTGATAAATCTAAATTGAGCCCGGGAGACAAAAAAAGGGGGTGGCATTCTCGTATTTTATGTACACACAGACCCATGGATACATGTGTGCATGCGTACACGCTCACTCACACACACACACACGCACACACACACACACACACACACACACACACACACACACACACAACCAGGAACCTTTCCTGCTCCAGCAGCTCTGATGCCGGCATGCGCATGGTGAGCTCACCTCCCGTTGCCACGGCGACACCAACCGGAGGGAAAAGCCTGGCGTATTTTGTGTGTGTGCGCGCACGCGCGCGCGTGGGTGGTGTGAGCGCGTGTGTGACGGTGAGTGTGACAGAAGCTCGAGCGGGAGGAGGTGGGCCAGAGGAATTCACAATGTGCCTCGCTTGTTTAACGTCAGTTCCCCCCGTTCAGTCACCGCACCTTATCAAGGGACACGCTAAACTGGCCTTTTCAATTATCAAGGCAAAATGCATTTAGCACGGGGGCCTGTTTATAGTAGCAAGGTTAGCCGTTTAAGGGAGAAGCGCAAGGACTACAAAGGAGGAAACACACACACACAAAGGTTGGTATTCATATGTACATTCTGAGATGTGCACTACACATACTAAAGAAAGCGCACACAAGCTCAAATACAAGAACAAACATACGCACACACTCACACTTCTAAATAAAAAAAACAACCCCCCAAAAAACTCTCACACACACACACACACACACTCATACACACTCATACACTCTTGTGTAAGTATTAGCCTTGCTGCCAGCTGCATGGGAGAATTCTATTAGGGATGAAGTGCTAGCTAACCCAGACTGGGGTCATGTGTGCTCATCAATGGTAGCTAGCCTAGCGCCCCACAGTCGTGAACGCTCTGAATTCATTACCCCTGGTGCACAGATGGTGTCTGGCAGCCACGCTCAAGTTCAAGTTCACATCCAGGAGACACCGAGACATGGCCAGGCCAGACAGATGCACAGGCCATTGTTCCCCATCAACGTGACGCAGTATGGATAGCCTGGCAACAAAAAGGAACAGCAGAACACAGGCTCCCTCTCTCTCTCTCTCCCCCCCCCAACACACACACACACACACACACCACTGGCTACGGCAGAACAAGTCTTGACATTTCCGTGGAGTGAGGTGAACCAGTGTGGAGTGTGTATCTGATGGTGGGAGTGATTGAAGGATGGGGAGCACGAGTTTTCCCTTTTTCAATTCAGGCTCATATTTTCCCCGTGTACAACGGCGAATCTATTTTACGTCCAGACACTGTGGGAGGCAGGAACAGGACAGTCTGTCGTGTCTCACCATCGCAAACAGCTAGGGACCATTTACAAGAAGTGTTAGCCAGGTTTGAACAGGTCTCCTAATGCAATCCAACACATGGGTCCAATAAGAATAGCAACAGCATGATGATGATATTCTCACATCCTTTGTCTGGAACAGAGATTACCTGGGCCCACAGCCTCATCATAAACTCACGGCACCTGCCATATTGCAATTGTATTACAACGGCGTGATCTCCCACTACAGAGGGGCCCCGTGGAAAAAAACAACTGACACAGCTGCATATGCACCCGCATAAAATATGCCGATGGCTCGTCCAATGAATATGAAAAACCTGCCACGGTTCTGTTACTCAACCAATCATGTGACAACAATGGCCGCTGACACTGTAAGGGAGGGGAGAGTAGAACCGCCGTTGCCAAGGAGAGGAGAACGGTCGCCACCCATTTCTACACACATAGTCAAATCACACGGCTATATTTCTCCGTGAAAATGGGTCCCTTTGAAACGAAAGGCGAAAGGCCTTTCCTACTTGCTGGGCTGCATGTATGGCTCGTCCATAAACAACAACAGTCAACCTCACAACCACATCCTACCGCAAAACACAGTGCACCAGGTCTAGAGGGGGAAAAGGATACACATCCATGTTATGGTATATGATACATAGGTAACCACTTTTGCACAGCCTGTGTGTATGTAGAATTAAAAGAGAGAGAAATGACGTCTTGCCGTGTTAACATGGAGACCAAGATACATGTGTGTTCTATTTACATGCATAAAGGCAGAACACCGATTTTTCGAGTATGAACCATAAACCAGCAGGAATATGGAGGGTGATTGAGAAAGCGATGCAAGTGTGAGATTCAGAGGTTTTAGACATGATACTGCTCTCTCTTGGCAACACTGCTGCCCAGCATCATCTCCTGATGGTGTACATTTGGAACATGCTGCATGACTGACTGACTAGGACTGTACAAAATACAGAGGCAGTTAGGACAGGCCTTCACAAATGAAACAAAACATGCAGAAATAGAACACATTTAAATGTCCCCCTTAGTGATGCATATTCTCTACATGATTGTACTTTATACTAAAAGGCAATTGCTAAATACAACGATTTATTCTAAATAATAATTGATAATAGGCCTAGGTAAACGAGGTATAGGCCTATTTATTATTTAAAAGGGCAAGATAACTGAATTACAAGCAACTTCACTGAGCAGGTTTACTGTTGAACTTGACGAAATAATGCTGTTTAATTCGGCCAGTGCAATCATTTCATTCTGTAGAAAATCAAATGAACGATATTTGGCGGGTAGGTTACAGACCTCAAGTTTTTTTTTCTTCTTTACTCTGCGTTGACATTTAGTGTGGCCCAGAGACTCGAAAACAATGCAGTCATTCATAAGTCTAGACGACGATTTCAATCGACTTAACGGGGTACAATGGGACTTGGTTATTCACTGCTTGGCCAAATTGTGTTCTCAAATTTTCTTTCGGGCAAACGTATAATGACCTCGTATTGTATTCGCTCTTTGACAAGGGTCGGAACAAGAGACACTAGTTTTGTCTGACGGTGTGAGAAAGTCGGCAAGAGACCCTTTCAGCGAGGCAGTGCTGAATGCAGCCACTGTGGACCTTGAATTGAACTTGAATAATCCTCAACCACTTCACTCGCCCTGGGCCTAAAACTCAGACGCGATCCCAGCATCACATTTTTGGCGCAACAATAAAACACAGAAACTCCTATCACATTATCAACACCGTGAAGCACCGCGTTTAAACATTGAACAAAAAAATATGAAACGTAGTAAAATACACGAGCACCAAAGCAGGCTTTATGGACTATTAATACATTCGTCACATGGTCAATCAAATCAAAAAACTATAGGGCTTACAATAGGCAGTGTGTCACTGCTCTATCTTTCGTTTTAGTTTGCTGCCATGCCACAGCTGATGGCTTTTAATACTGAGTTAATACTGAGATAAACAATCACTCCACTGTCTTCCTAATGGCTCTTAATGGAGTTAGAAACCACAAACATAGACCATAACAAACCTAACTCAGGAATAAATAACTCTAGTAAACACCTTCAATGGTATTAATAGGTCACAAAGACAAAAGCCAACAAAGAAGGAACAGTGTTTTTTTTTACAACTCTGGCAAAACACCCTCTTAATGTTTATAGTGTTTGTAAAATGAGTCATGGGTCATGGGTCACTTTTTTTTACCACTAGTGTCTTGTGACATGTGCCTATTTCTCAAATATTCTAAATGAATTCAGTAAGTAGTTCACAGTGATACAAAGATGTGAGAATTGTACATTAGCCATAATTTGGTGATATAATCAGTCTATGTAATATGATTAAAGCATATCTTATTTCTTCTCAAAATGAAAATATATATATATATAAATAAATAAAACTAGGTTATCCTTACAGCAAATAGTCCCTTAACATGTTGTTCCAACAAATACTTTTAAAATAATTTTGTTAAAAAAAAATCATAAATAAATATTTAATGTAGATTAACATCCTTCATGGTCAAGTTCAAATACAAAGTATAGGCCCCGTGTAATTTATTCAATTTGTTAGACTGCTGTCAGACTATATTGTCTCTAATATTAGTTCTCATGAGTCAAACAATGGATGTGTGTTAGGGCGCTCAAGTAGGCCCGTAGAGGATTCCATAATTATAGCACATCCTTGTCGGATTAAAGCCTGTTCAGTTTTAAGATAATGACGCGAGGTCCTCATTACCAGTACAATTGGGGAGGCATTACGGATTCAAAACCGTTACTACTCCAAGTTTAGAGGCCGCGTCGGCTGGGTGGGAAACATCGGTCTCTTTCTTTGGGGATGCAGATGAGTCTGGCGCACGTGACGTCTTTTCATGACCCCTGTCGCCCCAGTCCCCCCCGCACTCTCGGCGCTGTCTGTCATATTCGGACTGAGCATGGCATTGCCACTTGCCCCCGAGCGTGGGAATGGGAGCGTCCAGTCGTTCACATCTCCTGCACTGCGGTTAACGGAATCAATTAAGAAGGGCCGACCCCCACTCTCCCCAAACCCCCGCCTCCTTTTACCCCTATACCCCAATCCCCCCTCCCCACTTTTTGTCAGCTCTGTATATGTCCTAATTATTGCTGTTTGGGATGCCAGGGCCGTTTCCTGGATAGACTCAATCATGCTGAAATAAAAAGTGGGGAGTCGCGCACGTGGGCTCCATAGACGTCAATCTCATTCTCAAGGCTGCATGAGCTAAGCAGATGGACAATGTAGGCCTATAGGCCAACACTTAGGCAGACATTTTCTGTCCTAGTTACCACACAAAAAATATATATTCTGTTAAATAAAACATTAAGGCCGCTGACAGAATAGGGTTTTACTGACCTAAGCATAACAATTATATGTTTTCTGTGTGCGCGTGTGTAGCCTATGTGGTCGCGCGCGCGTGCATCAGCGAAACAGAAAGTGTATGAATAGGCCTACACATCACAGCAATTAAAAGTTGCACCATGAACTGAACAATAAACTAATAAAACAAATGACAAAACCAAATCGAAATTGCTTTAAATTATATGGATTAACAAACGACACGCAGAGCATAATACTCCTTTTTCACTAAACGATGAATAATATGTCCAAGGTTTGCTGAAATTAGTTCTAGATTTGATTTAATCCTCCAAAGTCCTGGATGCGTCTGGGAGTAGTTACTACTTTCGGTTATCTAGCTTTATGACGACCAACGCACTCATACAGCTAGATAACCAAAGATAACAACACACTCCCTATTCTTCAGCAAAAATGCACACGTCTTCTGTTAGCACGATGCAATTGCTTGTGGTTCAGATTCTGCTTCAAGAAGTGTCTTACTCCTAAACACATTGAAGATATTGAGTTGAGTGAAAACATATAGCCAACTCCAATTATAATCCTATTTATTGCCATATGGGTCACCGTCATAGTACCACAAACTCCCACACACCCATCGTTAAAACATGCGTTCTTCAAAAAAGGTATAATCCGTGTGATTATCTTTTTCATATTCAAATGTCATATCAAGTATTACTGAGTTGGAAGTTGGATGCCGAGGTAAGGTGCAGTCATCCTTGCACAGGGCCCTGATTTGCAATGCAAATTGCCTCAATCCCACAAAAGGCTCTTTCGCCTCTATTAAGTCGTCGAGGCAAGAGCAATAGATATCCTGTGAGGCCAGCGAAGAAGATACGCGGAGGGGGAAATCCGGTCCATGTAGAAAGTGCAGTAACAACACGGGAATTACGACGCGATTGTTTCGGATTATGAAGAGAGGAGCTCGTTTTGGCCAAAAGATGTCAAATTGTCCGCACGTATCCCGCGTGTGCTTGAGGAAAGACACTGCCGATGAATGTGAGCCAGGGGTTCCGTTCTGCTGGCTAGCTGCTGCCAACGGTCTGAAAGGAGTGTGGAAAGGGCCATCCCCAAGGAAAGGGGGGCAAAGAGGGGTGGTGGGCTACCAATGCCAAAATCTGGACCAACCCTGGCGAGGTCAAAGGGCTCCGACCACGGGAATGTAATGATGATGATGATGATGTCATGAAAATCGCAAACGCACGCTCGTATTCATGCACCATTGAATGGCAAAGCTCCTCGCGCTATTAGTCTACAGAGCGCACTGGAATAATACAGCTTTTCTGCTGGCGATCTACACGCGTTCACCCACAAGCAAACGGCAATGGGCGGCAGCAGAGAAAAAAACACACATTTATTCTATAGAACAAGGACATCATTATATTTTCCGAAGTCTCATGCAGCATTTACACAAAGCAGCCTCCGTCTGTGCCGGACAGGGCATTTGGCAATAGTCTGTTCTGAAAGCGCGTTGTGTCGTTTACCCTCTTTATGCATTAAAACAGAAATATGTACAGAAACAATGAAATGGCTTTGGTTTAAAGAAAATCTAAACGGAAACAGTAGAAAATGTAAGATATGTAAGTTTCTCTGACTGAATGGATTTGCGTCGAATGTATCTCGACACTAAATGTGCAGTAGCCTATTCGTCGTGGCTGGTTGTAGTGGCTCAGGTAGGCAGCGGGATGTCGCATTTTGCACCTAGATTCATAATAACGAATTTAGACATGGTAGTATAGCCTACCGCATCGGATGTTGCAATTGTTATTTTTCAGACGCATAGCCTTTTCTCTGGTGTATTTATTTGTATTCGCCTTGTAAACAAGGACCACAGCCTATACTCAGTCACAGTAAGTACAGGTGGTAAGTGTTTCGGCGAGCATATTTGGCTACACTTTTGCATGAAAGCTTTCTTTAAAGTATTGTTTAAATGAAAGAATCTGTGCGTCTCTCTTCTCTTTCCTTGTGCACACGCGCGCGTGTGTGGAGTGTGCGTGTGTGTGAGGGAGAAGGGGTGGGGGAGGCGGAAGGGGGACGCTAAGAGTCCTGCTATATCCGGTGACTGTCAACTATCACACCATTCAATGTGTTTATGAGTTCCATATATACATTATACACAGTTGCGCAAATTTGATTGTAAGACGACAGTTAAGAATACTCTTCAATATGCTGTCACCAAGCCATATACTGTATGCAACCCAAAAACGCATTCACTGCACGCCACCATTTAAGTGTTAACATGTAAAGGTAGCAATCCATCTCCATCTCTACCAGTTCACCTGTCGAGTAGGACAAACACATCATTTCAACTGCATGTGCAACATTTAGGCAGGTTCAGTACGAGCAAATGGGAATGCATTCAGTTGATCAGCCCATGCACGCCTGCATTAAAAGTTATTCAGACATGCTTGCATTTGTTCACTGGTAGACCATACACCTTCATTTGTAAATCAAAGTCAATGTAACAATGACGTCAAACAAGAATTTAAACCAGGCCCGGTCCAATGGGTCCACGTGTGTATAACCCCCCCAGTTAACCCTTTCAACATTCAGGTATATGTGTACATCTTATGACATAAATGTAATCTTTCAATGTTAGCTCCCATGCATTGGCTATACTTTACGCGTACTGCAACCTGAACCTTTTTACGTACCACATCGGTCTTATGTCAGATACTATGGGCTACTACTGTTACTGATATAGCCTGCATCCAAAACGACTGTCTGATTTGCCTTTTGTGTTTGGTTGTGCAAATGAATAAAATATATTTGTATTTCAATTTTACCTTTAGTGTGTTATTTCATTCAATCTTATTGAGTATTCGGTGAAGTATGTGTGTATGGGAGATCATGTCTATGGGGGATAGTGAGTGCGTGCGTTTAGTCATAAATACAGAATCTTTATGAATTAAGAATAGGCCTACTTCTAATCAAGCGTCTTCAGTATTTAGGTACATTTGCGCAAAAAAGACACTTCCATATCATCAAACACATAACTCTTGGGGTAGGCTATCAGAAGTTCAAATCACAATTTCAACGAATTTTATGAAATTTTACGTTGAAAGTTGTACAACAAACGTTCCACAAATGTATGTCGGTGTAGTGAGACGTTGGTTTATGCACTCTCGACACGTTGAATAGGCTATATCAACAGACTCCATAAAAGACTTATGTGCCATTGAGCTATCTAAAAAGGACGAGAATAAACTCAACGTCGATTATTTGGAAAAACGTGGGTCGAGTGCACCTGAGCTCAAATAAGCACGGATCAAACAGCCATCTACTATATCTGATTTTATACTGAACTTTTACGCACCCTCAGTTTTACGCATGCAAGACATAACGATCAAGGCAATGAGCATCCAAGTTGCACTTACTTCCTCGAACTGTGCCGCAGTCATCACATCAGTCGGCCTCAGCGGTCAGAAATCGTCCAAGATGGAGACATACGACGGGCTGTTGGATCAGTGTAGGTTCCCTACAAATATCCAACTGTCCTTTAAAGTCCCTTTATTTAAAATTGCCGCTAACGCTCAGTTCATTACGCGTGCTTCAGCTGCTCTGAGTAAAGCGCGAGCATATTCCAAGCACATGATAGACAGAGAGAATGGGGCGAAGGGAAGAGCGAGAGGTAGAGAGAGAGAGAGTGAACTTTCCCATAACGCCAGCACCAAATACAAAGTGCACAGTTGAGCTTTGAGAGTCTGCAAGTTCTTTTTTGGAACGGGGGGTGGTGGGGTAGGGGTGTGTGTGTGTGAAGTCCATCCTTCTGTGAGAAAGAAGACGTGCTCTGAAATTCAAACAAGTTCCCTGGCTCTTTTGTTAGCCACGAACTGAGGAAGCATTGTTCATCGTTTGGCTTGGACTCTCCCCTTACCCCGGACCAGGTTCCGAAGTGATCGCGCAGCAGCGGTAATGAATTTGCTGCAGGCTCTCCCTTAACACGTTGTGACAAACGGAACGCATTTACCGTCCCTCAGACAAAGATTGAAAATAATTCACTTGGTGCAAACCAAGACTGTGAATGAGGTCAACAATAATTGGGGTCTTTGTGAAGAAAACATTTTAAAACTCAATGCAAAATGGTTTGGTGTACTCATACCTCTTCTGCGTCCAGTATAAAAAGCAATCATTTAAAACTATGCAGTGGTTGCCTCTCTCTCTCTGTCTCTCTCTCCCTCTCTCACACTCTCTTTCACACATACACACACGTATATGTCCCGAATGAGTGTGTAAAAGAGAAAGGTTGTATGTGGAAGCACAATATCACCAAGGTGACCTAGGTCTAAAAGTAGTCTGCAAACAAGTTTGTAGTCCTTGATCGAGTGTTAGTGACCAAATGTGTAATGATTTAAATCAGTAATATTCATCCATAAAATCATTGGTATCATGATGTTTTTACATTACATTATTATCATTACAATTACTATAGTTATTTATTTAAAGTCACAGAAATGGATGAAGTTATCAGGTAACAATTGTAACGATTTTAATGTAACAATTGTATTTTTCTTTACTGAAACATTGTCAAATCTTACACAAGAAATACAATTTTACTGCACCTCCCACCCTTGCAAATTCTCCTCATTGCCTAATTGCAGGCGTATCCATTTGATTCAACCAGATTCACGTTTTGGTTTAACAGCGAGGTCACGTTCAATGACGTAGACAAGCATATCAGCTACGTGCAGCCATATTTAAATACATCAATGAAATTAGTGCATCAAAATATGCAAATCTCGCTTACTTAGTCCGTCTAGACGCACCCGGAATAATCTTCCACCGCCGATTCTTGGGTACTTGATTGCAGTTTTAAAAGCCAACATTACCACTTTGTTTGTTTGTCAAGAAGGTATGGTGATATGAGCGCTGAAGACTGGAGACACGAAGAAACGGTGGGTTCTCGGAGGAAAATCGCCCATGCGTAATGAGACAGACCGCTCCGCCATTCTCAGTGCTTCGTTGGCTCCAGTGTGCGTATTATTTTTCATATTGATGCATATGTAAAAGGTATATTTGCATGTTACGTATCTTTTTAGATTTTGAATTGGCCATTTCTGTAGCCTGGCTAAATAAGCTTGATTGTTAAGATGATAGGGTGTTGCAGATATTGCATTTTATTTGTAAATAATAGAATACTAAAACGCCCTATGTTTGTCGAAATATCCGACAACTAAACTGGGTAATCATTTGTTAGAGATCTACTTTTGTAATCAATAAGGACATTGCTATAAAGCATGAGCAAAAAGGTTTTTGGCGACCGGACAAGATTGGCTTCTGTGACATGGCAATGCTGTTCAAACTGATACTATTATATTTCTCTATAATATTTACGTATATTTTTCTATACTTATTTCTTATGTTCATCAGAGCTTATTTGAGTCTAATGATGTGTGGCTCTGCACTGAGCCCTAAACTCCTAGATACGTAACAGGAAACGGTGACTTCTGCAGGCGCACCCGCTCATGAGCAGCATTGACGGGAACGCGCGTATGTACGAGCACCCACACACTCACACACACGCGCGCACACACACAAACACACTCACAGCGCGCCGACACATGGAAACGTTTGGATATTTAATTTAATTCCACCAGTACATCTATTTCAGTTTATCATCAAACCAAAGGTCTAGGCTACTGTTAATTGGGACCATAACAAAAATAAAAATAATCCAATTAAATACCAAAAAAGTATGAATCGGACACATTTCACTTACCCTCACCATCTTTTCCTGATTGGTTATGCAATGCGGTCTCTAAATCATGTTAACCGCCAAATTTCCAGACTAACTTATTGTGCAAACAGCTTGGAGATGGTGTAGTATTAGTCCCTCGTATAAGTCAGCCTCCTCGTCAAGTGAACCTTGCTCCCGAACCGCTCGTCTGATGTGTCACCCAATGGAAGTGGTCAGACTGGCACACGTAGAAGATTTTTTTTTCTTTCTAGGCAATGCACGTGCTGTCATAGACCAGTAAGTTGTATAACTTCACAAACATATAGTTGGTTGTTCTAACCCTTAAGATTCCTACATGTTCCTCTCTCACATCTCGTTAGCCCAGCACTGCTTATTTGCAAGTAGGCTATCATAGAAGGAATGGTGTGACGCACTTGGACAATATGTAAAGCTAGAGCGAGATATGTCAGCTCTAGTCTAAATGACCTAGATACGCAAAACGGTGCATTTCCAATCATCCTAACCCACATTTAACAGCCAGAGGCCTTGGGCCAGTTTACACGACCTGCACCAATACCTTTCTAATATGTTCCAACGAAAACACACTATTTTATTCAAACGCAACAGTTACAGTAGGCAGTAGAGAAATTGATAAGATAAATTCCTCAGTCCAAGGAATGCATCAAGCTTTGAGTAGGCCTATTAACTAAACTAAATCACCAAAATAAATCACCAAATCGCCTTACGAAACATGGAGAATAAGCTTCTAGCGTCAACTTCCAATAGGGTATTAAACATTACGTTTTCGAATGGAAAAGAATCGACAGACCACGACTTGTGGATCTAGGACAATTTGTTTCATCCTAAATATAACTAAAAACTTAAGCTAACCAAAAGACACCCATTAAATATTGATAATATTTTGAATGCGTTGTGTTATGTTCAGTACAATTTGAACATATGTAGACCCATTTCGGCTGTGGCAAGTGTACAGGTGTATTTCTGCATATGCCAAATGTGTCCCAGTTATTGTAGCAGGTCTATTTGTTAATAATGCTCTCAAACATGCCCTTTATTTTAATATTGAAAATATAGGCTATCTTGTGCGGGGTGATAACTACGATAATTGTCTGATTTACAATGTAGGCCTATTGTATATTATTCTCCGAATCAACCTATAGTCAATTCATTGAATCAACTGGATTCACCTTGATTTTATTGAATCAACTGGATTCACCTTGATTTTGTTGAATCAACTGGCTCCAGTACCTTGAGGGGAAATACATAGTCTAGTATATTAATAAGAAGCAGAAATAATCAGTCAAATTGATTCTGTCTGTGTGAGCCTTAATGTGCCTGTGTGTGCTCGTATGTGTCATGTCTGTGTGTGTTCTGTATTAATATATTTTAAATGTTGACCTCTTTACACTATAGAGGAATACACAAGGTTGACCTATTTCTTCTTCTTTGTCTTTTTCTTTCTTCAATTTCTTCAATCAATATTGTGGGGATTTTTTTGTACTCGTATTGCTCTTCGAACGGCATATTTGTTCAGGAAGGCTAAATATAGCCTTGATTTGGAGTTACTCTGCACTGTTTGCCTTTGATACATACTTTCATATTCAGCTCGTGTGTAGCCTATATTTGAATGCATGCAAATTCCATGATTAGTGATACGCAAGTGATGCCTAATGTCATTTCATATTACAGACTATGAACAATACAGTGTTGATTTAGGATTTTCGGTGTCCGTTGATAAGGAGTTCTCCTTATGAGCACATGGTGACATCTAGTGGTACTGATGTGAACAGTTTTATACTGTTGGTAGGGATTGTTATATATTTTAAATCTTTAAAAAAGAAATGTTTTGTGAATAAAGTGCTTTGAATTTTGGTGATTTGGAAACCTTTAAATTCCGAAAATATCCAATATAAATTTAGAAGTCAAAATTAATATGAACTGTTGATGCTATTTGATTATCCAAAATGAACCACAGGATTAGGACGCAGCGTACCTAAATGTATACATACTTAGTTTAATATTTGTATACAAAGGCAGTGTTTTATTTGACTGATTTGACTGGGACATATTTGAATACACGTTGGCCTATCTTGTGTAGGCGAAGTTACATCCACTTGGCCATATATAAAAAAAAACACATTGCTTTTTCATTTATAAGCTCATACGTCTCATTTACAGTGAATCACTGATAATGACATTACTATATTTACAGACCTTTTTGATGTTGGCTTTACAAGACCTCCATTTTGCGCCCTGTCGCTGTAAGGAAGACCAGACGGGGTTGGGTCCAAGCGCAGAGCGCAGATTTAATAAGAAGGGTCAGACAGGCAGAGGTCAGTACACGGACAGACAGGGCAATACATGTATAGCTCAAAGTAGGAAATTAGCCAAGGTCAGGAACAGTACACAGATTAAACAAGGCTCGGACGGAACTGGAAACAAGATCAAGACTTAACAGGACAATACACAAACAGGCAATTAAATGCTAAAATCTTAAACGAGACACAGGTGCCGCCGATTGTCCTAATATTCTGGGGATGCCGAGAGCGGCAGCCAATTAACAGGTGCAGAAGGCCTTGGCATGACAGTTGCCCTCACCCAAAGGTGACGGCGTGACGCACCAGTAGTGGGATGGCATTCTGCGTCGTGGCCCAAGATCAGGTCATCGCACATTTGGGAAATGTTGTTAATATCCGGGCAATTAATAGGCCTTTTATATATGAATAATTCAAATGTGAATACACATTCCACGAGATATTTTTATTTAGCCTACAGCATAGTGGACGGGTGAGTGATCTTAAGAATAGCGTGGCAAATGTAGCCGATTGGATCCCCCCCAAAAATCCAATTATATCCAATAAATTCGATGAATTCGATGAAGGCCAGTATTCTACGTTGGACATAATATTTTTGATTGAGTTTGAATTATTTCCAGTCTAAAATGCAGGGTATTCTTTTGCGGCCAAACACATGATTCTTTATCATTAAATTACTGTGAAAATGCATTGACAGGAATTATGTAAGGATAACTAATGTCCAAACGTGGTTATCGAAATTAATGGGCTATTGGACACATAAACAATAGGTGGCACGTAGATGGCACATCGCACTTCAATAGTAAAATATTATTTCCCGAATTGACGTGTACCATAGTCCTTTATCAATGTGGTTCAATTATATTAATGCATTTAATTGAGCCATATTAGGCCTACATGCAGTGACATTTCATGTTATTGAATGTAGCCGTTTGGTCTACTTGATCCGGGGTTACATTTTTCAAGAAGTTGGAGTTACGTCTACCTGACGTCAGGTCTAGTGTGAACCTGTCCAAACACAGGCCGCTCTTTAAATGAAGGTAGGCCTGAATCGTAAAATACAATCACGATAATGCTCTTTATGTACAAATGTTAATGGTTGTTCTTGTGCACAAGAGGCAGAGACTGTCGCCAATATATAAAAAAGTGTAAACTGCACAATGTCAGCTGTTTGTTCTGGTTTTGACAAGGCCTACTGGAATAACTGAAACCGTTGGTTTTGATAACGTCATGTAGCTTGTGTTTTGAACAAAGTGTATTCAAATGCATTTGTGATGTTTCATTGCCAAGTTCTAGTAAGATATGAATGTGTTGTGTCAAACGAGTCAGAATTTCCCATGCTGTTATTATTATGTCAACGGAAATAAACTTTGAATTTAAACGTCAAATAAACATGTACAAAATAAATTCTCATGATGTGAGTACTGTATGTTTAACTGTTCAAAAGAATAAAAGACTGAAAGGCAGTTTCATATTTCAATGTCATGTTTCAATGGAATCTCTATGCTTAATCTCTCTGTGCAAATGGGCACTGATAATGCATGTTTTAAGACTAAACTGTGAGTCATGTTATCTATATATGCAAGTTACAGAGGCAAATATCAATAACTGTTTCAAGTTAAGACATGAAAGGAAATTATTTTAAGTTCCTTAAGCTACTGTGAGATGTTTGGAAATGTGCACAAACTTATATGGCACAGGCCTATATTTACTACAAGTGCTCACTAATACATTATATATAAATATGTTTAAAATGACAGCAGTTGCAGAGTTTTGCAGGCCTGTGTGGAGAATATTTGACATCATGTCAGTATACAGTGTGCATAGTCCTTTAAAGGTTGTTGTGAAGGACATTGACGAAATGGACAAACAAAATGAAGTCACACCAGCACGTCAGGGTAACTAAGAAAGCCAGTAACTTTACTGAATTCTCTGCAAAATACAAATACCTTTCCCCAGCAGAAGAAACGTTTATTTCATCTCCACACGTTTTCACTACATACAGCTGAATCAAGTCCCTTGAGATACAGAGATGTGGTTTCAATTTAATAACATCTTATCCTCAATGGCGACAAAGGCCAGCTTATGCCGCTGAAAGCCTCTTTTGCGTTCCCCAAAACATTAACTTCAAACCTCCCCAAATTCAGGTTTTTACAAGCTACATTTGATACTACAGACTGACTTTTTAAGCATTTTTCAAGATATATATATCATTTTTTTTATTCTTTTTAAAAATTTTCGTCTTCTTTTTCAATGTATACAACTTAAATAAAGAAACCACAAACAAAGATGGAGCAGTCAAAAAATCACATGTGAATGCAGAGACCTCAAGCAATGTTCAGTTAATATTCCACATGACTGTACAGGTGCATGGTCTCCCCTTTTTGCATTGCAAGCGACAGAGAAGTCAGCTGAGGTACTGGGTGGGTCAATTTCGAGGTACCAGTCGAAGCTTTATCAGTACAACACATTTCAACTGATCAACAGATGGGGAAACACAATGGCTTCAAACGGAGAGTAACAAGGAAAATCGGAGATCCCAAAAAACAAAACGAGTTTCTCTTTGGTTAAAACTAAACAAAAACAAGCACACGACAGGTCAAAAGGAGATGGTTTCGGTGCGACATGTTTGCCTCATCAGAGAGCGAGTGAAACATGCGTTACCACAGGGGACCCAGGCAGAGCTGTAGGGATTGGATATTGGATACCGAAACAGGGGTATTCTATGGTCATTTCACCTGAATGAATCAAGTCATTTTCAAACGACTCTCCCTCTTACTGAGATACCATCAATGCAATGCACTAAGGGGGATACATCACCAACACATGTATCCAGCTGGCATTCCTAAATACCTTTCACCAAGTGTCAGACGAAGCCCCAGTGAGCTCTATATTGGCGACCGTTCATGACCCATTGAGACTGAGATGGGAAACCGATTCTAGATTTGAGCAAAGGCTTTTATTGATTTTTTTTGTCGATGTCAATGCTTGCAAATAACCATGAATGACATGGGGCAAAAAAAAAGAGTATTACAACACAGAAAATGCCACTGGCTTTGGTTTCTTCACACCTTTAGGCTGCCTGGAAAATCACGTTGTTTTTAACCTTTCGTATTGAATGAAAAAAGATCATAAGAAAGGGCTCTGCCCCTTAACCGGACGACACAGACTGTATACAGCAACAACATTGTGAACTCGCAGGAAATTATGCACACAGAAATACCATAACACTGACAGCAGATTGGGGAGTGGGCGGCAGAGAGAGGGAGAGAGAGAGAGAGAGAGATTGGTGGCGAGATCTATTTTTAGAAATGAATCAAGACAGTTAGTTGTCAAAAATCAACCATTGTGCTTCCCCCCCCACCCCCTCCTCCCCCCAAACCAGCCATATCAATTTCCTGACAACCCTCCTCTGATAGTCTTCTGACTTTGGGGGTTAGTGTGATTTGGACGGCGGTGCAGACAGCTGGACAGAGGGAGTCTACCTACACAACTTCCTGTTCTGATGACTGTGACATCATTCCAAAAGTGACCACGATCATACGAGGACATTGCACTCTGACATAAATATGACTTTCAAATAAATACTTCAATCTGGACTTGCGTGATGTCCCGCACACAAGTAAGGGGTTTCTCATTATGATCAGAGGCAAACGAGGAAGAAGAAACGATAAATAATCTTCCAAAATATACATAGTGAAGCAGGCCACTGTCACGTCGATGGCGGGGATGAAGACTAATCCTTGAGCTCTCAAACGGACATGTCATTTGGTGTCTCACTTGTTGTTAAATAATGGCATGAATATGTCCCGTTTATACGTAGTTTCCCGTCCCACTCCCCAGGCCATGTCCACAACGAGGATTGATCAGCGAAAGAGGCCTATGTTTCTCCCACAGACATGTTCCGGGCTGTTCCGGCAGTATCTCAAGGTTAGATTAAACAGGCATCTGACCAACCACGGGCCAGAGCTCAAACCCAACAGAACTGACAACATGTGCAACCGCACATAGCAAACTCCACTAGAAAACAAACCAAAGAAATCATTATTATATATATTTATATATTAGAAAGCTATACACAAGCATGTTAATTTCACAGATGTTTTTTTTTCTTTGTTTTTCTTCTTTCGATTCTTAATATTACCGTAATCATATAATAATTAGAAATACACGTTTAAAAACAAAAACCTCTACAAAGAGAAAACAGTTCAGCAAAGCATGGGTTCCCAGTCTGTTTTCATGGCTTACGGTTTGAAAGCCCAGTAATATCATTTCTCGTTGGACTATCCGTGTCATATTAGCAAAGCTATCAAAAACACATTCTGGCTTATAGAAACTACAAAAAGCCACAAAAATGCTTTGCATCGTAATTCCTTTCATATGAAAATATAAGCAAGTGTATCGTCATTTTTTTTGTTTTTGTTTTTGTTTCCGTTTGTTTAATACTGAACAGCTAATACAAGACCCGGGGTTTCCTTGATTAAACTAAGATGGCTCTTGGATCGTAAGATGGGCCTTTAAACAAAGCTCCGTGCCTGACGCACTTCACTCATCCTGGCTTCCAGGTTCGTCTAGCATCGGGTCTGCGGGTTCACCTGTACAATCCTTCAAACGTTGCATAATAGCTTTCATCTCGCGAGTAAATAAATCTGTACTGCCTGGCAACTTTTGACTCCCCCCCCATCCTGACCCCCCGACCCCTCTATGTACATAAATACGTTGAACCTGCAACATGACATCATCTATGGTTAACATACATTTTTGCAAGGGAGAACCGTGTAGAAGGTAGCAATGAACATGACACTGTACACGTGTATCGGTGGACCAACTCAAGTGCTAGACCTTTTTCCTCAGCTCTACATACACTCTCCTGTTTTCCTCCTGTTACTGATTATCGCTGAGGCAAGTTGTAAGTACTTTTACAAAACAGAGTACCTGACTTTTTTTTGTTTATTTGTTGATATGCGTATATGTACACATACACACACGTGTAAATATATATGCATACAGGATTTTTTTTCTTTTTTCTTCACACACGGCACAAGTATGCATAGTTCCCCACCAAAGAAACGCCCTGATCCTGACCTTACCAATGCCCACCCCTATGCCCCCGCCCCCCCCTCCCACCATCCCCCCACTGCTTTTATATAACTTCAATATGTATAACACACACACTCTGCAAAAAAGAAAAAAGAAAAAAGAAAAACATTACAGTTATATCTCGAAAAGGATGTCCCCTTTCTTCCTTAAGCAATAGAGAGAGAAAAATAGAGGGTTGAGAGAGAGAGAGGGTGGTGGGGGGGGGCGGGAGTTGAGTAATGTGATATCGAGCACGAGGGTGTCGGGCTGGGGAAGGGGGGAGGAGGGGTGACGTCATGACATTGCGTGTCGGGGGGCCCTCGGGCCGATCGCCCCGCTGGCCGCGAGCGAGAGAGGCCGGGAGGAAGGGTGGCGGGGGCGGGAGAGGGGCACGGGGGTGACGCGGGGGGCGAGGGCCCCATCATGTGGCCCAGCCCTCGGACAGGCGCACCCGCTTCACCGAGGGGCTCTCGCGCTCGTCCAGGGGCGGCCGGCTCAGTCCCAGGGGCGAGTGGAAGTCGTTCCGGTGGTCGTCGCGGTCGCTGCCCTCGTGGGACGAGCCGCAGCTGCTCAGGCTGTCCACGGGGGAGCGGCCCGAGTCCTGACGCCCGGAGGACGGCATCTGGGGCTGCTGGTGGACGTAGCCTCCCGGCGTGCTGCCGCTACGATCTCTGGGAGGAGAAACAGGTTCGGACTTGATGTGCAGGCTTTGAGCAGAAGGCAGGGAGAGATTTGAACTCTGACATAAGTGATTGCTAGTGCAGTTTCTGTGGGAAGGAAAGGAAAAACGCAGGGTGTTACAGACGGACACGCAGCTCACCACAGCTAAGTGGCAAATACGCTACACATGTACACACGGTATATCGTTTATGGCAACACAAATGCTTCGACCTTTAATGACCCTGACGGTCGTCACTGTGATTTTGAAGTCTCTGGACAGGGGTCAACACGTGTGTGTCCTGTGCTCACCCTAGCTGATTGAGGGCTGAGTGCTGCATGTTCTGGAGATGTTGCTGTTGCCAGCCACTCATGGAGCCCAGGTGGAGAGAGTTACCGCTGTTGAATCCAGACAGGGAGGACAGGTCCGCGCTGCTCAGAGAGTATTCTGCACACACACACACACGCACACACACACACACACACACACACACACACACACACACGCACGCACACACAGGTAGAAGGGAGAACACTGGTCAGGAGGAGTGGAGGCCAGTTCAAACAGGTCTGCAAAGTACATTAGGTCTGCATAAAAGAATTGTGAGGTGAGGAGTAAAATTGACAATTTCCGCCTCTCTCTTCACTGTCCTGCTGGGTCAACACAGCCTACTCTGAGTCACAGAGGAAGTGGGGGCCAGAGCTATGGTGCAGTCAGGTTTGTGTTTGTAAACGGCACCACCTGCTGTTGGACTAAGGTAACAACTTGGTTTTCCAAGAAATGGAGGGACGACAAAGAAGTGCCTTGCAGACTGATAAATGATAAATATAAATCATGTTTCTCTTGCTGATGATACTTCAGTGATATGCACCCACGTTATATTATGTTTCGAATTACGTCTCCATATTAAACATGTACATTGTCTCTCCATGTGAAATCAAAACAGCGTATCTATATTTTGATGTGGGGACCAGTGTGTGTGAGTGTGTGTTCACATCGAGCCTGCCACCTACCTGTACCGTAGGATGTGGAGAGGGCAGATGGGTAACCTCCCATGCCTTGCCCTGGTAGGGTGGGCGTTGCTACAGAAACCACGGGGGTGGCCAATGACTGGGCAGACTGCGAGTTGTTTATTCTCTGGTTCTATGAGGGGAGAAGAGAGAGAGAGAGAGAGAGAGAGAGAGAGAGAGAGAAAGAAACAGAGAAACGCACATTACAAATAAAGTCAGCACAAGGGAAGAAAAAGGAAGAAAAAACTGAAAAAACGTTTTCTTTCCCCTCTCTCTCTCTCTCTCTCCCTCTCTCTCTCCCTCTCTCTCCTTCACTCCTTCACTCCACAGATGCTAAGAGAATGAACAAGATGCCAGCTTCTTGGAAATGAATCATTTGGCATGCTGCACGGCTGAACCCCGCCAACCCTATCATTTACCACCCCATCTGAGGACCCGCCGTCGCTATAGTAACCCGGCCGGTCTCCACGGCAACGGTGGGGAGTGACGTGGGGAGAGGCACTTTGCTGCGGCGGGGGTGAAGGGAAATGATGGCGGCTTGATGCAATACGAGAGTGCTGCCTTTGTTGCCTTTCATTTCCTGGTTATGGAGGAATAAAGGCAGTATGCAGGCGTGCCATGCTATGCTTCTGAGAGAGGGGCGGGCTGGGGTGGAAGGGGGGATACTTGTACATGAGAGGGGAGGGGGGTGGGGATAGGGGGTGGAGGGGGGGGAAGAGAGTCCAGGGTGCATTTTGTCAGAACAACCACTAGGTGTCGCCCCGGACCCTGCCAAAAAAATAATAATAATCCTCTAAGCAGAAAAACTGAAAGTGCTTTGTGGTGCCTCGCGAGGAAATCAAGAGTCACCTCAGCACATCAGACGTTCTACCTGAACCCGTCAGGAGAACCTCAGCACATCAGACGTTCTACCTGAACCCGTCAGGAGAACCTCAGCACATCAGACGTTCTACCTGAACCCGTCAGGAGAACCTCAGCACATCAGACGTTCTACCTGAACCCGTCAGGAGAACCTCAGCACATCAGACGTTCTACCTGAACCCGTCAGGAGAACCTCAGCACATCAGACGTTCTACCTGAACCCGTCAGGAGAACCTCAGCACATCAGACGTTCTACCTGAACCCGTCAGGAGAACCTCAGCACATCAGACGTTCTACCTGAACCCGTCAGGAGAACCTCAGCACATCAGACGTTCTACCTGAACCCGTCAGGAGAACCTCAGCACATCAGACGCTCTACCTGAACCCGTCAGGAGAACCTCAGCACATCAGACGTTCTACCAGAACCCGTCAGGAGAACCTCAGCACATCAGACGTTCTACCTGAACCCGTCAGGAGATAACGGAATAAACGCCTTGTCTTAGTGAGGGCGACTCCGTAGCATTCGACGAGAGGAGGGCGGAGGCGTACTGAAACATCTCAGAGTACAGAGAGTACGAGACCACTGGCGCTGTCCACCTGGACGAGGAAACCGGGACGGGTTCTGGAACGCGTCTAGAACCAGAGGAAGCGTCCTCGACCATGATCGAGGAGAATCTTAACAGACAAAAAAATGTATTTTTTCCGGACCCCCCCCCCAAAAAACGAGTCTCAGTGATCCATCCAGTCCAGGATGTAGACTTTGTACGATGGCAGACAATGGCGACAGGGTAGGAGGGGTAGAGGAGAGCCGGGGGGGGGAGGTGGAGAACCGGGGGGGGGGAGGGGTGAGGGTGGGGGAAGTGGCGACTCACAATGGAGGGCATGTTGTTCTTGGCGCCGGGGGGGATGAGCACGCGCAGGTCGGGCTTGCGGTTGTTCATGCCCAGGTTCATGGGCGGGGGGGACTTGGCCTGCATGTTCTTGTTCATGCCGCCCGGAGAGACCAGCAGGCCGGGCGAGTTACGGTGGTTCCCATAGCCGTTTCCTAGAGAGAGAGAGAGGGAGGGAGAGAGAGAGAGAGAGAGAGAGAAAGAGAGAGAGAGAGAGAGAGGGAGAGAAGGGAAAAGAGAGTGAATAATCCATCACATCCCAATGTCTATGACCACAAATATTTAAAAAAAACACATCTAACATAAAAACTGTAGACACTAAGCACGACTGTATGCTTGATCCACAACGGCAAAATCTGTCATTTGGAGCCACTGCGACCGACAGCTCTCTCAGCAGTTAGCAGTTCCCTATCTACAAGATCCTATCAGATTAAAAATAAACCCTCGCATGGCTCAAAGACGTGTTCCTCTTTCTGTTACAGTAAGTCTCTCCGGTGTCTCCAATCTGGTCGTGGAGGAAGATCCACAGAGGCTGAGGGGAGACACACACCCCCGCACCCCCACCACGGCTGGGGGGGCAGAGGACGAGGGGAGATGGGCGGGGGACGGGGGGACGGGGGGACGGGGACATCTGTCAGGATGGAGCCCTCTCAGAGGAAGGTGTGCTGTGCTGTGGTCGGGGCTCAGGTCCCTATCTCTCCATCTCCTCGCCTCGTATCTCTGGTTAGAGCAGAGGGGGGGCCAGAGAGGGGTCACGACTCCTCCCTGTGTTTGGTGGTCAGAGGGAGGTCGCAGGTTCGAGGTTAGACTGTGAACCCGCCCA
Source organism: Mallotus villosus (assembly GCA_903064625.1). Lineage (NCBI taxonomy): Eukaryota > Metazoa > Chordata > Actinopteri > Osmeriformes > Salangidae > Mallotus > Mallotus villosus. Next base: position 111,798 of record CAEFZP010000820.1, read on the forward strand.
GCCGTCGTCTACACTGCCGGAGGGATTCACCTCAGTTATGGAGAACAAAGGACAGTGCTGGAAAGTGAGTGTTTGACATTGATGAGTTTTGATGGATAGGAACATAATTACCACATTCTGTGCCCAAGAAGGAATATTCTATGGAAATGATGTACTTGTCACACTGTAACCAACCCATTTCCTTCATTCGATCACTGTATGTTAGACCTTGATTTAAAGCCTGCTACTAATAAATCTGCTGAACTCTTTGTATTGTCGGTCCATCTTTACCGGCCACAGCTTGAAAACATCACAGCAGCGGTTGCGAAATCAATTTAGTTACGAAACCAAAAATATCGACTGCATTTAAAACATTGTCAACTCAGTCAAAACATTGTTTTGGTTGAAGTAGCTCACGGCAGACAATGATATATTTAGACCAAATGACATGCAACATAAATACACATGCAACACAGTGGTTTGGTTGTGTGGCACGGCTGTGACACGTCGTCCCCTGCTCTGACCCCCCCGTCCTCCCCAGCCCTGTCATCATCCCTCAGGGCTGCGTCTACTCTCCGACAGCCAGGGAGGCTGGAGACCGCACGGGGGGGACAGGAGCTTTCAGCCGGCCGTCCCAGCCAGACACACGTGTGTCTGGGCCCAGACAGAGCGCCAGGCAGCCCCAGGGTCGTCCCACCCCCCCCCCACCCCCCACCGAAGCCAC
>CAEFZP010000820.1:117500-123293 GCA_903064625.1 Mallotus villosus
TGGACAAACCTTCCCAGTGGAGCTCCAGCCCCACTGAGATCCACTCCCATGGACCTGATCTCCACACGGCCGCGGGTTACGATGAGTCATGGATTTCCTGGGGCTTGTGACTGCGTGTGACTGCGTGCGAGTGTGTGGGCATGTGTCAACGCGACGTGGCAGTGTGTGTGTGTGTGTGTGTGAGAGGGAGGATTCCGTCCTTACCAGCACTGGTGCCCGCGCCAGTGGTGAGGTCAGCGCCCATCAGGCCACCTGGAGGATGACGGGGGGAAGAGAGAGGGGGGAGAGGAAGAGATATGGAAATCTTTAGAGGCCACACCTCCACCACACACACTCACATCACATCACATCACACCCACTCCCCCTCTCCCCTCCTCTCTCCCAGCCACCCCTCGTTCTGACACAGCAAAGTGTGCGTGTGTGTCTGACGCGTGTATGTGTGCGAGCCAAACAGAAGGCTAATGCTTTCCACCCAACTCCAACCATTCCAGGCAACTAGACTGTGTGAGTGGGTACCGGGGGAGACGGCGTCCAAGACAAATGACACATATTGTATTTTTAAATCATGCGAGGAGGTGGACGAGGAGGAGGAGGGCCAGAGTGCGTGTGCGGTTTGCGTGGCACGCACGCCGCGCCAACACTCATATTTAGTTTGCGCTGGCGCTCCGAGCGTCCAGGTCTAATGACAGGGTGAGGGTGTGGCCTAGTGCCCAGAAGGACAAAATACAGTCTTTGGACAACAATAACAAACCGACTGGGGCCCCATAAGCTTATGTCACTGGCAACTCAATACCTACACAGAGCCACACGCCCACACACTGAATCCAGAGGACTGCTCTGACGACTGGGATTAAATGCAATGTGTCGGATGGCTTCCTGTCCCAATGTTTTGGGGGATACGGGATGTTTTTCATTGGAGGTAGTGTGTGTGTGTCGGTGCGTGTGTGTGTGTGTGTGTGTGGTTCCTGTTTTACCTGCGCTGGGGGGTCGGTGTGTGACTCCGGGCGACATGCTGTTCCTCTGTAGGGTGTGGTGAGCCAGGGGCAGGAGGTTGTGGTTGCCTAGGGAACCTCCGGAGTGGCTGTAGATGAGACTGTTTTGGTTGCTGACGGGGATGGAGACGGGCATCTCGTAGTTGGACTGGGGCACGGCCTGCTGTGGGAGACAGAGAGGAGCCGCCGGTTAGACCGACAAGACGACGAGGACGGGCAAAACGTTTTTGCTTCGCCACAGAGAAACAGCCGAGCACTGTGTCAAGAGGAGGAAGGAGGGAGAAAAGGAATGGATAAGGACGGAAGACAGGTAGAGAGGAGGAACAAAAAAACGGAAGGGAAAAAAAAGGAGAGGGGAGGGGGGGGGTTGTTGAAGGATGGCGGCCACGGCTAAGACGGCTTCCGGAAGAGTCTGTCAGAGAAAGTCTGGCAGTCCGGCTCTATAAACGACACCACCGCTATGTCTTGCCACTGACCACGCGACCGAGTGATGTCTCGTACGGGTGTCCTTGGCTTTTCCTTCGTTCTTTTCCGGAGTCATCCTTTTTACGGGGGGTGCGGCGATCGAACCGCTCGTACGAAACAACATCCGTGGGTTCCGAGGGGAAGTCTCCATCCTGCTTGTACAGCTGGGTACTGTAGTCCTAGCGCGGCTCCGTCGAGCGGCGGCTGACGTGAGGTAATTGTAGTCAAGTGGCAGGTAAGATTGACAGTCTTCTGCAGCGAGAGGGAGGAGGCTGGCTGGCCTGGGCTGGCCCCGGCGCGGCCCCCAGGGGCCCCGGGCCATCTGTCATGTTTATCATGTCACTCCGCAGCGGGGCTTAACCCTGGGAGTGCCCTGGAAGTGGTTGCTTCAGCATGTTAGCTTAAGGAAGTAGAAAATAGCCCCCTAATTGCAGCCATGTGTCCCTCAGGCTGTGGAAGTGCTCATCAGAGGGAGAGAGAGAGAGAGAGAGGAGAGAGAGAGAGAGAGAGGAGAGAGAGAGAGAGAGGGAGAGAGAGAGAGGAAGAGAGAGAGAGAGAGAGATGAGAGGGGAGAGAGAGAGAGGGGGAGAGAGAGGGGGAGAGAGAAAGGGAGAGTGAGTGAGTGAGAGAGAGCCCTGCCCAGAGGATAGGAGGATATGAGGCCTGACCGGTCCTCTTCAATTTACTCCCTCTTCTAACTTTCCTTTAGCTGGCCAAATATTATTTCTCCCCAGACAAAAAGGACCCCATAGCGGATGGCAAATAAGATCAACACCCCTCTCCTCTCCCCGCCCCCTCTCTCTCTCTTGCTCTCTTTTCCACTTTTGCTTCGACGCTCCATGGTGACTGTGCTGGCCGGCACATTTTGAGGATTTTTCCTAATGTCTTCCATCTTGGAGGGTGTTTTTTTCTGCAGCTCCAAGCCCTCCTGCTTTGCTCTGTGGTTGAGTATGCGCTTGGAGACCGTGTGTGTGTGTGTGTGTGTGTGTGCGCGCAAGGCCTTGCCCCTGGTGTGTGGGCCCCCTCTGCAAGATGTCATTTTAGTGGTGCCATCCTTCCTGTTTTCAGTCCACCTCCTCCCCCAGCCACTAACCGCTGCCTCCCTCCCTCCCCCCCCTCCACCCATCCCTCCCCCATCCAGAGCAATCCAGGGGCCCAGTGTTTGGCAGCCATTCTGACCACACTCTGAACTGCCACTTGTTGTGTGCGCGCAGTCACCAGCCACCGCCTCCCTCCTGCACCCCCGCACCAACCCCAGCCCCGCCCTAACCCCAACCCCGCCCCAGCGCACCCGCACCCCCCGCCGCAACCACACCCCCTCCCCCCCCCTCCGCCCCCACTGCCGACTCAGACCGCGGTTGGCTCCCGTTCCTCCTCCTGGACGTGGGACTATCTCCGTCCTCCAGAGTCCCGGCCCGGAACGTTCCGCGGGAGGAGCTGGAACACCCAGCGCCTGAAGCGAAGCCTGCCGTCTTCTCTGGCGGTTTGTCGAGAAGCCGATTCGCTCGACTCCCCTGATTGGTTGGAATCCTCCCGTCTGGCCGATGACACGCGGACAGACGTCCTCTCAGACAGAGAGGTGACATGTGACATGTTCCCTCATCGGGACTGGCGGTGACATATCAGCCTCTTTCTTTCAGGGAGGTTGAGGCGATATAATTAAGCGTCTAATCATTATAGGGAGAAGTAGGCTAATGTGTGTGTGTGTGTTTCTGTTCGTGTTTGTGTGTGCGCTTGCGGTTCCAGAGTTGTGACATGTGTGGTGTGTGTGTGTCCTTGTGTCTCGGGTGAGTTAGCTCCATGCGTGGGCAACGCATGCAGACCACACTCTCTCCAGAGAGAGCCAGGCAAGGCATCTTGGGTAACGGGTTAGCATGGTGACGTCATCGAGGTTAATGAGCGGCAGGCAGTCAAACGCGAAGGTCGTCGGTCGGAAGCGAAACTACAATTTCAAACCTCTCATCTCTTCAAGGAATTCCAGAGGAGAACGTGTCTTTTCCGGAGTAGGCCACGGCTTCTAGCTCTTTGGTTCTAGGTGCCGAAAAACGTAGACAAACCACCTACCGACGCGATCATCTTTTTGCCCTCTCATGCAGTCAGTTGGTTAGCCGGGTTAGCTGAACACTCTCTCTTCGCCGCTCGCTGGTTGTTATTCGGCCAACACTCGCACACTGGGCGCATCCACTACTTACTGGGATCTTATGAGCTTTGATCATGTGATCGAACTCCTCGTTAATCTGTTTGTATTTCTCCTCGGTGCGGGGGGTGAGGGTGAGGGTGGACTCTAACTCCGGGCTCTCGCCTCCCTTGTTCTCCTTCTTGGTCAGCGCCTGGGCGGGTCGGCACGGCAACCGAGCAACCCGGGAAAACCGGGAGACGGACAGAAGGACGGACGGGAGAGGAAAAGAGCGACGAACGACATAGACACGGAGGAAGGGGAAGGAGAGAGAGAGGGGAAGAGAGAGGACAGAGAGAGACACACGGTGAGAGGAGGTTCTCGAGGTGGGAAGGTTACTCACACACAGTCTCTGTCGGCTGATCATCAGGTCGATGTCCTCGTTGATTTTGCGGTACTTGTCCTCGGACTCGGGGCTGTGGCCCACCGAGTCGTCGGCGTCCGGGTCGGGGCTGTCGCAGCCGTTTAGGCCCTTCTTCCTCAACGTCTGAGGACAGAGCAGTCAAGGCACAGGTGAGGACCGCCGTCAACCCACACCAGGACCACCGGGGTGGGGGGGTGGGAGGAGGGGGTGTGGGGGGAGGGGCGTGGGAGGAGGGGCGTGGGGGGAGGGGCGTGGGGGGAGGGGCGTTGGGAGGAGGGGCGTGGGGGACAGGTGGCTTCGCATTGGAACGGAACCTCTCTAAGGATTCGACTGAAGCGGAAAAGGCGACAAAATGAATGTGTCGAGGGGACGTTAAACCTAGACACGGACTGCTCGTGTCATAATGGAGGTTTACAGGTTTGATCTAGGTTCGGGGGCGGACTGAGAACACGTCTGGCTTTCTGTAATCCTTCGACTAGATCCATGCCAACAGGCGTCGGCGTGGAGATAGGGTGTCGACACAGCGACTTGCAGACACATACTGCAGAGGAACACTTAAGAGGACGCAAATGGTTTAATTACATTCACTAACAAGATGTGAGGTCTTCCGACTGAACTCCCTCACGGCACCACGGGGATGTTAATTATACTTGTTGACAGCCATAAATCACGGAATAAAACACATTCTGTGGTGATGAGATGTTGTTGGCTCGTGACAGATTGAGACGCAGGTACAGCGAGCGAGACAAGTCAATAGGAGATGTAACACTTTTTTTTTATCTCGAAAATTCTTTCGCATGCTTTTTTTATTTTGAAGTTCACATCTTCTGACTTGCCTCTCTAAACTTTCCCTGGTGTTGTGAGGGCACGATCAGAGAGTGTGGTGTGGTGTGGAGACTGAAGCAGTTTCTTTCTCTGCCACCTGATGGCCACCTGCTCCTGCAATGAGGGTCCACCCTCCCTCCCTCTCTCTCTCTCTATATATATATCTCTCTCTCTCTCTTCCTCTCTCTCTATCCCGTACCGTAGCAATACAGGGAGTCATGTCAGATGACACTGTGTGTGTGTGTGTGTTTTAACAAACAAGTCTGTGTGTGTTTGTGTGTCTCACACTGTCCTGAATTTGCCCGGAGAGTGAAAAGTACAGTAGCTGATTAGAGATCTCTCATCAAATACTTCCTTTCCTCCCTTGCTACCCACCCTCTCCCCTTCCCAGCCATTTAATCTCAGTATCTCTCTCTCTCTCTCCTCCATAGCGTCTGGCTTTAATAAAGGGAGATTAGTCTCCGGGAGTATCACGGGCCGCTCCTGTCTGTGCCGTCAGGGCTTCACATCGCGCTCCCCTGCCTTCATCTGAGGCGGAGTATCAAACGAACATAATTAAATTGACTTTAGCTCTGCCTGCATTTGATGCTGATCAAGTGCGCGTGTGAGCGCGCCTATGTGGGCGGGCGGGTGTCGGAATCGAGAAAGAAACAGAGAGAGAGAGGTGGAGAGAGAGGGAGAGAGAGAGAGAGAGAAGGAGAGAGAAGGAGAGAGAGAGGAGAAACGCTGCGATAAGTTCATCTCACTCGACGCGATCGTTCCCATTTCGCGTGGCTCTCCTCCCGCGCGCACACACTCGCATTTGCCGGGCTCCACTCCAGTCAGCCTCACCAGTGAGTAGCGAGTGAAGCCGTCTGTTTCAAAAGACGACTAACAATCCAGTCGTGTCTTATGTCAGCAGAACAAAGATGTGTTTAGAGCAGCGCGGCGGTTTGGGCCAACTGAAGGCTCCTTGTGTCTGCTCGCTGTTT
>CAEFZP010000821.1:0-260111 GCA_903064625.1 Mallotus villosus
CCTCTGTCTTCTACTTGTCAGGTGTTGGAGACAAGTGTTGGAAGAGGAATGAGCCTCCTGGATACAAACCTACCCTCTCAAACACACAACACACACACTACAGTCGCACACAAACAAGCACACACACATCATCTTCCCCACTTTTAACACAAGAACAATTTTTTATAGTTTGTCAATAAAGATAAAACCAACGGTTAGCCAGTGAGGAACAGAGTGGAGATGTCATGAGATGAATACGGTGGTAATGTCAATTGGACAAACCCTCAATGACAATTAGCCAATAACTGAATACAAACTGTGATGATAACCACTGAGGACAATACAATTACTGATGAGTAGCATTGAGGGTGAAAACACAGGTGATGCTTGGCTAAGGGGATAGTTGATGATTAGCCACACAAACTAGCAAAAAATGTTGGGAGAGAATATAGTATCATATTTGAACTAAGTGTGTGCTGTGTGTGTCCATTCCTCCCCTGTCTCTCACTTCCAGCTCATGTTTGGTCGCTTTCGGCCAAGTAGTGGATAAGAAGAGGTCGATCCGCTTCAGTATATCAGTGCGTTGAGCAAAGGGGTCACAGCTATACAAAAACCCCAGTTACACTGTCCATGTGCTACAGGACACGGTACTAATTAACAGTTATTTTTTCAAGGATTTGGATTCGGAAAAGATTTATGTGTGAGTGGGTGGACCCCACACTCACTTACAGGCTTACACTCTCATTATCTCTCCTCTTTCTCCCCCCTCCTCTCATCCCACCATCTCTCTTTTTCACTCTCCCTCTCTCTCGCTTATGTCCCTCCCCTCTCTCTACGTCCCTCTCTCTCCCTCCCTCTTTCATCTGCCACCCCCCCCCCACCCCCCCCCCCCCCCCCCCACCCCCCCCCCCCCCCCCCCCCCCCCCCCCCCCACCCCCCCCCCCCCCCCCCCCCCCCCCCCCCCCCCCCCCCCCCCCCCCCCCCCCCCCCCCCACCCCCCACTCCCCATCCAACCACAGATCTAATACCACCGACAGAAGCTACGAAACTCCTAACTCGTCCCCCCACTCAAATCAATCTCTCTCCCCTCATCATAATCTCTCTTCGCTCCTCCTCTCATCTCTCTCTACCCTCCGGAGGAGAAAAGAGACAGCTGCCAGTATGCTGTGCTGTGAGATCTCCTCTCTGCTGTGTGTCCCTGTCGTCAGCAGGGCCACTGGCCAGGTTGTGGCACTAGCCTGTGCCTTCAACAAGCGGGGCGGACAGAGGTGTGTACGTGTGTGTGTGCGTGTTTGTGTGTGTGTGTGTGGTGTGTGTGTGTCTGTGTGTAAAGATGCCAGCAGTGTGGCAGCAGTTGGGCTGGCTGACTCTCTTGGCACATTTTGGCACGTTTTGTTGGCATGCTGTCTTGGCATGTGTATGTTTATGCCTATGTTGCCAGGGTAGGTGTGTATGTGTGTACATCAGGGAATAGTGTTTTGTGCACATACACACACGCGCATTAACATGAGATGCCTAAAAGCCGACCTGTTATCTCTAGAATGCAGGGGTTTATTAGAAAGCACTGTCACAATGTTTCCGTGTACGTGCTCATGTTTCGTCTGAGTGTGTGAATGCAGAGCATGCATGTCTAAGTGTGTGTGTGGTGTGCGAGTCTGTGTGTGTGTGTGTGTGGCTTGGTTGTACTGGTGTATTGCTATAGGACACCAGAAATGTCAGTTTGCTCTCTGTAGATGTTAAGCTCAATATTTTCGTTTGACTTATATCACTCCTCCATCCTTCCTCCATCTCTCCTCCACCTCTCCTCCACCTGCCTCTGTTCTTCTTGTCCATTCTTCCTCTCTCTCCCCTCTATTCCTCCTCTATTCCTTCCTAAATCTCTCCTCCATCTCCACCTGTTTCCCTCCTTCATCTGTTCTCCACTGGCCTCCATTGTCTCGCTTTCTTGCTCACCGAGCACATTTCCATTTGTAAGAAAGTGACTGAAAATTAAGTCTTACTGCAGCCTTTGTGCGGACACGCACTCATTTAACTTCTTGCCACAAGGTTATTTCGCCGAATCTCCATACATAGACGTTGTGTTGCAGATGATATTCCAAGTCTGGTAGCACTGCACTGCACACTCACAAATAAGATGTCTTCCAGACCACTGCTATATATTACAAAACCGCTGCAACACATTTGACCTCCAAAATGATTTCAAATGTGCTTCTTTTTGTTCTGGATTGTGATAGTGATGTGTTGCTGCCCTCTTCAGGCAGTAGAATGTAACTACAAACCATCACACTGAACAAATCTGCCTTGGGTACGCTAGCTATCCTAGGGCGTAGTTTGTGTGGGGGGTTGTTGCACCATGCCTGGTGAGATGCGGCTCAGGGACTTCTGATCACTGAGTTTCTGCTTTACTTTCTACATGCACTGCATTCAATGTGAGTGTGTGTGTGTGTGTGTGTGTGTGTGTGTGTGTGTGTGTGTGTGTGGTGTATCTGCTTCTGCAGTCACACAGAAGGAGATGAACGCACGATCCAGCATTGTTTCTGCTACACGTCCACGGTCCTCACCTCAACACTAGCTTTCCAGAAGGAGCAGAAACTCAAAGTGGAATGCCAGGTGAGAGGTGCACACACACTTAACACACAGAAACGGATCGTTTTTTTCACGTTTTTGCCAGTCTCAATGAATCTATGTCTGGTTTAACACAGGCACTGTTACAAGTGGCCAAGAATCTCTTTACTCACTTGGGTAAGCGTGTCATCCTCGTCCAGCCTTTAAACTAGCATTATCCTGATCGTCCTCCAGTCTTGACCCTGTGTATTCTGTCCCTCTGTCTCTCTATCTCCTCTCTCTCTCTTCTCTCTCTCTCTCTCTCTCTCTCTCTCTCTCCCTCTCCCTCTCCTCTCTCTCTCTCTCTCTCTCTCTCTCCAGATGATGTGTCAGTCTTGCTGCAGGAGATCATTGTGGAGGCCAGGAACCTCAGTGATGCAGAGATGTGGGTTTTATAGAACCTGATAGTGATGAGATTAGAACACCACTAATCCTGGTTTGGCTCAAATAATCCACATTCCTCACCAGTCAATAGAAAACCATATCCGCAATTAGACATGGAAAATGCCAGCTTTGATATTTTGTAACCGTTCAAGATGGCAATGTTGGCTGATTTAAAATACAGAAGCAAGATAACTGACACCATAGTCATTTCATAATTTACTTTACACAAGGTAACGTTCCAACGCTCACTATTTAACAACTTGATCACAAGACCAATTAATAATGAAATGAAAATCATACCATACTTGTACTATTCCAAATCAGAGCAAACACTATCCTTCAACTGAATCATACTTGTGCTTATCTGCACATGTTTTTGAGAATGGTCTAGAACATTTGACAGCCCTCTTCATTATCTACATCCTCTGTTTCGTTGACTTCACAACGGCTACAATAATCTCATAGTAACCATGGATACCTCCTCTCGATCTCCCTCCCTCCCCCTCTGTCTCCTTGTTCTCTTCTCCTCTCTATCTCTCTCTCTCTCTCTCTCTCTCTCTCTCTCTCTCTGCAGTTGCTCAGTCTTCCTGCTGGATCGAGTCAGTCATGAGCTGGTTGCCAAGGTGTTTGATGGGGGTGTGGTTAGCGACGATGAGGTAACACACACCTTTAACATTGACTTGAATGAATTTCAGTCAAACGGTTATTTACTCATATTGGGAAGAACATGAAGTTGATGTGTGTGGTGTGTGTGTGTGTGTGTGTGTGTGTGTGTGTGTGTGTGTGTGTAGACGGAATTCCGTATTCCCGCTGACCAGGGCATAGCAGGTCACGTGGCCACTACAGGTCAGACCCTGAATATCAAGGATGCATACTCACACCCTCTCTTCTACCGCGGGGTGGATGACAGTACGGGCTTCAAGACCCGCAACATCCTGTGTTTCCCCATCAAAGATGAGAACAATGGTACAACAGTATCTAGTACTGCACATTCAAATCTGTCCCGTCACAGATCCTAATCTCGGGTTTACAGATCCTGTTGCTGAGCTCTCCCGTGTCTCTCTCTCTCTCTTCCTCTCTGTTCTCATTCTTTCTCTCAGAGGTAATTGGGGTGGCTGAGTTGGTCAATAAAACGAATGGACCGTGGTTTTAACCGCTTTGATGAGGACCTGGCGAACGCTTTCTCCATCTACTGCGGCATCAGCATTGCCCATGTGAGTCTCCTCCCACATTCTGCAGAGACACAGTCTCCCTCACACAGCTCTACTCACACAGTCCTCACACAGTCCCCCTCAAACAGTCTCTCTCACACAGCTCTACTCACACAGTCCTCACACAGTCCCCTCAAACAGTCTCTCTCACACAGCTCTCCTCACACAGTCCTCACACAGTCCCCCTCAAACAGTCTCTCTCACACAGCTCTCCTCACACAGTCCTCACACAGTCCCCCTCAAACAGTCCCCCTCACACAGTCCTCACACATTCCCCCTCACACAGTCCCCCTCACACAGTCCTCACACAGCCCCCCTCACACAGTCCCCCTCACACAGCCCCCCTCACACAGTCCCCCTCACACAGTCCTCACACATTCCCCCTCACACAGTCCCCCTCACACAGTCCTCACACATTCCCCCTCACACAGTCCCCCTCACACAGTCCTCACACATTCCCCCTCACACAGTCCGCTCACACAGTCCTCACACATTCCCCTCCACACAGTCCCCCTCACACAGTCCCCCTCACACAGTCCTCACACATTCCCCCTCACACAGTCCCCCTCACACAGTCCTCACACATTCCCCCTCACACAGTCCGCTCACACAGTCCTCACACATTCCCCCTCACACAGTCCCCCTCACACAGCCCCCCTCACACAGTCCCCCTCACACAGCCCCCCTCACACAGCCCCCCTCACACAGCCCCCCTCACACAGTCCCCCTCACACATTCCCCCTCACACAGCCCCCCTCACACAGCCCCCTCACACAGTCCCCCTCACACAGTCCCCCTCACACAGTCCTCACACAGTCCTCACACAGTCCCCCTCACACAGTCCTCACATAGTCTCCCTCACACAGTCCTCACACAGCCCCCCTCACACAGTCCCCCTCACACAGTCCCCCTCACACAGTCCTCACACAGTCCTCACACAGTCCCCCTCACACAGTCCTCACATAGTCTCCCTCACACAGTCCTCACACAGTCCCCCTCACACAGTCCTCTAGGTAATGAAACATAATGAATGGCTGTGTTAAAAGTGGCTGTTCTGTGTTCAGTCCTTGCTCTACAAGAAGGTCCATGAGGCTCAGGTCCGATCTAATCTGGCCAACGAGATGATGATGTACCATATGAAGGTAAGACCACACGCACACACAAGCAAAACACACACACAGACATTGGCACGTGCAGACAGGGCTGCGGTACTGACTCTGGCCCCTGCAGGTGTCGGAGGAGGAGGTGACCAAGATCCTGGTGACGGGCTTGGAGCCCATACATAGCATCCATCCCTGCTTTGCTGAGTTTACATACACACCTCGCTCCCTCCCGGACGACACCACTCCCATGGTGAGACAGAGAGAGAGGTGATGAGAGAGAGGGGGGTGAGAGCAAGCGAGAGAGAGAGGGAGAGGGTGAGAGAGAGAGAGAGAGAGAGAGAGAGAGAGAGAGAGAGAGAGAGAGGAGAGAGAGAGAGAGAGAGAGAGAGAGAGACTAACGTGAATCGAAAGAGTGGACAAAGAGAGAGGGCATGTTAACCCTTGTTCTTCTGTTTGACAGGGTATTCTGAGTATGTTTGAAGATATGGGCTTCATCAACACCTATAAAATCGACCTCCATACGCTCGCAAGGTAACACTCGTGTGTGTGTGTGCGTGTGTGTGTGAGAGCATGTACATGTGTTTAACTGTGTTGCCACAGCGACAGAGCCTGACGGTGTGTTTGTCATGGGGCGCAGGTTCTGTCTGATGGTGAAGAAGGGCTACAGGGACCCTCCGTATCACAACTGGATGCACGCCTTCTCTGTCTCCCACTTCTGCTACCTGCTCTACAAGAACCTGGGCCTCTCCAACTACCTCGAGTGAGTGGACTCGCCCTGACATCCCACCGTCCTACCCCGTCCTCATACCTCCCGACTGTTTCCTGTCCACTCTCTCATCACATCCCTGTTTGCCTCCCTATACCTTCGACCCACCTTCCTTTCTACCCTTCGGATTGCCCACCCTCCTACTCTCCAACCCTCCTATACGCCTCCCCCCCCTAATCTATTCTCTTGACCTTCCCCCCGCACCAAAGAGACGACCTCTGTATCTGAATCCCTTCTCTTTGCTCCCTCTCCCGTCTCTGCCCCCCCCCCTCTCTCTCTCTCTGTCTCGCTCTCTCTTCCTGTCTCTCTCTCTCTGTCTCTGTAGGGAAATAGAGATCTTTGCTCTCTTTGTCTCCTGTATGTGCCACGACCTGGACCATCGCGGGACCAACAACTCTTTCCAAGTGGCCTCAGTAAGTATGGAATCTGCCTCCCACTCCATGTAGCACAACACCTTCATGATCTTGTGTCTATAATGACTTGTCTGTTGTCTATATCAACAGCAATCTGTTCTGGCAGCACTCTACAGCTCAGAGGGCTCAGTGATGGAGGTAAACACACACACACACACATGCACATATACATGTACGTACATAGGGTCATCGATTTAAAAGACCACAAAAGGAAAGACTAAGTGAACTGCAGACCAAACTTACAATCTCCCATGGCTCCTCTCCACTGTGCGTTTCAACAGAGACACCACTTTGCTCAAGCCATTGCAATTCTGAACACCCATGGCTGCAACATCTTTGACAAGTTCTCCAGAAAGGTTAGTCATTTTCCCCAACTCTCTCTCTTTCTACAAGGTAAGTCATTTGTTTTCTCATCTCCTTTAATTTGTAATAACGAGCGTGTGTTCATCTGTGTATGTGTATGCGTGCGTGTGGTTGTCAGGACTACCAAAGGATGCTGGATCTAATGAGGGACATCATCCTGGCCACAGACCTAGCTCACCATCTCCGCATCTTCAAGGACTTGCAGAAGATGGCAGATGGTGTGTTCAGGGTCCTTCAAATTGTTCCCATAACCCTCCTACAATCTTTGTGTAATCAGCAAGTAATTCAATTTCATCCTCATTACAGCAGGAGTGAAACAATTTAATATATTGTATTGTAAGTTGTACACCCTCCCTCCCCCCAGGGGAGGTAGTGAGTGGTAGTCTTTGGTACCATCACAGGTTCTCCTGGGCAACAAACTGAGCATTTGAAAGTTTCCATGGATGTTATAGTGTGTGCTTTGCTTATTGCAATTATCTATCTTCTGTGTATGTCTGTGCATGGGTGCATGCTGTGTGTGTGTGTGTGTGTGTGTGTGTGTGTAAGTGCCTGTTTGTGTGTGTGTGTGTGTGTGTGTGTGTGTGTGTGCCTGTGTGTATCTGTGTGTGTTCTAGATGGATTCAATCCAAAAAGTCAGACCCACCGCTCGTTGCTGCTGTGCTTGCTCATGACGTCATGTGACCTGTCTGACCAGACCAAGGGCTGGAAGACCACCCGCAAGATTGCTGTGAGGATCCTATCCTTATATCTAGTCTCAAACTTCCCCCTGAAACTTGCAGTCCAAACGTTTGCTCTCTTGTCCCCTGAACTTTAACCCTTGTCCATGTCCACAGGAGCTCATATATAAGGAGTTCTTCTCACAAGGTGATCTGGTATGTCAGCCACTACACTGCAGGCCTTTCTTGCCTTTCTCACAAAGGACACTTGAATTCACATTTTGATTGTTGACAAGAGTATTCTATATGACGCCTCTCTCTCTCGCTCTTTCTTTGTGTGTGTGTGCGTGTGGGTCTGTGTGTGTGTGCTGTGTGTGTGTGTGGTGTGTGTGTGTGTGTGTGTGTGGTGTGTGTGTGTGTGTGTGTGCAGGAGAAGGAGCTGGGGAATAGGCCCATGGAGATGATGGACAGAGAAAAGGCCTACATTCCAGAGTTGCAGATTAGCTTCATGGAGCACATCGCAATGCCCATCTATAAGTAAGCACCAGTCACAGTCTATATATTAACTCTAACCAAGCTCATGAATAAGCAAGCACCAATCACAGCTCTACTAATCTAATAATTCTTCTATTGTACAAGCAAGCACCTGATCACAGTCCATATTTTGATCAACACAAACTTTGTTACTAACAAATGGCCTTTTCAACCTGCTCCAGAATATTGTTTTTTCACCAGTGTTCTTTCCCTGTTTTGTTTTGTTTTAAACCCAGGCTACTGTCAGAGCTGTTGCCGGGAGCAACGGAACTGTTTGAGCGAGTAGCGGCCAATCGGGAGCAGTGGACCAAAGTGTCCCACAAGTTCACTATCCGCGGGTTGCCTAGCAACAACAGCCTGGACTTCCTTGACCAAGAGTATGAGCTGTTGCAGTCCCAAGGTGCACTGGGTGATGACCCTTGCCAAGAGGACCATTGCCATGATGACCATTGCCACAATGGTTGCCTTGACGATGGGGATGGGGGGAGGGGCCAGTGACCACAGCGAACCATGAGTGAGTTAGGTGTTTTTCTCGGCCAATAGGAGCCTGAAAAATGAATCTTTTAAACAACCTCAGACAGAGAGGGGATGTCTCTGACGTCTGTCAATCGCGGAATCGGGATATCGGCAGGACAGACACAACGACCTGAGGAAAGGAGATCCAGATGAATTGAATCAGACAAGAGATTCATTATAGTTGTTCAGAACAGATGTTACGGACAAGACAATATCTGTAGATGCTACATGTTGCTTTGTCTCCGTGTGCAGGAAACAGAAAATTGTGACTTTGTCTTGAAATCATGCTTTTCACAAGTCTTTTCATGGTGTTCCAAGATCTTATTTTACCTGCACACACATACACACAAACAGAGACAAACACACACGTATACACAAACACACACACACACACACACACACACATACACACACAGAGACAAACAAGAGACAGATTCACATTGATCTGATTCTGTAACCCTCCAATGCCCCCCACTGGCCCAAACACACACATCCGCCCACACACACACATAAACAAACACACACATTTGTCCACACACATACATACACACGAACACTTACCCACTCACACACAGACAGTACAATATCCCACTGTATTTTTAAATATATGAATACAATTTCCATGGCCATGAATGCTAAGTTGCACAGAGGAATAGTATCTATATTATTTTGGTAGCGCATTATTTTAGCTCTGTTCTGTATCTCTCCTATTTTGGGGGGTTGGTGGTTTGGACATGGAAGAAGAGACTGACAATCAAAATGATCCTCGACATCACCATAAACAGAAATAGTTCTCAAATATTCACACACTCCACAAACACACACACTCCACAAACACACACATTCCACAAACACACACATTCCACAAACACACACATTCCACAAACACACACACTCCACAAACACACACATTCCACAAACACACACACACTCCACAAACACACACACTCCACAAACACACACACTCCACAAACACACACACTCCACAAACCCACACACTCCACAAACCCACACACTCCACAAACACACACACTCCACAAACACACACACACTCCATGTGTCCCTGTCCCTCCCAGACACTCTCTGAAATCTTGTTCTCTACAACGCCAACTCTTTCTCTAAGTTTATTGTTTTTCTTCCTCAGCCTTTTCCCATCGAAACACTTTTAGATAGACAGCTACTGAGCTACTCAAACCCTTTAATGATTCATTGTCATTTCTTCTTACGTGTGTGCGTGCGTGCGTGTGTGTGTTGTAGGGATCTGCCTTATTAAGCATCTTTGCTGCCTTAGAGCCATGGGATAGTAAATTAGTTTAAAAAATGACTCTCTTTATATTACACTCCAGAATCGTGTGTGTGTTATGTGGGTGGTGAATGAAAAAGAACTAGTCTGCCAGGAGGGATGAAAGGGCCACAAGCACCAAGACATGGAGCCTTTTGGGCATCTGGTCCTTCTGTTACACCTAATAATGTGTTGGCGTCACCTTCTCAACACGGGGCTGACAGTGTGGGAGATAACCAGAACGTACCTTTGGATTCAAGGCCAATATGATTCAAATATTAAATAAGATATTTGTTTAGCAGATGCTTAAAGAACATACACACAGAACGTTGTTAGGTCAAAGGACATCAATGATTAAACTTGATGGGAAGCATAGAGTTTAGTTAGATTTGCCAGCTTAGTGGTGTGTACTGTCTAGGTGAGTATATTACTTTGGGTGATATATTAGGTTAGGTCATTATCCCTCAGGATGTCTGTGTGTCTCTGGTTTCACTGAATGACTTTGTTTTTCTACAGAATTTCTATGGTTTAAGGGCATTCAGGTTGCTGTGTAGAAGAGCCTTTCCTCCAAGCTAAAATGTCTCCCATTCCCTCAAGTTGTTATTTAGCTCATTCTCCAATTCAGATCTGCCTTCTTCATGTGCAATATGAAGCGTCCGCCTGTGTGATGGTGCATAGACTTTCATGTAAATACCGCCTGTTAAGTTATGACCTCTTGGGTTTTTTTCGTCCCTGTGTTTGTCTGCTCTGTGTGCCAACAACCCCGACCCTCATTTTCAAGGGGCAGGATTCTCCCTGTGACCTATGTCATTATGGTGATTACCTGTGATTCAGTCGTTCCGAGTGGCGAGATATAAATGCTGTAAATATCTGTTCAAAGAAGTGTTCACTGATTATATGTCATTATTACAATGAGGAGTATTTCAATTCTTTAATGTAGTGGTTGTATTCAGACATCCTGTTCTATTTTTCATCTCATTTTTGAAGAAAGCCAACCTGGACAGCTGGACAAAGGAGATACATATAACACAGTATATATATATATAATTTCCGGGAACGAAACCAAACAAATCCGAAATGTACAAATACATCTGAAACCAAGATAGAAGTTTGAAATCTTTTATTTCTGTTGTTAACGGTGTAGAGATGGCAAATCTGTGTGTGTTCCTCAGACACCGCAGGTGCCGAGACTGACAGAACAATAGGATGAAAATCACACTTTTCTTGGAATAAATTTGATGAGAAGTGTCTGGTTACTTTTTACTTTTGTTAACTTTTGCGTGACAGCTGGAGAGCTAGAGAGGGAAAGACGGAGAGAAGCTACTCCCAAAGTGTGTGGTGAGGCAGATCAAGCTGCTAACGACTAGAAACACTTATAGTGATAGTGAATATGTGACATCACATCACCATCATTTATGGTGGGAATTTCTTATAAATATTTCCACAAGCTCATATTTTATGGTGGGATCTTTGGATTGACCACACACAGAGAGACAATGGGAAAAAGGTGTTGGGATGGCCTTAGAGATGTACTATTCTGTCACATGACATGCAATGCAGAAGAAGGTGTGATTGTGCACAGCTTTGCACAGAGTATTATATAACAGTAGGTATGAAACTGAAATGTCTAAAGCAAATTTAGTATAATGTGTAGCATTATGTATTTTTAACCCCATCAAATATCTAAATTGTTGTTTGACGATAGTGATTAAACCATAAATAGGAGGAAAAAAATTGAGCGCTGGACACAGAACTGCCTTCTCGCGCGAATTGTCATGCGTGATCTCGAAGCGAAAACACTGCAGGTATTCGGCCATTGCTGTGTTTCGGTAGCGAGCTAGCTAGCTAGCTATAGAAAATTTAACATTTTGAGTTGTCAACAATCGACTACAGGTGGAGACCTGCGAGGAAGGTCGAGTGGAAAGCTCGTCAGCCTCCACAAGTAACATCCCTGGTCCCTTCACAGGAAACCTTTTCATGTAAATACAGAAGAACACTGACAAATCACCATGTCCAATCTCAGCAAAGGCGGCACCAAGAAGGACACCAAGATGAGGATACGAGCCTTTCCTGTAAGTGCACACCGATGAGAGAAGCCCTTTCAGCGGGCAGGCGTAGACTTTACTCCCGTGGTCTGAGAAGCTAGTTAGCATGATAGCTGTCTGCTAGAGTCAATCCTGTTTTCGGAAACAAGCTAGCTTAGCTACATTAGCTACTGTAGCTACTTGAGTTTAATTGAGCCATTTCATTACCTAATGTCTATTACCGCTAGTTATTCAATATGAATACATAACACATTAACACTTGTGCGGATGGTTTTTGGTAGTTAGCTTCTCTTTCGTTTTACAGTTGTTGGTTACCTAGCTGTCTCCTTTCTTGGAAGCTTAAAGTTAGCTAATGTGTATTAACCTTAGTCTATAGCTAGCTAGAAGTAGCTATAGCTAGTTTGAGCTAACGTCCAGTTAAGTTGGCCATTGACACTTGTTGTGTTATTTCAGTTAGCAGTTAGCTCTACCAGTACTGGAGCGATGGCTAGCACCGATAAGTTAGAATAGTTTTCTGGGCTGGTTGATTGTTAACTGGCAAGTCAAATTGTTCTGTCTTTAGTTTCACAGTGCTTTGAACTCAAGCCTACTGTACTGTACTGGAAAGCTGTAGCTAAGACTGAGAGCTAGCCAAACAGTCAGTTGAGAATTTGGTTATTTAGCCACTGGCGGACCATTGTTGCTCACAAGTTCATTGAAAATAGTGATTCGACATTCTTACATGCATTCTTGGTTTAGAAAGCTGAACGTTAGCTTAAAAAGTAATCTAGTGAACGAATCATAACGAATACAGCCCGTGGGCAAATTATAGGACTAATCTTGGCTACAGTTTGTACTAGCAGGCAACCCATGATTATTTAAAAAAGGCCTAAACTTTTTAGATGATTATTCTCAGTTTTTGAGATTTAGTCTGTTACATTATTATTATTACTATTAGGCCCTCCACTGTCCTGGTGTCATAACGACCCCAAATCATTTTCAAAACAAAGAAAATTAGATCAAACATTAATTTAAGTACACAACCTAAACACAAATGATAGTGGCTGTACCAGTCTTTGTGAGGTCCAACCATGTCAGAAAGGTCAACGGTGATGGAGCAGACAAAAAACAGCTATTTTTTGTCTACTATCCATTTAGTTAGTGCATGTTTGGATCATAATGATGTTGGGAAGACCAGTAGCTATAACACTGGATGGATGAATATTGAATTAGATCATCACAAAGGTAACTTTTTATTACAACCTGGTGTCTAAGACAATCCAAATGTTTACATCCAAACTAAAACAAGTAATAGACTGGTACTGTACTGTGTTCAATTGCGTGCGTTGAACGTGGTCAGAGAGTTCATCACAAGACACAAACACTAGAGGGCTTTTCATTTCAGTATTGCACCGACTGCTACGTCACCTTCAGTAGAGTTTCATAGTAGAGTATATGAACATTTCGTATAGCGACGAGCTAAGCAGCCCGTGCAAATGTCCATGAGGATAACGCTAGGCTCGATCCGTATCACAGGCCGGATCTCCCCCTCACCCCCCCCTCTGCTCTGTCCTCCCTCCAGATGACGATGGACGAGAAGTACGTCAACAACATCTGGGACCTGCTGAAGAACGCCATCCAGGAGATCCAGAGGAAGAACAACAGTGGCCTGAGCTTCGAGGAGCTGTACAGGAACGCCTACACCATGGTGCTCCACAAGCACGGCGAGAAGCTCTACACGGGCCTGCGCGAGGTCGTCACCGAGCACCTCATCAACAAAGTAAGGCCTCATGACGGCACCTTCCCTGAGATCATGACCACCAACTCAGGCTGTGTGTTCGTACACCAAATGATGTGAGACCCACTCTGACACGCACAGCTTTACAGAAGATGTGTACATTGGAGAGGAGGGACACGAGCAAACGTAGCTTTTTCAAATCTAGGCCACGCCACCGTTATTCAAGTGCAGGCTGTGTGTTCTCAGCAAGCAGTCTTGCCCGTCTGGTCTGATGACGGCGTGATATCTCTGCGGAGCACTGATATTAAACCTATTACAGAAGCCAGCTCCAGGGATCTGTGGTGGACTCAGTGTCTGCAAACATGAGGAGATCTCATGTGTCCGGGGGCTGAAAATGAAATGTAGAGAAAGATGTCGCTGGGATTGGAGGGACTCGCTCTGGGGCTCCAGGGAGGTAAAACGCCTTGTTGACTGATGGATGCAGCACAGACGTCTTTGACAAGCCCCACTAATTGAAAAAAAAACCTCCTGTTCCATAATTGGGGATTTGAAGATCTTGCCCCTCGAGTGTGTGTGTGCAGGGGTGCATAAACACAGTGGGGCTGTGCTCTAGGAAGTGTCTGACAGGAGATGGTTACGGGGGGTTTCGTGGCGTTAGGCATGAGTGGAGCGTCATCAGTGGATGGTACAGGCGGCCGAGAGAGCTCTGCCTTGGGGACGAGACCAGAGGGAGGAGGGAGTCACCGTAGGGGGATGTGAATCAGCCTCCAACTGGATCTATCACTGCTTAGGCCTCTCAGGGTCATGAAACAGTGTCACACACACAAGCGCAAGTCAACTAGTCAAGTATTTGATATCTGAATGTAACATCCATATCCTCCAACCTCCCGACAGGTACGTGAAGATGTCCTGAACGCGTTGAACAACAACTTCCTTCAGACCCTGAACCAGGCGTGGAACGACCACCAGACAGCCATGGTGATGATCAGAGACATTCTCATGTACATGGTGAGTGACGCGCAGCGAGGCCTCTTCAGCCCTGCACCCTGCCGGCCCTGCAGGGTTCCATCACACGGCCACGTCCTCACACGTTCCCCACTGTGGTTCCCCTCAGGACCGCGTGTACGTGCAGCAGAACAACGTGGAGAACGTCTACAACCTGGGCCTCATCATCTTCAGGGACCAGGTGGTCCGCTACGGCTGCATCCGAGACCACCTCCGGCAGACCCTGCTGGACATGATCGCCCGGGAGCGGAAGGGCGAGGTGGTGGACAGGTGAGATAAGGAAGAGGCGTTGAAGAAGGTGATTTGGAGGTCTCAGAGCTGAAACGCCAGCAGGTCAGAGCAGCCTACAAGTGTGTGTGTGTGTGTGTATTCCTCCAGAGGGGCCATCAGAAACGCCTGCCAGATGTTGATGATCCTGGGCCTGGAAGGAAGGTCGGTGTATGAAGAGGACTTTGAGGCCCCCTTCTTAGACATGTCTGCTGAGTTCTTCCAGGTCTGTAACAGACCCGTTAACCTCCCCATGTGGTGTAACCAGACCTTGAATATCTTTCTCCAAACATACTTGTTCGTTTATGAAATGCCACGGCAGCGGAGCGCCCGCATCATGTGATCATCCCATCAGTGTTAGAATCCTCCGGGGATGAACAACATGTGCTGTCGTGTCCCTTCCAGATGGAGAGCCAGAAGTTCCTGGCGGAGAACAGCGCGAGCGTGTACATCAAGAAGGTGGAGGCGAGGATCAACGAGGAGATCGAGCGGGTGATGCACTGCCTGGACAAGTCCACCGAGGAGCCCATCGTCAAGGTGGTGGAGCGAGAGCTCATCTCCAAACACATGAAGACCATCGTGGAGATGGAGAACTCCGGCCTGGTCCACATGCTGAAGAACGGCAAGACGGACGGTCAGTGGCAGATGTTCCATCGTAGCGTTCCGTGTTCTCAGCGCTGGCCTTCATGGCCTTTAAGGGATTTGGTTGGTCATCTGGGGGCTACATTCATTTCTAACTGGCTTCCACTTTATGATTGAATAATTGAATAGACTACATAGTGTATACTCTGTTGTATGAATGTATGAATAGTGTATAGCTAGTGCATGTAAACAGACCGTTTGATTCTGATGTGTTTGCGTTGTGTGTGTGTGTGTGTGTGTGTGTGCGTGCGCGCCTGTGGATATGACCTCAGACCTGGCGTGCATGTACAAGCTGTTCAGCAGGGTGCCCAACGGCCTCAAGACCATGTGTGAGTGCATGAGCTCCTACCTGAGGGAGCAGGGCAAGGCGCTGGTGTCGGAGGAGGGCGAGGGCAAGAACCCTGTGGACTACATCCAGGTAACTCTGACGGGAGCCCAGTGCTTCTGGAGAGGGACACCGGTCCACTGAAATAGGGGGGTTAAGGGGTTTGAGATGCTTCTTATCTACAGACAACCCCATTGTGATTCTCGTCTCAGGGCCTGCTGGACTTGAAGTCTCGCTTCGACCGGTTCCTTCAGGAGTCCTTCAACAACGACCGTCTCTTCAAACAGACCATCGCCGGGGACTTTGAGTACTTTCTCAATCTCAACTCGCGCTCTCCGGAGTACCTCTCCCTCTTCATAGACGACAAGCTGAAGAAAGGAGTGAAAGGGGTGAGTGCTTGACCCTGTCGACACAATACACCCTCTCGAATGATCATGACAGGCAGTGGTTATAGCTGTGTGTGTGTGTTTGTGTGTGTGGACAGCTAACAGAGCAGGAGGTGGAGACCATCCTGGACAAGGCCATGGTCCTGTTCAGGTTCATGCAGGAGAAGGATGTGTTTGAGCGCTACTACAAGCAGCACCTGGCCCGGAGACTGCTCACCAACAAGAGCGTCTCCGACGACTCGGAGAAGAACATGATCTCCAAGCTCAAGGTGACAGACCAACGACCTGGCCGTCTCGGCATTTGTACTGACAGCGCTAGGCCGTCTGGATCAGAAGTGAGACCAGCGGAGTCTGGTGTCGAATAACGGTTGTGTGTGCGGAGGTGGTGTGGTGTTTATGGACGTGCCTGATGGCTGTGTTTTGTTGGGCTCCCGGGGGCAGACGGAGTGCGGCTGCCAGTTCACCTCCAAACTGGAGGGCATGTTCCGGGACATGAGCATCTCCAACACCACCATGGATGAGTTCAGACAGCACCTGCAGTCCACAGCGGTAAGTTGAGACGGCACCTCCACGCCCACACCGGGGGAGACGCTCCCCTGAGCCGAGTCCATCCGAGGGGTTTGACCTTTTCCAACTCGCCGGGCGCCGTCTTCCCCAGGTGTCGTTGGGCGGCGTGGACCTGACGGTGCGAGTCCTGACGACGGGCTACTGGCCCACGCAGTCGGCCACGCCCAAGTGCAGCATCCCCAACTCGCCCCGGCACGCCTTCGAGGTGTTCCGCAGGTTTTACCTGGCCAAGCACAGCGGCCGGCAGCTCACGCTGCAGCATCACATGGGCTCTGCCGACCTCAACGCCACCTTCTACGGGCCAATCAAAAAGGTGCGTAGGACGGGAGTCCCGTCGACATAAAGTAGTCATTGTCTCAGGGTGTTGCTTCCCAGTTGTGATTGAGCTACTGACACCTGGTCAGGTCCAGACAAAGGCAAAACGCCACGGTAGAGTCTGGTTTTGTTTCTGTAGGAATTAGAAATTGTTATTTATTTTAGACTGGCGACTGCTTTTTGTAACCCCTTGTGTATTGGGATCGAGGTAGACCTGAATGTGGCCATGACACACCCTCTTCTGTCCTTGCCCCTCCCCCCAGGAGGATGGCTCCGAGGTGGGAGTGGGCGGGGCCCAGGTGACGGGCTCCAACACCAGGAAGCACATACTGCAGGTGTCTACCTTCCAGATGACCATCCTCATGCTCTTCAACAACAACCGGGAGAAGTCCACCTTCGAGGTACGCCTACTCACAGCCAACGCGACCCGACTCCTACGACAACACACGTGCCAAAAAAAAAGATCTTCAGAGACCAGCACCTGTACTGTTTCCAGTCATGGTAAGTCCTCCACCTCTGTCTCGAGGTATCTCTTCATCCCTCCTTCCCATCTCCCGTCTGGCTGTGCAGGAGATCCATCAGGAGACAGACATCCCCGAGCGGGAGCTGGTGCGGGCGCTGCAGTCCCTGGCCTGTGGGAAGCCCACCCAGCGCGTCCTCACCAAGGAGCCCAAGTCCAAGGAGATCGAGAACGGCCACGTGTTTACAGTCAACGACCAGTTTACCTCAAAGCTGCACCGCGTCAAGATCCAGACAGGTAGAGCTGGGCAAGAATCCCTCGCATGACGCAGTCAGAATATAGAATCCTATAGTTACCCCTTCCCAGTGTTTGGATGTTTCAGAATAGCTCTGAGTGTACAGACACTCACTGAAGCTCTGTTTAGATGTTCACTAGCAGCCTGTAGCTGAAGCTGTGTTCACTAGCAGCATGTAGCTGAAGCTGTGTTCACTAGCAGCATGTAGCTGAAGCTGTGTTCACTAGCAGCATGTAGCTGAAGCTGTGTTCACTAGCAGCATGTAGCTGAAGCTGTGTTCACTAGCAGCGTGTAGCTGAAGCTGTGTTCACTAGCAGCATGTAGCTGAAGCTGTGTTCACTAGCAGCATGTAGCTGAAGCTGTGTTCACTAGCAGCCTGTAGCTGAAGCTGTGTTCACTAGCAGCGTGTAGCTGAAGCTGTGTTCACTAGCAGCATGTAGCTGAATCTGTGTTCACTAGCAGCCTGTAGCTGAAGCTGTGTTCACTAGCAGCATGTAGCTGAAGCTGTGTCCTGGTGTGTGTTAGTGGCCGCTAAGCAGGGGGAGTCTGACCCTGAGAGGAAGGAGACGCGGCAGAAGGTGGACGACGACAGGAAGCACGAGATCGAGGCGGCCATCGTCCGCATCATGAAGTCCAGGAAGAAGATGCAGCACAACGTCCTGGTAGCAGAGGTCAGTGTGTAGACATAGAGATGGGATGTAGCTTGGAGCATATTTCAATGTGTTTAGACAGACGTGTGATTGAGCTAGTAGCATATTCCAATGTGTATAGACAGATGTAATTTAACTAGTAGCATATTCCAAGGTGTAAAGACAGATGTAATTTAACTAGTAGCATATTCCAATGTGTATAGACAGATGTAATTTAACTAGTAGCATATTCCAATGTGTATAGACATACAGGGAACAGTGAGTTTTCCCTGTGTTTGGATGTTTTCTGCAGGTCACCCAGCAGCTCCGGTCACGGTTTCTCCCCAGTCCTGTAGTCATCAAGAAGCGCATTGAAGGACTCATTGAGCGAGAATATTTGGCACGAACGCCAGAGGATCGCAAAGTGTACACTTATGTAGCATAAAACAAGTGAACTCACCGACAGCTGACGTGACGAGACACGGAGGCCGAGCTTGTTTTGGGGACTGCTTAGGAACTCACTTCATTGATGTTGGGAACGCTGGGAAGCATTCTTTTCTTCCATAGATGTGTGAAGTTGCTGTCAAAAAAATAAAGGAGGGGGCGGGGGGAGTTTTTCTAGGTATTTTAGATTTCTTTGCTTGGAAGAGTGAATGGACGGGATCTAGCTATGTTACAGTTCCATGACCCTAATGTGGCCTTGCCCTGGAGAATGCAGGTGCTGCATCGCCCCGTCTCAAAGGAAGAAGAACGAGGAAAGACACAATAATAAGCGACACATGCATTACGAATGTGATTGGCTACATGGAGGTCGAGACGAAATAGAGATTGCTCCACAGTTTTAAATGTTAATGTGTTACGTTTGTGTTTTGTGGCACCATGCTGGTTGTACAGGTTGTCAGACACTATTGGCTTTTCTCTCCCGGGGGGGGGTTGTAGTGCAACAGGAGGACGATGACGTCACTGGTGGTTTGCAGAAATAAGAGCACTCGCTTGGTGTAGCATGCTTTATCTCGATTGGTGGAACAAATCACATGCTCTCTCAAAGGTGTATGGTCTTTTCTCATCTTTTTCTGTTCTGACTTGTAATATTGGTTAGCAGCCGAGAAAATCTACGGTGGAATGTTCCTCCTTATGCAGATCTTAAAGGGGAGGGTCTGTTCGTTTAACTTTTTGTTTTTTTACTGGATTTTGATGGATCTGATTTAGCTCCGTGTAATGTGTATAAATTGTAAAATAATTATTGTACTCACTGCTAAGGTGGACTGTACAGGGCCTTGTTTTCATCATATTAAATGTAAAAAAAATGACATTTAAGTGAAACGGTGCTCTTATGTTTGTTTTTAACACAGATAATTACAGGATGCAACGCTGGTGTGTTTGCTCCTCTGCCCATAATAAACACCTTTACAGATATCCCAACTTGCAAAAATGGTCTGGGATGTTACTAAAAATGGAACAATAGGCCTACTAAATAATTCCAACAATTGAAAATAACCTAAGACTACAACATAAAACCTGAAAAAACGATGAAGGAAAAATTATTTTAGAATGAATGAAGAATTAGAATGCTAAAGCGATTGTAACCTACAAGAACTAATAACTTGTAGCCTACTTAGGGCTAGGAGGATTAAATACTCTTAAAATAAGGTGCAGACGATGTCCTCTTTTTTCCGGTGATTCAAGGTAAATTCACTGGGAGGTCGCTATATTTGCCTCATTTGCACTTTAAATTCTCCATAATACGGCGTCTGGACTTCTCCTTTGTCTGTTCATTATAGACCCCTGCCATCTGCTGCTATTGTCCACTTTGGCCCTAAATATGATTCATGCCACTTCATCCTTTGATTTTCATCCGCTTTGTACAGTTGCTTTTAAAAAACGTTAACTTTAAGGTAATTGTATTCAGCCTCAAAATGTCTCATTTTTTAAGACCATACCATGGACTAGAGAGATAACGGTACTTTTGTCGATGACGTCACTGTCCCCGTAGTTGGGAAGAAAATACTAGCTAGCTAGAGATTAGTGGCTACTAGAGATTGGGACCACAATCAAAATGTTTACTTAAGGCTTAAGTAACTTGATTTAGATGGCACTGTAGAAACCCAGTTACATTGGATAATGCTGCGACGATCGATTCTGCTTAACGGAACGAATGATGAAAACGTGGATTCAGGAGCTGAGACTGCAGAGTAAGTTTTGAATGCTAGTGTAGCTACTAGCGACTATCTTAAAAGAGCAAACGGAGTTTGTAGTATCCAAGGCAACAGTTTCATAGACACGATTCGTTTATGTTTTGTGTAACGTTAGCTAAATGGCCAGAATTACGTTTTAATGTGATGTACAGTATTGTGATTAAGATGCATTGCAAGATCATTAACGCTAGCTAATAGCTCATTAAGCCTTCTCTGCAATCTCAAAGTCAAAGTCAGCGTTTTTCTGATAATGCTGTATTGACTTAAAGTAAAGTGCTCTAGTACTGTAGCCTTCACCATCACTATACTGGAAAATGTCCTATTACTCTGGCATTTTAACATGATTTCAAACAAATGTGACATTGCAGGATCTAGTCTAGTTAAAGGTTTCGTGTGAAAGTTATTCCATGCGCAAAAAAGTTTCATTTTGACTATCCTGTGATGGGCACAAGTTATTTAATGATTGAATACATACAGTAGGCTACTGTACAGTAGCTTGCATAAGTCATTTTACGAAAGCTACTGTAGGCCCAGCAAAAAATATAGCTTATAGCTGTACACACATCAATACAACTAGAGCTAAAACAGATTACACAATAATAGAAATATCCAAAACAGCATAGGCTACACACCACTTATATAAGTTCAAATGTAGGAGTAAAATAAATACAAAGTTGTCTATATAAATTGTTCTTTGTTGTTGCTTGCAAGGACAGCATAAACAGCTCTCACGTTAACTGTTGTCATGGTAACTTGGGTGTAATATTTCTACCTACCGCCGCGAGAGGGGGACACATGGTTAGATGGAGCTAATCAGTCTGAACGATTTCAAGTCTTTCATTTTTGTTAGTAAGTGAATACATTTAATGAATAGCTGTGTGATATTTGGCTTTTTAAATATTTTTGCTCACTGTTTTTCATCCTAGATCCGATTGCAGTAAAATGTCATCTCCAAGCAGTAAGTGTCACATTGGTATGGTAACATTGCTTTAGTGTTTCTCATTACACGTGCCCATGAATCCTATCTCTCCGTTAACCCTCTCTCCCGTGTGTTTCTGCCAGCTGAGCTTCATTCTTTTAACCCTAATCCTCCCTTAACCCCTCTTTGTGCCTGTCTAACCCCACCACACGCCAACCCCTCTGTCTAACCCTAAAGCCCTCCCTACCCCGTGTCTAATCACTTTGTGTGTTGTTGCCAGGTGAGCTCCAGACATGGTGTACCCCAGCACCACTACTGATGAGCATGCACCTGCTGGCCAACCCAGGAGACTCCCTCCTGCTGCAGCACACCCTGGACCGCCTGCTGCGCTGGCTGTGCCCCAGCCTGCACGTCTTCCACGTGTCCGAGAGGGCCTGCCCGCTCCGCGACTACGCCCGTGCCCGCCTGTGCCCCGTGGCGGGCTACCCCTCGCTGGCCGTCACCATCTTCCTGCACGAGGCGTACGGCGAGGAGCGCATCCTGCGCGTGCTGGACTTCCTCCAGCGCCCGCCCTGGCAGTACCACCACACGGAGAGCTGCGGAGGAGGCAGGGCGGGCGGCGTCCACATCACCTCCTCCACCTCGCCCTCCAACGCCCTGCTGAGGCCCTACCTCCTGCCCAGCCGCGACTTCTACAGCCTGGGCACGGGGATGCCGGTGTGGGGGGTGCGGCCGGTGCACTGCGGAGGGGAGATGCTCCGGGTGACCCTCTACAGCGGCTACGACAACTTTGAGGACGCGGTGCGCCTGTACGAGACGGTGCTGCAGAGGCAGGCGGAGGAGCAGAAGACGGGGTTCTGCTGGTTCACGCTCCACACCGAGCCGGGGCTCTGCCTCCAGCTGGCTCTCAAGCAGCTGTCCCCCGGGGTGAGGGTGGAGCCCTGCGGCTCGGCCGTCCTGCAGTTCAGAGTGGAGGAGATAGGCCAGCTGGTGCCCCTGCTGCCCAACCCCTGCACGCCCATCAGCGCCACCCGCTGGCAGACGGAGGATCTGGACGGCAACAAGGTTCTCTTCCAGGTAAGCGGTCTGCAAGCTCTGTTGTACCTGTCTGAAACGTTTCTTACCTGGGGTCACAGCTCCACTCCATTGTGTACGGTGGCCCTGAAGTGCAAACCACACCCCCTAATATGAGTGCATCCCCCAAATGAAAACACTCCCCTCAAATATTAGTCAATTCCCCTCAATCACGAGTCAACTCCCCCCAAATAGGATGACTTGCTCACCTCCCCCCAATACAAAGACACGCTCCTTCAAATGGAGAACGACATAACATGAACTGAAAACCACATTACATTAACTCAAATCGGAAATGGTTTGTACAGCACTTTCGTCACTGAATGGATGCAGTAACTAACAGGGAATAAGAAATTGATCGACAGAAGTACGAAATGCAATAGCCTGACAGAGTAACGTGCACCTGGACAGTTGTTTAGCTATCGAAGCAGGTAGCAAGTAGGCCTACTTATGCAAAAGTCTAAATTGCGTGTTAAGGGGCACTGTTTCGACAGCGCCATTGGGCTGCGCTTCAATACCGCCATCTAGTGGTTTAAAGTGTGGATTACAAGTGCAGTTCTCACAGTAAACCACTAGATGGCGATGGTAAAGCGCAGCCTTATGGGACAGGTTTTTAAACGTTGAGTTACAGTAATGTCATGTTTTCCATTTGGGGGAGTGTGTCCCCTTGTATT
Organism: Mallotus villosus; assembly: GCA_903064625.1. Taxonomy (NCBI): domain Eukaryota; kingdom Metazoa; phylum Chordata; class Actinopteri; order Osmeriformes; family Salangidae; genus Mallotus; species Mallotus villosus. The sequence continues at coordinate 23,327 of CAEFZP010000821.1, forward strand.
GGGGGGAGGTGAGCAAGTCATCCTATTTGGGGGGAGTTGACTCGTATTTGGGGGGAGTGTTTTCATTTGGGGGATGCACTCATATTAGGGGGTGTGTTTTGCACTTCAGGGCCACCGTAATTGTGTCCTTTCCGCCCGCTGTTCCACTGCATTTGTGTTTCAACATGCAGTGGGATGCACGCACAGCCATGCCTAGTGGGTAGGCTTCCTTTTTCTTTCCTTTGTTTTTTGAGGTGGATAATGATGGGGAATGATGTGTAACCTCAGTCTCCCTGAGGTTCCTCCGGCTCTCCGCGAAGCCACAGGAATATCCTCTGTGATTATCTCTCCGCTATGCCTCAGATTTGACATCTCATCACCTACATTGGAATGCAAATACTAGTTTATGTGTGCACTGACAGATATATACAGTTTTCCCACCTTGTAAATTGTTTCACTTCACCCTCAGAAAGTTTCCCTCAGAAGGTTTCCCTCAAGGTATCCAGGGCTAAATGCTGTATCAGATTCTCTCGTTAAATCTTTTCAATCTAGAGACCCGCATTTTATGACCTATCCGGAATGTTTCCATGTAGTGTGCAATAACTCAAGCAAGGAGGGAAAACATGCAGACATAGTTCTTAAGTTTGTTCAATCCTTTTACCATGATAAACAAACGTTCCTCCCTGTGTGTGTGTGTGTGTCTCCAGGTAAAAGCTCCTGACAAGTCCCAGCTGCCCCTGACCTGCGCGTTCCCCCTCACCTGCCCCAGCGTCTCCCCCAGAGGCCAGCTGAGGAGTCCAGGCTCCACCCCTTCCTCCAGCAACGCCCTGCGGCCCTGCAGCCAGCCCGCCCCCCTGACCCGGCCAGGGTGCCGGCCACGCACCGACCCAGGAGTGGAGAGGCTGACCAGAGGCCCCCAGGGTGGGGGGGAGAGCCTGGGCTCAGACAGCTGCTGCAGCACCCCCCCCAGGCAGCTCCTGCTACTCCTCCCAGCGCAGCAGCCCCGCCCTGCCGGCTACCAGCCCCCAAGACTCCCCTGCCCGGCCCTTCATGTCCCGCCTGCTGCTGGAGGAAGAGCCAGAGACCAACGTGGACACGGGCATCCCGGTCACCATGGCAGCTGCCTCCGAATTGCCCATGTCTGTGACCCCCAACTCTGAAAGACCAGCAGCTGTGGGGGCCTCGGCCCTGGAGAGCCTAGCCAAGGAGCTGAGTGACTGTCTGCCAGGGACGCCCCCCCACAGCGCCTCCAGGACCTGGGGGAGCCCAGGACACCAGGCAGGCTCCCCAGCCAGAGACAGCCCTGGCAGCAGGACTAGTGGCCAGTCCCTCCCCAGAGGGTGTGTGGAGAGGACTACTGCAGAGACCCCAACTAAAACTCAAATCCTGTCACCACAAACACACAGCCAAGAGCCCCTAGATGAGTTCTTCATTTGACCTCCTGTGCAGTGTGGTGTAGTCATGTCCAAACTCAGTGTTCCTTTAACAGCATGGGTGTAACTTAAGGTGACCAGATACATCATATCTCAAGGAACATTCCTTACTCGGTGTCCAAACATTTGTCCCATCTTTAAGATGGAGTGGCTTGTCACCAGAATCGTTGGGCCTGTGCAGTGTTTTGCCGCAAGTAAATATTTGGTCTCACTCCACATGAAATATAGCCATTTAACACATTACTAAATTTCCCAAACCCAGCAGAGCCAGTTCCATCTAATCCGTAAATATGTACAAAATAGGATCCTCAGCTAATCTGACGACAGAGGAATGCTTCAATATCAATGTACCGTTTTTCTTTCTTAGAGCTTAGAGCTAGAAAGAACCTTCCTGGAGTGAATATGCTTATCCAGAGAACATCAGTATGCTAGTCAGATGCCTGGTATGTGCAGTGTATTTAGATCAACAAATCTAGACATATGACAAAATCTATATATAAAATAGCTGTGACATTATGTGGGATGACAGCTTGGATTAGGACAGTGTAACAGAGATATTCATCTTAAATATGCCTAGAGAGAATTTTAAAAAACAATGATTTTATTTCTTAACATATGTGTTTTTACCATGACATAGGTAAAGATGTGTGTTCATAGTCAGCAGCTGTAAGGGCTGATGTGTGTGGTGTTTAGACTGGTTTGATAACTGCTACCCATGTGATGTACAACCAACAACCAAGCACTGTGGATAACCTCTGACTAGCTAGCCTTGTTATCTAAGGCGCCACATTGTGGACATGTTATGTTAATGTTATGCTAAAAACATTGGTATTGTGTGGACTAGACGGCCAAAACAAATAATTTATTTAGTGAAGGAATACCACACTTCTGATGGTAGACACCACAAATATAACCCCAAATATGTGTTGCTCTAAAAAAACTATTAGAGAACTTTTAGAGAGAGCTATGATTATGACTGTAATGTTGCTCTATTAATAATATATACAATTATTTTCGTCATCTATCAATCACATTTCTCCAAGCTAGGTTGGTTCTTACAACAGGCATCTAAACAGACACTTGAACATGAATCATGTTGATAAATGTTATATTAATCTGTCAAATAACGTTCATTACACAATGCACACATGAAATGATTAGAAGATGTCCGGCCGATAGGTCCAGACATACTTCCAAAATATTTATCTTTGTTCCCTGATTTTATTACAACAGAAACAATATATTTAATTAAGTGATATTTTGTTATTCGCTAAAGTATTTTCACAACCTTTCTGAAAGTATTAGTTCATGTTTACATTCTGTGAATCGGTTACACACAGTATCAGGGTTTGAACTCAAAACATTTTACTGTTCATATTGGTAATATATCAAACTCAAATTTCAGTTTGATCTATCTTTTGGTAAATCATGTGTCGCTCAAAATGACAAAAAATATTTGTTTAATAAATTATTTCCATGCGTAATACATTTTTTCCATGACCATATACTCATTATATTGCATGCAGTAGAAATGCTATGTGTGACTTTAACCAATAGCTAACATCACTTAAACTGATGTGAACAAGATTGCTATGTTGTCAGGGAGTCTGATGTCCCTCCAGGAGGGGGCAGCACTGTTCCACAGGCGTCACACATGGAACCACACCCACAACACCAGAACCACAAGGTCACAAAGGTCATTTACGGGCACTACCCTCATTCATCTTCATAAAACTTAGAAGACAGCATTCCACAGTCTTCCTAACTGATCCATGTCCCTTCTGTAATATAACAGTGACTCGACATTAAGTCAAAAACGTGATAACGTTACCCAAAGATTGTAAGAAATGAAGCAAGGTCTTGAGGAGTTACACATACAGTCATCCGAACATTGCTTATTCTTGGTTAGTGCTTGACTTTACTATCAATCATAATCCTGAGGGAGCAATCCAGGCCAACAGTTCCATCTAATGTCTGTGGAGAAGAGTCTTGCACGCTGCCAGTACCTCTCAAGCCGCCACCTTCTGGTCAGAGGATGTCATTACCCTGCTGAGTGCTCCCCCTGCAGCCCATCCAGGCCAAGTCCTGGACCCACTGGCCCTCTTTGGTCACACGCACCTTCACCGGATCAAACCTCCAGTACTGCTTCTCTCTAAACAAGTAGAGACGCCCATCCGATCGAGTCAGGGCCCCGTTGGTGCCCTTGGGCACTCCGGTCCAGTCCCCCAGCCTGCGGGGGTAGTAGGGCTCCAGGTAGAGCAGGCCCAGGTTGAGGACAGAGTACCGGGAGCCCTTGAACAGGACCAGGTGTCCCAGAGGGTCGTAGTAGAAGGCTGAGTCTGGGTGGTGTGGCAAGCCCAGTTTGCTGCTTTGCTTGGGGAAGCCCGCGTCCAGGCCCAGGGTGGAGTAACGCCAAACACGCTTCCCTGCAGCGGGACAGAGAGGACCAGTCCTATGTAAGACGGCTGCTTGCCCTGTCTGTACTTACAAATAGAATAGGATAAGACTGGATCGAATGTGAGAGAGAGAAAGAGAGAGAGAGAGAGACAAACCTTTGAAGAAATACCACTTGTTGTCCAGAGGGGAGAAGGCCGCGGCCTCGATAGTCAGAGGGAGGTGGGGCCAGTGCTGCTGGAGAGGGAGGGGGGCGCTGGCGTTCCCCTCAGGGGACACCTTCCAGAACAGGTTGCCCCGGAATATGAACACTGTCCCGTTCTGGTCTGAAGACACACACACCATTTAGGACACCAGCAGACACACACACACAACACCAGACTCTAACCTCTGTTTTCACCATGCTTACTTCAATCCATGCAATGCGAATGAACAACTTTTACAATTGATGTATAGGGTTGAGGGTTCGACCTGAGACTGACCTTTGGAGACGGCGTCGAAGGCCCCCTGGCAGTAGAGGGGCAGCGCTGACCCGGCACCGGCCTCCACCTCGGCCTGCTCCCACTTCAGCAGGGCGGAGCTGAGGGTACGACTCTGCAGCCTGACAGCTCGACCCTGGGGAGGCTTCCCTGTGGACACGCAGAGCACAGCGCTCTCAACACACGCAGAGCACAGCCCTCTCAACACACGCGGAGCACAGCGCTCTCAACACACGCGGAGCACAGCGCTCTCAACACACGCGGAGCACAGCCCTCTCAACACACCCAGAGCACAGCCCTCTCAACACACGCAGAGCACAGCCCTCTCAACACACGTGGAGCACAGCGCTCTCAACACACGCAGAGCACAGCCCTCTTAACACACGCAGAGCACAGCCCTCTCAACACACGCAGAGCACAGCCCTCTCAACACACGCAGAGCACAGCCCTCTCAACACACGCAGAGCACAGCGCTCTCAACACACGCGGAGCACAGCCCTCTCAACACACCCCACTCCCGGCCACAGGAACACGTAGTGACTCATACCGCTGTGAAACACACATAGTTTGACTAAAGCATCGAAAACAGTCCAGAGTGGAAAGACAAACAGGACATTTCCCCCACATTAGGAACTGGGTGTGATGTTAGTGGTGCTTTCAGGAAACGGTTGGCCTGCTGCACGCCGGGGAGCGACAGCATCAATAGAATGATTAACGAACAGCGTCGGCAGAAATACTGGATGCAACACGACTAACGTTCCCGCTCACCCGACTCACAACGCTGCCTCTCAAGATGGAAGACGGAGGCATTGGACGTCACAAGCCGTTTGTTTGCAAGAAGCCGAGCAAACATTTATTTAAGGAGCGGATGATATCAGCGTCCCAGAGGACAGACACATATACTGGTTTACACACCACACCGACCCCCCCCAGAGTTGAGTGTCTTTATCTCGACGTAAACAGAGATCCGACCCCCACCCCATCCCACACACGGAGCGCTATTAAAAGACGAAAAGGATACAAATATTCAATACATCACAAATATGAAAACCTCCAAACTACAATGAACCAACATTGAAACAACCCCCAGCCGTGTGTGTGTCCTGCAGCACGGCCAGACGGCCAGACGGCCAGACGGCCAGACGGCCAGACGGCCCTCCTTCAACGCAGCCTGGCTGGACGGGGAGTGTGTGGCCAGTGGTCAGAGTGGCAGTGTTCAGGTATTCAGGCCAGCAGACATCTGTTTCCTGATCTTTCCACAGTGCCAGCACCAGGAGAGATCACCGACTCAATCCCACAATCTCACACAAACACACACTTTTATATCTCCCAACACACAACCCCAGCCCTCAGTGGGTGCTGGTGCCCAGAGCTACCCAGGGGCGGAGCTCCGCTTTAGGATTTAATAAACAGAGTCGGACATCTGGAAGTTGGTCCGGCTACGAGACTCCGGGAGTTAGATCTCAGGCTCAGAGCTGAATCCAAAAAGGTCTGTTCCATAACCATACAGACATTCCTGCATACATGCCTGAGGAGAATCAATGTGACTCCTCAATACCTCACTAAACAACAGCATGTGAGAACCTGTCTCCCACATGCCAGGAGGGAGAGGAGAATCACTCTCCATTTGTTCCCTCCATAAAGACGTGTGAAGAGTGAAGATGTAGGGTGCTCTATATAACCTGCTGCCGCCCAAGGCCAACAACGTATATCTCACATGGCATGGCTAGCAGGTCCACTGAGAGTGTGCTCCGTGTGTGTCATTGGTACAGTGCACTGAGGAACTATAGAAGAAGGTCAATGGTTAAAAACAAAAAGAAGGTATTCCCAGCTGGTCTCAAGTAAAAAAGTTTTGTTTTGTTTTTCACCCTGTGCCAATAGTTGAAAGTTCATGTTTGAAATTCCTCACAACCTTTCTTACAAATGAAAAGAAAAATGATCGTGTGTACAGATGCTGATGCCCAGCATCAGTACAAATACAACGAGAATCCCCTCACCATACAGCTGCTGCACAGCAGTGATGTCATCCCAGCTCAGCACCAGGCCACGCCCCAGCTTCCTGTAGTACGGTGACATGAGGGCGTGGCGGACGGGCGAGTGTTCCAGCCCCAGGGTGTGGCCGATCTCGTGGGCCATCACCATGAACAGGTTGTGACCCTTGTGGCTATTGAGCGTCCACCGCTCTGCCATGTCAAAGTGGGCCTCCCCTCGACACGGGAAGAAGGCGTGGGCGAGAGCACCCCCTGAGAACGAGAGAGAGAGAGAGAGAGAGAGAGAGAGAGAGAGAGAGAGAGAGAGAGAGAGAGAGAGAGAGAGAGAGAGAGAGAGAGAGGAGCACGTAAGACAGAGGGACCGGAGGAAGAAACTGGCGAAGAGTAAGCCCTGCTTTTACTCCCTTCCACCAGCAAGCTAACCGGGGCCGTCGAAGGCGTTGCTCGTCCCGTCGTTGTGCTCGCCGTCGTAGAAGGCCAGGCGGATGTCAGAGGGGCCCTGCGTGGCCTCCTGGAACACCAGGCCAGACACGTCGCTCCAGAGCTGGAAGGCGGCGCGCACCGCCAGCCTCACAGGCCCCGGGGCCAGCTGCTGGGGCCAGTTCACCACACGGTACGTCAGGTGGTGCTTGTACCACTTCTCACCTGCTCAGAGCGAGCGAGAGAGAGAGAGAGAGAGAGAGAGAAGGGGCGGGTTTTGTAACTTACATGCACACTGAATTGCAGTTCATACAGTAGGTATTTTTCAGTGCCTGTGTTGCAGCTTGTACATCATGCCTCTACACCACAGGGGCCTCTTAAACAGCGGCTTGAGAAATGATAGGATGTGAACCATGTTAGCTCTCTCTAGGAGTAAACCTACAGGGCCTAGTTAACGACAAGGTTCGGTAAATAATTTGCTTCGACACGTGTCGGTGGTTTCCTGACTGCGACGTAATAACACATCTGCACACCCAGATCCCACGCTCGCTGGGAGATGCAGTTCTCTTCATCCTTAATAAACCATAACTCCTCTTCGTACACCGGAGATTACACAACATACGCACCTATAGATCACTCAAGAAAACCCCACCATGCACACCCCGCAGACCAATAACAACAGGACACAGTAACGGCAAACGGAGCTCGATGGAGACCGTCTGCCAGGTTTTCCCAGCCCAGAGCAGCGTGTCTGGGGGGGCCACATGTCTGAGAGATCTCCACTGACGCCTGGACGTGGTGAGACCCTCAGTGGCCACTTGAGTGCTCTGTATCCTGGAGCCAGATGAGGAGATAAACTGGCCATGTCAGCAAACATGGGTTTGACCATGATGTCACTGCGATATGATGTGTGTGTGTGTGTGTGTACAAGTGTGTGTGTGTGTGTGTGTATATACGTCTTCCCAGATGATTGTTCCTAGCTCTGCTAAACCTCCGTCCCAAAAGACAGCAAAGGAGGCAAAAGTCCGATAAAGAGCACATTCCGTGACTTCCCTCATGGAAGTACTTAGGACTGTGCCCTGTGAGGAAAAGCCATCATGCTGTAGGAAGTGACAGATTACCGGAGCTAATAGTCATTGTTTATAGAGAACACTGGAGGTGCAGAGAGAGCGGGGCTGCCGCAGTGTTACAGAGCACACGTAGGTCACACAGGCTTGGAGCTCCAATCTCTGGTCAGACTGAGAGAGAAGGGACAGCATGATCTGAGACGGGCCCCCCAGGGACTAGCAACGCAAGACCATCCACGCCGATCTATGAGGAGCATTCAGTCCGAAGATGTCTTATCTACATTTCGATGGTTGAATTGAACTTGGGAACCACCCCAGCCAGAAGAGGTCAATGTACAGTTACACAGACACGGAGCGCGGTCACACCTCACACAAGCACACAGAGTAATCACAACCCCAAGCTGCTTATCTTGGACCAGGAGGATGGAATGTAGCTTCAGTAAATATCCCAGGGAACGTTGGAAAGATTTCTCTAGCCGGTGTGAACACAGGAGCCCTGGGGAAATATACACGTGTGAGGTTTTCCTATTTCGTGCTCAATAGCAAGACCTCTATACGAAGCAAAACTATTATGGCAGACTTTCAAAACCCCAACATTCACTGCTGAGTGGGGTTGGATAACTCTATCCTCACACGTGTATTTACTGATATAAAAGGCGTGACACCAGACTCAAATCCCCTCACTGGCACCTTATCTTTGAGTTAGGAATGAGCTTCCTCATGTTGGTGTAACAGTATCCAGCGTTAGACTTTGTGTTTAGACTTGGTGTCACACTTCGAACCTTGACAGCAACCTTGGGTCGCGTGAGGCTGTGCTTGTGTTACCAGGCCAGTAGCAGATGGCGGGCCTCAGGTACAGACATGAACAGAGAGCATTCACTAAGGATGCATTCCCAGAGTATTAGCCAATCCACCCCCCGTGACAGGTTGGTATGTAGAGTGTTCACAGTTCAGACTGAAGGCTGGAGAGGCAGCCCTGGGGAGGCAGCCCTGGGGAGGCAGCCCTGGGGAGGCAGCCCTGGGGAGGCAGCCCTGGGGAGGCAGCCCTGGGGAGGCAGCCCTGTGGAGGCAGCCCTGGGGAGACAGCCCTGGGGAGACAGCCCTGGGGAGGCAGGCCCTGAGGCAGGCCCTGGGGAGACATCACTGGGGAGGCAGCCCTGGGGAGACAGCCCTGAGCCCTGGGACCTGACACTGCTGCCACACCGCTGGGAACTACTGGATGGACTGGATGAATCCAGCCAGCCGGCACCAAATACCTCAACAGACCATGGAGAACCAGTGGCGCAATCATGCTGTTTCATTTGCTGTTTCACACACACGGAAAACATTGTCAACACGAGGGGCCACTGGGTTTTGCCGAACAAATGAACATACGTGTTGCACTAGCAGTCACAAGTGAACGTATTTGGAAGTTGTCATGTTGGATGTGCTCAAGGAGAGCCTGGGGGACAGAGTGTGACAGCATCCTGGACCCTGGTGTGGGTGAGCGGGTGCGCCCAGAGAACTGGCCATGGGGCGGACGCGTGCAACATCAAACACCACTTCTGCCTAAATTACACCCCATGGTGCTATTAGTCCTGTTTCAGGACAGGAGACGACACACCCAGACAGCCGTCAGGAGTTTATGAGCTGTAACCACAGCAGACACTACTCACACACAGGGAGCAATATGAAACCAAAGCGATTCTTCTCGTAGACACGCACACACACTATACCTGGCGCAGCGTAACGTTTCTTGCGTAGTGTGGGCTTGGAGGGAGTGCCACTTCCTGTGAAGATGCTGTTGACCCTCTGGGCCCAGACTTGATGGCTGCCGTCGTCCTTGACCCCGCAGCGCGGCGCTCCCATCTGCCTCAGCGTGGGGCTGTCCAGCCGTCCGGTGACGGGCAGGTGGGAGAGCCACTGGAACTCCCTGAGCAGAGGGACGTCACTCACTCACAGACTAGATCATCGACATTTCGCTGGTGATTTGGGCAAATGTGTTAAGATACTGTGAGGATTCACACTGGGAGGTTAGTGTTTATCTACAGGGTTATTCGGGTGGTTCACATTCCAGTGTGGCTGGCCCTGTGCAGTGACTTGTAAGGCAGTAATTTACTGGCAGACATTAAGCCCCTGAACATGGATCACTGGCTGGCTGGCTGACCCCCTTGAGGACTCTGGGCAGCATGACTCAGTCTGATTACCATCTGGCTCACCATTTCCACAACCTAACATGGCTTCTAGCCAAGTTAACTCAGTCTTGATAACGTATAGGGCGACTATTTCTTAAATATGGAATGAATAAATGTATCGAGTGAACAGGTGACGAGAAACAGACATGGAGTGAACACATACAGTCAGGGTCAGACCACACTGAGCCAGAGGACACACTTGTGAGACAAAAATCTAGACCCAACCTGACCGCTGACTGGATCTCCACAGCATCGTGGGCATGGTGTTCATGTAGGTAGCCATATTTCTCCAAGAACCCCTGCAATTTATGAATATTTACATAGCTGTATCTGCATCTACGGGAAATACAGGTGTTACACTTTTAAATAATGTTCCGTTTTTAACGAGTGGCTATGCAGGAAGTAATAGGTAGATTAACACCGAATGTAATACTTTTAACTAATATAGAACCAAGATTAACGAAGCAGTAAGTAATAGCAAATTTAGTAGTTCCTTGGGTAGGCTATAATATATCCTCATTGAGAAGTAGGCCTACTTGTGAACTATGACCAATTAAGAAAGAATAATCAATTACTGTATTATTATGGGACGAGTGCCCCCCAATATTTGATCATACTGTATGATTATGCGGCCAATTTCGATGTGACTGATAGTAGCCGCCTTTCTGCAGCTCCAAAAATACCAAATCCCGGCCAGTCCATTTTCCAAATCCATTCGACTTGCCTTACACTATACATTAACGAAACCTATTTAGTAGTATGAAGTTCGGTGTTAATTTAGTAGCCTACTACCCATTAGCCTACTTCCTGCATAGCTACTCGTTAACAACGGACCATTATTCTACAATTAGCATACATGCTCTAAGGGAAGTTCTGGCCCATAAACCAGAGGGGTTTTTCTTTTTCCCCTTGTCATGAGTCATTGTCGCAGACTCGCAGTCAAGTAGCAGCAAGCGGAACTTGGTGGACCACCCATCTTCACTAGGACATAGAAATCCCTCCTGCGTCTTCATGTTCTATGCGCCGTGTTACGCACGGACAGGTTCGAGATTAATTACAGATGTGGCGGTGGACGGGCGGAAAATAAACCTACCTGTTGACAACGACGTTCCAAAGTTACGGTGACGATTTTTCCATTACTCAACACTAAGTAAGCTCGTGTTTGGCACTACATTTACTACAAGTTCAACAGAGAACTCCCAATAACTATTTAGTGTTAATTTCACAATACTTTTTAGGTTAAAATGAAATTGTCATTGACAGTGCCCGACGTTCAATTAAACATTTAACAATAAACGTTTTCGTGCAACGAATCAGACTATGCTTTACCCAACATATGCACCAAACACACATTGTATGTGTAGGTAATACAGTACTGTATACACAAGAACTTACCTCTGCTTCGTTCTCGCTCCACACGTCAGTTTTTAAGGGTGAACAATTAGTTAATTTGATTAGAAAAAGCGCTGCCAATATAAACAATTCGCAGATATCTCGCAACTTGTACTGATCCAGACAAATTCGTATACTCATTGTATGACACCTGCAATACGATAAGCGCACCAGAGGACATAATCAAGCATGTGAACTATAACGCCACATCTGTTACTTCAGACAAGAACATGGACTTGTAAGAGTGCGTTATCCCCTCAGTGTACAACTCGCCCTCCCATTACAGTGAAGATCTAGTTCCGCCTCCCGCTGCACAGCTGCAAGAAGCCTGAAGGCTAAATACCATGTCAATTTCCACCCTTTTTATTTTTTATAATCTTAACCAAGTTTACTGACATTTAATTAGACTTCTGGCACAATCAGATGGGCTAGTTGACATGGACTTTAAATAGGTAAACACTGAATCTGCCCCAATCTTGCTAAACAAAAGAAAAAAGATCAAACTGGACATCAGCAACTTTTAAGATCAGAACAGTTTAATATCATTTGGAAAAAAGAAAACCCAAGTAAAACAGTTCCTTTCAATCTTACAAAACAATGATACGAAGTCTACCTCACAATGTCTGGACCTAGAATTAGGGAAATTAAAAGAAAACAAAAAAAACAAAAAAAATATGACATTTGACCCTGCCTAATACACCAACACTGCCCATCAGCCCAAAAGTCCTTTCACAGTAGTCACACCTTCCCTCAGCGCAAATGTGGGATGCTATGGCAACGAAAGGTATGTGAATCATTCTGTCCCCTGCCTCGTCCCCACTCGTTAGACCCTGGGCTGGAGGGTCTTAATATGAATGTTTAGTATGGCCGGTCTCTTCTGTCTTCTCTATGCTCCCCTCTGAGGAAAGATGACAACAAGTCAGCTGATGGAATGACACTACATTTCACACCAAATCTCTGCAATGACGCCCCCCTCTGGACAGAAGGCAGAGTTCATGATGAGGAATCGTCCCGGCCTCCTACCTTCCACCCATCTTGTAGCCTCCTCCTCCGTAGCCTCCGCCGCCGCCGCCGCCACCGTAGCCTCCGCGGTCGCCTCCACGGTCACCCCCGCGGTCGCCTCCACGGTAGCCCCCTCTGCCCCCCCTGTAACCGCCCCGGTCACCTCCGTATCCTCCTCTGCTTCCGCGATCTTCATACACACACAGACACATACGCGTTAACGTCCGCTGCTCACCCAGTCCCCATGACGCCGGCGTTTGCTCTGTGATGTCATACCTCCGCCGCTGTCGCCAGGTTTAGGCGTGCCACACTTGTTGCACTCGTATCTTCGGGCAAAATTCATGTTGCCACAAGAACTGAGGGGGCAGTTTGAGGGAAACGCTGGTTAAACACTCATGAGGGTTAGACCTCGTCACTATGACAATGCCCCTATGGTGAAGGGTGTTCAAACACCCTTCCCAAAGCCAGAGACTGTAGACCAGAGTTGAGCACTGAAATATCAGCCAACTCCAGGAGGCTTGGGTGACGTTTAGTTCTACACAGGTCAGCGGATTTCCTCACACACCTATTGGGACAAGGCCAGTCTCCTCCTTTGATGTCAAAATTAGGTCCGCCACCTCCACCACCACCACCACCACCAAAGCCACGTCCCCTGAAACCTGAGGGAGGGAGAGCAGAAGAGGACTACAAAGGTTAGTTACTCGTCTTCATGAATAATATATATATATTTTAAATGTCACTTTCATTCAACTTGACATATGGCGCATCAGACCTCCTCCACCTCCTCCACCTCCTCCTCGGCCTCCTCCCCTGCTTCCTCCTACTCCTCCACCCCTCTGTGTGAACTCCGCCCTCCGGGTGGCAAAAGACACCTTGATTGGCTTTCCTTTGAACTCCTTGCCTACATACAAAAGGGAAGACATTCGTTAGCACACTTTGCCGTCGTGCGTTTCCCCGTCACTGTCTGGGTCTGTGACAACAGGGGGCACTTACCATCAAACCAGTCGATGGCTGCTTTGGCAGAAGGGGGGTCATCGAACGAGACGGTGGCTTCGCCCTTCAGCCGGCCCGTAGCCTTGTCAGAGTACAGGTTGATCATAAGCTGATTGGTCTTTTTGTTCATCTGCAAACGTGGGAGCAAGAGTTTAGAGATGGGGGGTGGGTTACACAGTAAGGAGGGGCAGAAAGTGGCTTTCGACGAGTCCCAACAGCGCACCTTGATGATCCCGATCTGTTTGAAGTAGTCGCCCACTTCCTGGGGCGTTACTTCCTCCCCCAGGCCCTGGACGAAGATGGTGTTGTTGTCAGAGTTGTCAGAAAGATCTCCAGCTGTGGACCAGACAGGACAGACGCGTTACAAGGACCAGTGACTTGGCGACCGGCACCGTCTGGGCGTGGGTGACTTTCCAGTGGCTCCAGGCTCTTCTGGGCGTGACACTCACCTGGTTCGTCCCTGGAGCCGTAGTCTCGTGGACCTGGAACACAGCAGAGGGAGGAGGGGGGAGACATGAGCCACACACTCAGGAGCCACATGCATTACAACAGATCCACATAAAACTGCCTAACAATGGGAAACGTTGCCAGTTCTACATCTCGACAGGGCTGTCTGCTGCAGTTTGAGAGCGTAACATCATATACCAGCACCTTGCAACATGTACACAATTATATTTGGGGAGTAGTTTAGAGAAGGTAAAACCACCAAATCTTTCCGGCTCTAGAAAGTTTCCTTCTTCGCCATGGGCAACCCTCTCATCCTCAGGCATTTACAGTCAAACCTCGTCTTCATGCAATCAGTACCATTATATAACAACTCTGGCTCCATGTGCTTAAAAGACCTGAAGAGCATTTATGAGAATTCCCCCTAAGAACACTGGGTGGAGTCCCTTGGGATTGGACAAGAAATTGGTGGCATTTCAAAACGTCCTTCTTATGTTTGCTTTTTTGTTTGTTTGTTTGTTGTCTAATCATGTTTTTCCTCCCCCACCGAGACAGTTCTGATGCTCGCACTTACCACCGAAAGTTTTGAAGCCACCACGGTCACCACCTCTGCAGAGGAAAAATTGGGAGAAATGATGGCTTTCCTTTGTCCCCAAGAGAGCTCAAAGCTCCCCTACATCCCCACCAGTAAGCACTCCTGCCCCAGTGTGTGACTACGGTGGAGATGGCTCACACGAGGGAATGTGTTAGTCTTGGACAGTATAGATCAATGGTCAGACTACAGGTAGAACGACTGCCATAGAACTGATGAGCAGCGGCCTTTATGGCGAGCAGGACTGATTTTTTGAGTTGTTTTGGAGACCAAATTGGATAGAAAAACAGTTGGTGCCTAGCCAATTGTGTTTTGGATAAGAAAGTCTGAATGGTAATAGTCTGAGGCACTCGTCAAGTCGAATGCTCTCCCATTGAGTGCTTATATGAGCTCCATTAGCTGAGGTCCAAGTTTGATTTCATTCACTGAAACCTGTAGTGTAAAATGTAGATCCATGTTAACAATACACGTGGCCATGTCAAATATATAACACTCAAATATGTTGATACTGTACAGGTAAGCTGAAATAGTGCTCCAGTTTTGTGACTGAACATTTCCCCCCCCCCAAGAACGGCTCACACGCGGACATGGGTTGTAGCCGTTCATGAAGAAGGATCTCAAGGCAAAGTCTCGGGTCTCTAACCCAAGCGTTTGTGGTGAGCTACTTCTGACTCGAGCACAGAGGCAGCCGAAATACGTTACGTCAACGACATCTGTTGGGCAGAGGAGCAGCTGGAAATCATGACGGATCTAAGGAGGGGTCGTGGTCAGCTCCAGTATTTGGACCTGCGTCTGACGTGGTTGTCCTGCGTGCTTCCATGAGACCTAACTGTCTGAGGGTAGCGCTAAAACTACTCCGCACGACCTAAAACACTAAGTACACCGCATCACAGAACCACATAAAGAAAAGGTGATTCTCATGCATTTCAGAATATGACAGTGGGACCTAGCCACAACCTTGACCAAAGCAGAATCAACAGATCCCAGCAGGTGGACTACATGTCACAGAGGTCACCTTCTACAGCATTTAATCCGTAGAAAGACTGGAGCACTCGAGTGAAGTGGATGAATCCTCAGGACACAACTAAGTCTAATGTGCAGAGTTCATTCCTTCAGGGGGAGGGAGGGAGTGTCATAGATATCAGCGGCAGAGAGCTCAGCACATCATATCACTCAGATCCTGCCAGTTTTACGAGGATTACCTTCAGTTACACAGAACATGACGATTTCTGCATGCAAGTCTATGAGTAAGAAGACATTCCATTGGAGTGTTCATGTAGAATACACAGACTAGATGGTGGTGTGGTGGTGTGGGGAGAGTGGGAGGGTCTACAAATGGGTGAGGCACCAGTGTGTGGGTGAAGTGTGAGTGGATGGGCTAGCATGCGATGGGCGAGGATGTCTGCCAGGGATGGTGTGTGGAGTACCTGTCGGGCGGTCGCGCTCTGGGACTTACCCCATACCAGAAGGAGGGCCGCCTCTTGCACCACCACGGTCGTATCCTCCCCCGCGCTCGTAACCGCCACGCTCGTAGCCCCCGCGCCCCCGGCCTCTATAGCCCTCAGACCTGTCAGAGCCGCTGTCCTCTCCTCCGTACCTCCTGGCCTGGCCGCTCTCACCTGGGGCACAGCACACACACGTCACAACGCTGGAATCACACATGGTCGTTTTACAGCGAGTGATTCAGACGTCATTCACTCGGGTTCCAAATGGGCCAAATCACGTTTAACAATATCAAGATGGCATGCAACTAAATAGAATAGAAATTTGGGTGGCAAGTTGCCTCTACAGTTCGTGTTTTGTTCATGATCAGTCCCAACGGGCTCCGAGATCTTCTGCTGAAACAAGTGATCCAAACTGTAGAGGCGACTCCAGGTTAGCATATATCAAACTAGTGATACATATTCTAACCGTAACTGTCATCCGGTCTTCCATAACCACCTCCTTGAGAACCAGGCTGCCCGTAAGATGATGACGACGTAGTCTTGTCAGCATACCTAAAGGAGGAAAAGATCACCCTTATTTGACGGCAGACTAGCAGTGGTAGCAGACTGGCACCATCAGGAAGATCAACATTCCTTCAATCAAGACTAAACAGAATGCAGTTCATAGTAATCCAGACTGATGAATTTGGTAAACGCATTAAACAAAACCTAATACGAGAATGTTTTTGTGAAGTTGAGACACTGCATTTTACCAGATGCCAATTGTTCAAGTGTTCTTGAAAGCATGAATATTATCCTCTCACATATAATGGAACTCTGCTTGAGTTGATCAAAGGACCATATCGAAATTGGGGAAAACTTGTAAATAAAACAACAGTGAGGTTACTCAAGATATCCCCAGAAACAAGAGTCACGCTTCCTTCTGCACGGTGATACGGTTGGCGGGTGTGGTTTGGTAGAAAAATAGTTCCTACATGAAACTGCTCACAAGGTCCGTGGATTACAATAACTGGGTCATGATATCTGGAAAGACACTGCTGTCGAGTTTGCGTTCCCGCCCCGCTTTGAGCACCACAAGCAAAGTTCCATTTGATTCTAGAGAAGGCAGACATCTCTACAGACAATATCTCCCAAACTCTGAAACTCGCACCAAAACCATTTAGATGGATAAATAGCACTACATGCAAGATGAAAAACTAGGTATTTTTTGATTTGGGGTGAACTGTCCCTTTAACGCTAGGACAAAGCCAACTCCACCAGTGTGCTGTGGTGTCATCACACTGACAGCTTCTTCATTTACCTCGCGTGCATGCCAGTCAAATCACGTGCCAACTGGAAGTGCTTTTTGTTGTTGGTTTTTTTTCTCACAAGGCTACGTGTGGTGGTTTAATTGAACTTATTTGGACTAAATTCAGCATTGAAATTCGATCCTATAGGCTTCACTAGTGAGTGTCCTGTCAGACTCACCCAGACGGGGCGTCAGCGCCCTGCTGTCCGTAGCTATCGAAGGCAGGCGGGGTCTGTCCATATCCTCCCTGTGTCGCCTGGCCATAAGCCTCAGCTGGAAGACACAAACATGGGGAAACACACACATGGTCATGGAGAACAAAGCATTTTCTACAAGGTTCAGGCTGAGGTACATTCTAGATATGGATTGTATGAAAACATTGAGCATTAGACATAATAGCATTCACGATATCATCCTTTAAGAGGATGAAGTAGATCATGAATGAGTTTTTCTGGGAGTTTTTCCTTGTCTTCCTTGAGGGTTTAGGTTGGTTGAGGGGCAGTTCTATGGGCGTATGTGAAGCCCTCTGTGTAAAAAGGGCTATACATATACATTTTGATTTGATCATACCAGGTTGTCCATAGCTGCTGTAGCCTGGCGCACCATAAGAGGCACCACCATTTCCTTGACCATAGCCCTGGAAAACAAACATTTATTTAAAAAAGAGTGAGAATTGTCCAACCTATTTTCTACTGAACTTGATGACAATTCAAAATGATGACATCCCATCGTTATGGGGTTAACGAGGACCACACATACCTGGCCAGTTTGTTGAGTGCCATATGATCCGTAGCTAATAAGAGAAAGTAATCTAGTTAGTCAAGCATCAACATCCAGTCAAATTGTACAGTTGTTTATTAGGTTAACGCCTAAATTAATTGTTGCTCTCAAACAAATTATTGAATGGTCCACGTATACACTTCCTGGATGGCTAGAAACACTCCATCTAGGATTTTAATGTGCGATAATAGTTAATGGGCATCAATGTGTTTAGCTTGAAAACAACGTCAGTCCAGTTATTAGTGTTACCTTTGTGCTGCGCCATGCTGGCCGTAGCCAGAATCTGTACAGAAGATAAACAGAAGAAACGCAATAAGTTACACCGAAGCCAAATTAATTATATGATGGTAGCCATTATTTGTAAGCCGTATATATAGTAACCGACAACTAACTTACAACTAAACAAGATAGTTGGCTAATGTTTCTCTGCTAGAGCCCCGTTTGCTCATTCATGGATGACGATAGCCAGCGGCTAGCTCTATTGGAGGCAAACATCAAAGTGGTAATTCGGGCTAACCTTGCTTTGCCCTGGTCGTAGCAAATTTGGGAGTCATGTCGTGTTAACAACATACTGTTGTTTAAGTTAATTGACTGGACACCGTTTATGTTATGCGGTGGCACTGAAAACAGCCGATATGAATTGTCCAAATACAACAATGGCGGAAATAGCAACCATTGCTAGCTAGCAGTAAAAAGGCAGAAAGCACAGGCCTCTCCCCGTAGCTTGCTAGTGCTGGCTAGCTGCCGATCAACTACCAAAGAGGTGGCTAGCCTAACTAGCGTCGGCTAAACCACACCACGCTACTCTGCACGAGAGAAATGGCGGTCCATTTTTAAGAATAAATGGCCATATCTATAAAGATAAAATATGCCTGGAAAAATAAAACACGTAATAAAGTGGGTTCTTTGTATGAATTCACAACGAACACGGTATAAAGATATGTACGTAAATCATATTTACAAGAGGCTCATTTCCTCTAGAAATGTAGGCAGTGGAACTGATTCTCGCAAGCTAACTAATGTTAGCCAGCTACTAGTAGCTTGGTCGCGCCTGAAATCTACTTTGGCTAGCTAGGCTACATTGCTGGCTAGACCAGTGTCTCGGTAGGTTTCTTCGACACCTTTCCATAATGGAAACATATCTATCTAATTTGATATCCCTTCAAGATAATATATGATCTCACCCGAGGCCATTCTTCTTTTTGCGTTGTTTTAAAATATCCGATGATTCACTTTCCCACAAATTAAAAACCCAGCAACAGAAGCGCAGACAGCGCACACACTGCGGCACTTATGAACTCTAACCTGATGGTGGGATGGACCAACTGAAGTTCATCCGTTACATTTGTAAAGATGATGAATAAAACCTCCCTATCTGATATATTTCATGCACAGACTTGTAACAATACGCAGGCATTACATCATGCTATGTACAATGATATTTAATACATTTCTTACAAATTATCCACCATTATGTAGCACCCCTCCAAAAATGGTATGATCCATAGCGCCGTTTTTGTCTTCTGGCTTCGAGAAGATATCATGGATGGTGTTGACGTTTCCTGCATCATATATTTAAACATAAGTGTAAATATACCTACAGTATATTTATACAATATACCTATATCTACAAATGATGACACTCACTTTTGCCAGATGAAAAATCATGCTAAAAGGAGAAATAATAAAAGGAATACAAAAAAAACATTACTTCCGGAAATCTTGAGACCATGATACCATTCAACTCATACTATTCTAAATGTTATTACTTTACATTTCTGTCAATTATAAATTAGTTTGCAGAAAGCTGTGAATAAATGTATTTCTATAATTCTATAAAGCATGGACTAAATATTGTATTTGCTGCGATCTTAGGAAACGTCTTTCAACTTATCCATAATGTTAAAGGTTGACATGTCCGTTTTGGGAGAAAATGAAACACACAAGTACATTAATTGTTGATTAAACCGTTATTTTAATTTGATTTGTTAAAAATGCATACCTACATGACTTTCAGTTATACACACTACAATATATTAGAAAAATTGAATTATTTAGGGAACATAGAGAAAATGTCTAGATAGAACTTGCTTTCTCCAACCCTGAAACAAAAGGCACCAGAAAATCACCAGAAGGTACCAGGCTTTAGCAGCCTAGTGAGTAGGTTCCCCTTTTAGGTACCGTGGTCCCAGTCAAAAAGAAGTGAGGATCAAATGAACGAGGGGTATTTCACATTCAAAACAAGAGACAGATAAAACATGTAGTTATGGTCAAAATGTGGCAATTTGATGGGCAGCATCTTTCACATTTCATGACCACAAACATGTGAAATATAGACAAACAACAGTGATTAGTGTGCAATAGTACAAATATAAGAACATGGAATGATACCCCTTACGAAGCCATACAGCCAGCTGTCGGTAGGCCTCACCATTCAAAGTAAGGCTTGCATGATTACAGCGTACATCCATTTGTTTTTCAAATGTCATTTTCTTTGTAAACTGGATCTGAGATGCATGTTGCAGATAATACCCAAACTCCCTAAAATTACATCAGACCTTCCATCTTTAATAAAGGGCTTTCAGCACTGATTTGCCACATAACGTCTAGTATTTTGAGGTTTTTTGAATGATCAGAAATGTACAGCGCCTATTTCAACGCATAAACTACTTGAGCTTTTCACACATGGACAGTCAACACATTGTGAATAAGATGAAGTTACCAATGAACAAATAAAAGTATTTCCATTTCGTAAAAAAACTAAAACAATGTATTTGATACACTACTGTCCTGTTAAAAGGCCCATCCGAGTGACAAACTTCCTGCTCTTTATTACACTAACCTTCACTTTGCACTGTACACATATATATACAGCTACTGGATAACATTACCACACTTTACTTTCTTATGAGAGAATAGAATCCTCACTTTGAACGTGTACAAATATAATGGCAGACATGAATTCTGACAGCTGACTTACATTGACTACCATTCAAAAGATTGCATTTGAAAATAAGCATATTTGTATTGCATTTCTGTCTGTCTGTATGTATGTTTCTACTTTGCATGGTAACAACTAGTAGTAACTCCATTGGTAACTTAGGTGACTATCCCTTGACCTGGAAAAGCATGTAGTCACCCCCTCATTTCAGCCAAGCATCAACAAATCGATCATATCTTCAATATCATAATGATGAGTTGTAAGGTCGTACGGTCAACTCTAGAGTTGCTGTATGTCTAGGCTGAAACAAAAACCTGCATACACTGGGACTCAAACACCGACGACAGTGACAGCAGTTTCCATCAGTCCTGACACAAACAACAGAGGAAGTCCATATCAGTGGTTGGAGAAGAGATCTTCTAACTCCAGACGTCCTGAGAATACCGCCCCTTGGTCATCAGTTTCTTGACGTAGTCGGTGGCCTGAGCGCGCGTCATGCCGCCCAGCTCCTCTGCCATTTCATAGAAGGCCGTCTGCACATCCCTGGCCATGTTCCGTGCATCCCTGGAACACAAGACATACATCGTCACCTGGCTTCCGCTGCGGCAGGAGGAGCGTTGTTAACTTTGGAGAGGAGCCTTACTTACCCACAGATGTAGATATGAGCATTGTCAGTGTGGATCAGCTTCCACAGGTGCTCCTTGTTGTTCCTTACGAGATGCTGCACATATACCTGAACAATACATAGGAGAGACGTATCATCACTACGCAGAACACACATATCCGCACATCCAACCAGTGTCAGCACAACCCTAAACCTTTTGCCATCCATCCCCGGGAGAAGAGTAAAGCCCCTAGCCACACCTTTTGTTCCTGGTCCCGAGAGAAGGCAATGTGAAGCTGGGACAGCACGCCAGTCTTTTCAGCCTCCTCTAGTTCTTCCTGGTATATGTAGTCCTCATCCTTGTGCCTGCAGCCGAAGTACAACACCGTCTCGCCCAACTCCTTCCCTGCAGGAACAATCAAGAAGACCACAGGTTTACTTGTGAGGACCGTCGTTTCACCACTGTAGAAGATGTTCTGCATGTTTAATTTTCGAGATTAAAGACAGGCAGATCATCAAATCCGGACTTAGATTAGAATAGAGGACTGGAAGTGCACAGTTCTAACAGTCTTACACTTTTCTATGTGAACATATTAGCAACGTTAGTTTTAATGTGTTAGTTTTTATTTACATGACACTGTAGCTACAAACCTTGTTCTATCAACCAGCCTCGCTCCTGGATGAAGCCCATGAAGGGAGCAATGCCGGTTCCAGGGCCGACCATAACAACTGGGTTGCTGGCTTTGAAAGGCAGGCGGAACTGGGACTTGCGGATATACATTGGCACGCTGGATTTATGGCCGTTATCTGTCACCAGTTTATTCTTGAGCCAATTGGTGGCCACTCCCTTGTTGAGGCGGCCAGTCTTGGTGGTGTACTCCAACACCACAGCGCAGATGTGGATGCTGTTGGGGTGCACCTACCAGAGGACGAAAGGGAAGTCATCACTGTACAACATGTCAGCTTTCATACCATTGAAACAATACACACGCATTGCTTTTGTGTTTGGAGGTCACAAAGGAGTCCAGACCTTGGCGGAGGAGGCTATGGAGTAGTAGCGTGCCTGCAGGCGGGGCATGAGCTCACACAGGTGGTCGATGGGCGGGCGCAAGGATGGAAGGTCCTCAAGAATGGCCAAGATGTTCCTACTGGCATCAAGCACCCAATTCTGGTACAAACCCTAAACACATATAAGACTGGGTTGTAAGAAAATATTAGTTCCAGAATGACTCAAAGGGGCATTTGTGGAAGTGGACGTTCGACACACCTTGCCCTCGGCGGCAGAGGAGGCCATCTTGCGCATGTTCTCCTGGTCCTTGGGGTCAGAGGCGTACTGGGCCAGCTCATACAGCACATTGGTGCGAGGGGGGTTGGTGATATCCAGGTAGTGGGTCAGGGCAGTGCGGTAGGTGGTAGGACAGGGGAACGGGTGCTTTTTATTGGACTCCTCTGAAACATAGAGATCATTTCATTGGTTCACATTCAGGTCAGTCAGTGACCATACAAGGAAATCACGACACACAGAGATGCGTCATCAGGAACGCTTGTCCTACTTCAAAAAGCACCGAGGTGTTTGATGGACTAGAAGTCAAGGTGGTGTGTCTGTTAATGACATACCATCAAGGTTGTTTAGGGAGATAACCAGATCAAGGTCTACTCCAAGGATTTCTCCGAGCTTGTTCACAATCGCTGTGTCATTGGTGGGGAAAACAGCCACATGGTCGCCAGACTCGTACCTGAGATCAGAGAATCAAGTTAAAACGGATTTGTCCACAACGGATTATGTTCTTACTTCAATCTTAGGGGATATTTGTTGAAAGTTATAACCTATTCTTGTGGCTATGTCCACTCTTACCTAATTTTGGAGCCTGTAATATCTAGTTCAATGTGCATGAGATGTCTGTCGCCTGCTTTGTTCAGCTTGCGGTTGACGATGACAGGGGCCAGGAAAGGGTTCTTAGCATCAAAAGGTCTGGGAAAGAAAGATACAGTTTCAAAACATCATTTTAATAGTATACATTCTGTATTTGCACGACGAGGGAAGGTAGAAAAACAAGATGCTTCTTTCTCCACTAGGAGGCAGGAGCACTTTAAGAGGAGGGCACCCACCCAGCTGGATATATGCAAACGTGGTCACTGATAATGATACACTTCTAAGAATTAACAGACAGAATAACAAAGGAGGAATACAAAACACATAGGAATACATGTGTGCATGTACTTTTCTGTGAACGTAGAAAAAACGGATGTCATTTGAATGAGATGTAGAAGAAAATGAATGAGGTCTACAGACTGAGGTCTACTCACGGTTTCTGGACCTCAAAGCTCTTCAGCCGGCCCATTTCTCCACTGTACACTTTGTTCATGTTGATGTCATGGTGCTCCTTCAGCTCGTACTGGCGAATGCTGGACACACACACAGATTAATTAGCCTTCAAATGACAATGTTTCGCCATGAGGTCATATGAGAAGACAGTAGACAGACGGTGTAGCGAGACAGTAGACAATAGCCGAGGCACCTCGAGTCATCTCCTGAAGCCTCCACTCCGAAATGCTCGCACATGGCTGGCCAGAACTGCTCCCTCCAAGAGACAAAGTCCTCCTCCAGGCTGAAGGCGAGAAAGTGGACGAGTGTGATGTGTTTGTGGGAAGTAGGACTGCAGTAAGCTGAGGACACGGAGGTAGGACCCTCTGAGGGCCACGTTAGTGACACCAGGGAACGACGAGTAACTCACTTGCCGTCGTCGTCTCCCATCCCCAGGTCAAAGACCCTCTGGGCTCCCAGCTCCTCCATGCGCTTGTCCACGTACGTCCCCATGGCATTGTAATGTTCATAGGTCTTGTTTCCCAGGGCGAACACCTAAAGCCAGACCACAGCAACACAACCTTATCACATAGTCCCGATCCACAACACCTAGACACACACACACACACACACACATCGGGACACACTGACAAACTCATGCTATATAAGTATACAATGACCAAGTCTTGCTGGCCGAGCAAAGATCTTCTCTTATTCACTGCGATTCAATCTAGAACAATGACTAAACTGACCAAAACCAGAATAGAAATAAGATACACGGGTACAAGGAGCCTCATCATCACCGAGCAAATCAAGCTTGAACAGCACACACGTGCATTTGAGTTCAATCTAACTAATACACTCAACCATGCAACAACTCACCAAGGCTAATTTTAGAACTTCCTGGATCACTTATCTCCAACTTGCTCATAAGAACCTATTTCATTAGACAGCATTTAAATGATTGGACTTAACCTCAAAAATAAGTTTAAAGTATAGTAACACCCAAACAGGTTTCAGCATGGGCTGGCCTTAACAAATTGCAAAGTAACAAAGAGCAGATGGACTTCCTATAAGGGTATAGTATATAAAACCCTGAGTAACTCAGGGTATAGTAGATGAACCTGGAGTAACTCAGGTTATAGTAGATGAACCTGGAGTAACTCAGGGTATAGCAGATGAACCTGGAGTAACTCAGGGTATAGTAGATAAACCTGGAGTAACTCAGGGTATAGTAGATAAACCTGGAGTAACTCAGGGTATAGTAGATAAACCTGGAGTAACTCAGGGTACAGTAGATGAACCTGGAGTAAGAAAATGTAGACAAACCAGTGTAACTCAAGAGTATAGATTAATCTGGAGTAAATGAAGGCTGTTGGACCTCAAGTTACTTACAGTGTAGTTAACGCCATTCAGTGAATCGTCAGCCTCCTGCAGCCAATCATAGAAGTCTTGAGCGTTGTCTGTGGGGTCACCTTCACCATAAGTGGCCATGCAGAAGATAGCCATGGCGTTCTCAATCTCACACAGTCGGGACAGTTCAGACTACACAAGGGGATACATGCCAGCAAAAGTTCAGTATAGTTTCAGATTGGGGGACTAATATTAATTTTATAGTTAGGGGTCCACATGAATACTGCAGATGCAGTGCAGTGAATGATCATATTTGTGGACACTGCATCATCGTACTGCACAATGGTTTAGATGTTTTCCTGAAGGTTGGTGTATTTGTTGATGCATAGGTTACCATGTCATATTCTTCTGGGTCAGCAGCCATGCCCTTCATGCCATATCGCTGGGCATCTTTGGTCAGCCTGTTGGCAAACTCCTCCCCTGTACCCGTTTGTGAGCCATAAAACACCACAATGTTCCTGCCCTGGAGGGGAGAGAACACCAGGCTTAGTCACATCACCAAAACTGCAACTAGCGACACCAGAACTCTTCTACTGTTCGCCCATTGCCTGCCCTCCCAGTAACAGACAGCTTCTTTACTTGCCTGCCCTCCCAGTAACAGACAGCTTCTTTACTTGCCTGCCCTCCCAGTAACAGACAGCTTCTTTACTTGCCTGCCCTCCCAGTAACAGACAGCTTCTTTACTTGCCTGCCCTCCCAGTAACAGACAGCTTCTTTACTTGCCTGCCCTCCCAGTAACAGACAGCTTCTTTACTCGCCTGCCCTCCCAGTAACAGACAGCTTCTTTACTCGCCTGCCCTCCCAGTAACAGACAGCTTCTTTACTCGCCTGCCCTCCCAGTAACAGACAGCTTCTTTACTCGCCTGCCCTCCCAGTAACAGACAGCTTCTTTACTCGCCTGCCCTCCCAGTAACAGACAGCTTCTTTACTTGACACCTTTAAGAAAATCCAACACTCACCGTCTTCTTCATTTTTTCAATAAAACTGGTCTCTCGCGCCGTCGGTGCTCTGAAAGAAAAAAGGACATCAAAATGATACCCTTAATCGATCTACAATTCCAGGAATCTCTGCCTGTGGCTCGATTATCAATTGAACCGGGCACCGTATAAAGTAAAACATGGGTCTGTGTCTTAATCAGGACCCAAGGACGTGCAGTGCCACATGTGACAGCAAGGCAAGATGAAGTGGATCAGAGGCGTTGTTAGACATACAACTCTACTGGGGGGCACAGGCCCCTAATTCATATCCCTTTTTTCTTTCAAGATTGCTGCACACAATGCACTACTAGGCTATAGAAACTCCCCTTGCTTAACCCACTATACAACGGTTCAGGGACGCAAGTTTGATATCAGCTTTGGCAGGGACATCAATAGTTAATGCGAGCCCGCACATTTCTTCTGCATTCATTTGAGCGCAAATACAGTTTTTTTGAGCTTCGTGTAATATTGTTTTTATGTTTTAGTCTAAATAAGATGATCGGTAGGCCTATCATTTAAAAACTATCTTTAGTTTTGTAATGTAAATGTGATCAATAGTATCATCTAAAGTATCATCTGTAATGTATGTTTTCTTAGCCTACCTCAATTCTGACTTGTGTGCCGAGTCCGACACCTGGGGGGTATTCCAGAAAGCAGGTTATGTGACATACCCGGGATAAGTTAACTCCCCAGCTGACACCCAGCGTTGTAGCAAACATTGCCAGTAGGTTGCTGCAACATTGTGAATCAGCTGGTGGGTTAATTACCCGGTTTAGGTAGCATAACCTGCTTTCTGGAGTACTCCCCTGGCTGTGTCTGTGCTGCAGTGGCTATTTGGCAAACTCAGAGGAGCGGGCTGACATGGTATTCTGCATGCATACAGGTTACACACTTTTACAAGTGTTGATTGGGATACTGTGTAACATTTTTTCTGGGATTATCAGTCTAAATGAATGCACTGACTAATAAAGTAAATTGTTAAAATTCAAACTTTAGATTTTACTGGGCACAGCAGATTTTACAGGGGCACAGCAGATTTATACAGGGGCACGTGCCCCAGTAAAAAGGGTCTAAATACGCCCCTGAAGTGGACAGTTTATTTTCAGTACGGTATATCACTCCATTGTATTACGTTAGCGAATTGACGAGTTTACTGGTAATCTATGTGGAAGTAATATCTAATGCAAACAACTCCAATTGAGTTAACATCAAATAAACTAACAATGATCTTAATCACCAGCTGCATCACAGGCACGGGCATCACAGACACTGCACTAGTCTGACCATAATGCCAGGAGAATGTGTGTCTGTGGCACCATTGTCCAGAGAACGGGGCACTCAGGACCGAAGGACATGTCGTGTTGACTGAGCGACAAATAAACCGGTTTACAGCCTTGTGTTCACCCCACAGGGGCCCTGGAACTAGCATGTGTTTCAAACACAACATGACTCAGGATAGTAATACAGCGCATCAAATGGATTTCTGTGGATTTCACAACTGGCACATACTCCACTTCCTCACTGAACATTGAATTTCTCACATCGCTGCAAAAAGTCAAGGAAAGGTTTCCTGTCATATGAGGAGGTCATCATCCGAGAGGTGATGGGTTAGCTTTAGAACTAGATCCATCACCACATCGCATTAGCTACCACAGTGTAGTCTGGCTTTCACCGGCTAACATTAGCTAGCTAGCTACCCAAATGACTAAATGGGGAAATGTACAAGAGAAAGCACCTTCTGTTTAGGTAGAATACATTTCAATCAGTCACAGTCTGAAATATATACAGCATGAAACAAAGTGCACTAACTACCAATAATTTGCAACATGCAAAACAAGAAACAGCAATTAAATTAGATTTGCTCCAAAACACACAAGCCTTTTTCTCAAGCAACATCATGTGTTTTCGATGGCACATGTTCTCTAGTAGCCAGAGGGAGACTGGAGAATGAACAGATAGTGTGGCCCATCTCCTTGTGCTGCTGAAGTCAAGGGTACTCACCAAGGCCAAACACTGTTCATGGAGTCCCCCCATCCCCCATCTAACCACACAGAAAAGTTCATACACCCTTAAGTTTGAATCAGGATGTAGCTAGCCTCAGCTCTCTGAGCAGAGGGAGACTAACCTCTATTGGGCAAAAACACAGATTTCTATTCACACAAACCATGACACGATCCGAGGAACACATGTCTGTTTTGTAAGCCATACTAGTATGCAAAGAAAAGAAGAATGAAGCTTCACGGCGAACACAAACGGTGGACAGCTGACCAGCTCTGGCTCTATGCCAAGAGTGAAGCGTTACACAGCCGAGCCGAACCCAAATTGTTTTTATAGATTAGACCATATGAACCATTTACTGACTCAATTAATCTAGATCCCCCCCCAGTGTTCAAAACCTTAATGTCTATACTCAATTCACTGCATTCAATCCATTTAATGAGACACAAAATCAACACAGGGGATAATTCCAACCAGGCTGAACAGGGCTGGGCCAAATTGGGCCCAGTGTTTTTCACGACCACAACCATAAAAGGGGCTCTTTGGCATATTTTCAGAATTCACAAGCGGGGAGACAGAAGTCTGTCTAGTAAACCCAAAACTGATCAATAAGTTGCCGTTAGTAAATCAAAGTTTATCCTAGGTTTAGATTTGAATTGACCTGTACATGTAAGCTTACTGTTACAATAGGCTTTTAAACGTGAAACTTAACTATAAATCAAGCACTTCATGAACACAGTCTAAATAAAAGCACTTTATAAACACTGTGTGTAAAACCCAACAAAGTGTTGAAGGTGTGATGTTCTGAAGATACCGACCTCTCTGCAGCAGCCCTGCGGTCCTCAGGAAGAGGAAAGACACAGCCCATCACGCTCCTGGACGCCTGGCCCACCAACACCCTTCTGCTGCCTCACAGGACCTCCACACACAGAAGCTGCCTTCTGCTGCCTCACAGGACCTCCACACACAGAACGTGCCTTCGGCTGCCTCACAGGACCTCCACACACAGAACGTGCCTTCGGCTGCCTCACAGGACCTCCACACACAGAAGGTGCGGCCCTTCTGCTCCACTAGATGCAGTGGAGTCGCCCAGGCCCCAGGGTGCTCCCACAATCCAAGCCACCACACGCAGTCCTCGCGCAGACTGCCTCGGAAATGAGCAGCGTTTGTTCTACACAACATTCCCCACCATTCACCCCCGCACACACACACACACATGTCTGGCAACAACCGAAGACACAATGGTGGGAAACAGCCTTTCTCATAAAAACCTGTGTGCGCACACACACACTGAAACACTCCAACTTGTGAAGCCTAAGGCATGCCTTCGTCATCCCCCATCCCGTTCTCTTTTCAATCCCAAAAGGTGCCAGGCACAAGAAAACTACTTCTAGAACCAAATACTTCTTTACCAGTCTGTGGCCCATTCAAGAGGGAGTACGGTGAATAGGTGTTACACCACCCCTAGCCCCGTGTCCCTCCCCCCATCCATCTGGGGAAGAGGGAATGTGCTCGCTAATAGCAAACTCATTTATCATCAAACTTGCAACATGCCCCTTCCCAGAGCAGCACAGTCAAAGTTACACAAAAGGGGGGGAGGACAAAAGCAAACAACTAAGAGCGGATAAAGAGAGAGGCCTCCTTGTAGTTCTGCACCGGCTCGCCCGTGAGCGTCAGTGAGACATTGCTCGGCTCGCTCTCCAGGGAACTTTCAAATGGGTCTGGCCCCAAAACAAAAGCAAGCACAGGAGAGGCATGGACACGCCCCTCTTCATACCCAGTTAGGTAACCTGAGCATATATCGGGGGGAGGGTGGAACTAGTATGGTACTTCCTGGAGCTGAACCAGGCAGACTGTTGTCAAATCAATCCAGCCAATCACGACTCTTGGTGTTTTCATAGTGGGACATCTGAAGAGCAGAATAACAGTGCTGTCAGACATACATGTGACATGTTCCCATGAACCCCACAACTTGTAAATCCCAGAGTCCTCTTCCCCTTTCCTCCTCCTCTGGTTTCCACACTCCCAGGACTTTTCTCTTCTGCCCCAGAGCACCAGCCCCCACACACACACCATACTATTACATCCCTCTCTCTCTCAACCCAGAGCACCAGCCCCCACACACACACCATACTCATCCTTCTCTCTCAACCCAGACCACTAGCCCCCACACACACACCATACTATGACATCCTTCTCTCTCAACTCAGAGCACCAGCCCCCCACACACACACACCATACTATGACATCCCTCTCTCTCTCTCAACCCAGACCACTAGCCCCCACACACACACCATACTCATCCTTCTCTCTCAACCCAGAGTACCAGCCCCCACACACACACCATACTCATCCCTCTCTCTCTCAACCCAGAGCATGAGAGGGCACGGCTTGAGTGTCCATTGATCACAGCTCTTGGGGTCGTGGGGGCTGATCCGTCTGGTCATAGCCAATAGGTTTCTACCTTCACTGAGCTGGGATGGAGGAGAAGCCAGAGAATCTCTGCACTGATAAGAACTGATTAACAGGGTTTGGAGCACACTGAAACAGGCGGACACGAGAGTAAACAAAGGTCACTCACTGCAGGCTGGAACATTTAACTTGAATTTGCGTACACCCGAGAGTGCCCTCCGACTTGCACGATGTGCACGACTCTATGAAAGCAAACATAACAGATCTGCTTCTGAGATGCATGACAGCCCTAAGTCAACCTTTACCCTTTACATAACCTCAGGGTCAGATGGCTGAGCGGTTAGGGAATCGGGCTACCACTCAGAAGGTTACCGGTTTGATTCCTGGCCGTGCAAAATGACTGTGTCCCTGGGCAAGGCACTTGACCCTATTTGCCTCGGGGGAGTGTCCCTGTACTTACTGTAAGTCGCTCTGGATATGTGCGTCTGCTACATGTAAATGTAATGTAAAATGTAACCTGTTTTATCATTTGAGTGTTGCCCCTCTTACAGCAAATGCACAGCACCTGTTTGTACAACAGGGCTCTATGAAATCCTAATTCCATTTTCGGATTTTATCTTTTCTTGTTGCTGCTCTTCAACACAGGCTTTTATGCAACATTTGTTGCTGTTTTACTACATAGGATTCTGTTTATCATAAAATCTGAGTGATATGATGAGCCACGGTATTATCAGTTTACAGTGTTAATATCAGATTACTGTCGACTTTGTGCTTTCCCAATCACTGAAATCATAGTGTAGTCCCCAGTTTAGTCCTGTGATTAGTAAACCACGGTTTCCATAGAAAGTTAAAGTGCTGTTATAGAATGAACAGAATACATAACGTATCGAGGCTTGCTTCCAGGGCCAACGTGTCAGCAGTGAGCTTTCACAAAGAGCGACTCACGGTGTATCAAGCTTCTTAAACTCTGGGATGGGTTCGGCCTTCTTGCGGGACATGAACCAGTAGACGACAAGGCCAGCGATGAGGGTGAAGAGGAAGAGGTCCAGATTACTGAGGAAGGGCTCCTCTTCTGCAGGCTCCGGGGGCTGGAGGATCTCTGGCTCAGTGTCTGCCATGTTTACGCACAGGGCTGCAGGGACAAGGGAAACACTGTTGGTTTACATGACAGCACATCCCAATGCTTCTAATCCTCAATCCAGCTAGTATGTAACTAGCCTCTCATCAGGTTAAGCAATGTAGATATCCGTGTTCCAGCCAATCCCCTATGACATGCTGGATGTATGTATTATGCATCGGTCCTAAACCTTCCTTTCTGGGGACACAAACAGGTTTAAATACATAAGGATTAAAAAATGTGTGCATGGTTTCCATGGCTCGGCTAATGTTTTTCTTGGTATCCTCGCTAACTAGATCCCATAGAAATGTGTCAGTACATAATCATTCCCAATGGAATAAATTAGCTGAGCAAGATGAGGCATAGCAACTGAAGAGTCGTTATCTAAGTGAGTAAACCACTTTCAGATCAGGGGTTTGTTGATTCTGTCTAAACCAAGGGTAACAGAAAAAGAACATAAGCTACTGATCTGGGAATTAGGAAATGGCGATTCATCTTTAATTGTGTTAGGCACATTATGTCAGTACTTCAGAACAGTGCTGATTATGTATGCTGAAATGTAAAATTCACTTTTACATGCTGTCGGTTCTTTTACAATCGACACAATACGAGTGCATCCAATGACAGGCTACCACTCATACAAGTATATATTATATGCTGTGTAGGTGGTCATAAAATGTAGAAATTATGTATATTTGTAATGTTCGCCGTACACATGCCCTATTCATGTTTGCCCCAACAAATGTCAAGAAAGTTCAACATGTAACTTAAAAGTAGGTAGTTATTTAAAAGCTGTGCTTGATCTTTTATTTTATTTTTATGAACTTAGCTTGTCAAAAACGATTGCCAGCAAATAAAGACACTTAAATAATTGTGTATTTTGTTGTTCATGACCAAAACATGGTACTTGGTAGCTAGCTAGCTAAGTAGCTAACTGGGTATCCCATCTGGTATGTTAGCTAGCTAGATGGCCGATATAGCTTGCATTACGACGTACTACTTACTACTAGTATGCGTTAATAGCCACGCAAAGTTTGCTAATACATGTTGATAATTTTGATCGATTGCAAACACGTGTACAATCTACTGCATCTGGTAAATTTACCAAATTGAACCTCATAGTAAAAAAAACGGTATGCATTGGTTTGACAAAAACGTTAGGCTGAGTAACTTTATAGTTTCTTACCTTATATTCACTGTCAAGCTAAAGAACGCTGGTCAATGAGGAAACTTTACTGGACTGAAGACTAAACCAAACCCCTACCCGGAAGGGGTGTTTGTAGTTATTACTCAAAACTAAGTGACGGTCAGATTCTGTCAATCGACGAGTTTGCACTGAGAATTATGTAGACTAATGCTTACAGCATATCTGGCAACGTACTCAGATCAAATGCAAGCTTGCACCGAACACATTCCACAAATGGACTCGCCCAAGAATTACTTAATGACGTTAGCATACATAAGGACCAATAAATCAGAGTGCACCAGGCCACGGGTCAATGTTATGTAATCAACACTTTAGAAAGAACTGCATGTTCCTTAGACAACCTTCAGTTACATTACATTTTCTAGATTTGAAACTTTTAGGAGTTAACAATTAACCCACTAAATATGTAGAAGTTATACTTTGAACTAGAGGTTCTTCAGGTCTCTTTCTTGTAACTCGATACTATAGGCTACATCATAAATAATTGGATGGTACAGTGTCTATGACAGAGATGATATAATATTTCAAATGAGTAGACTTGTGTTAATCTTTTATTGTGTTCATTGTTCACGTACACCTACAAACGGTGTCTCGTGACCTATATCTGAGTACAACGTACTTTGTCACTGTAAAGAGTACATTTTAAACATATGAAGAAAATATTGCTCCATAACTACCACTGTATTCAAATGATCACAATTACAACAGTTTTATCGTCATTATTTAATTAATGTATTACAAAACTTTCTTCAATGACAATGTCACCATTAATGAATCGTTGATTCAATTTCTCCATCCATAAATCAAAGGTGGCAATCAAAACATTGAATCAGTAAACTGCTGTAGAAAAAAAAGAATCATAGCCAAAATGACAAACTTTTGTAGACACCAACAAGCTAGACATGGTTGTAAAAGGGACACTTTTTGATTTGACCATGTGCAACATCATTCCTCTCATCCTTCCTTTCTACATTACTGACTCTTGGACTTGATCTGGCTCTTGCTCTTTAACTTCTGGCGGACGACGGCCACTGTTGTGAAGAAGTTACCCATGAAGAGGACCAGGAAGCACACACCACATGTCCACACCTGGAGCCGGGACATGACATCGACATTTAAACAAAAAAGCACAATTTAAATATCGATGCATTGCCATTTTGAATTGATTTATGACTACCTTCATATAAATACAACCATCTTCTAAACAAAGCATTAGCTCTCTACATTGTAAACACCAGCAGTGTAGTCTATGTGATATCCAGGCATGCGCGTTATGCCCACAAGGATTTCCCGACTACTAAATGTCCAATGATACATGGACAACTTTTGAGGACAGGGGCTTAGCAATTATACCGCATACCACTACTTTGTGATAGACTACTTATTCCGGTACCCTGGGGACATCAAGTGGATGTTGGAACCCTCTTCAATTATCATCTGAATAACATCTGGGGTTTCTAAAAGGTCTTTTGGGGGAGCAGGGCTAGGGCACACTGACCTGCCACTCTTTACAGTCTGGGAGCCGGGCCATTCTGAACAGGACAAGCCCATTGTAGAGCTGCCAGAACTGCAACACAGAGAATGTCATACAGTTGACATCTTGCCTGTTGTTCACATACATGCAGATTCATGAATACAATGAGGTCCAGGGTTCATCAGAACATGATGAAGCAAAATGATAAAGCATCATTGAAGACTAAGCACATTCAACAATGTGACCAATTGTGTAAGTGGTGTGAGCAGAAAAGAATGACACTGACACAGCAGGTACTGTGCTCACATGACCTCTGACAGAGCATGTACTCACATGACCAAAAAACAGGAAGGGAAGAAGAAATGTCAGCCCTCTCCACATCCAAGACTGAAACCCCTCTGAAAGACAACACGATAGAAGAAGTAAAAAATCCAGTTCTAAACGTAAAAATACTTGTCAAGCACACGGCTTGTATGTTCGTCTCACCCACAGTCAGGTCCATGTTGTGTCTCTCTCCAAGGGCTCTTAATCTGTACAGACAGCCGCTCTGATAATAGCACTGCAGACACTGTACAAAACCTTCAATGCAAGCAAACACATTCCCTCACAGGATACATCTTTCAACACTTACATTTGATTCAAGTATGTTTTCCTCAGTGTTTGTATTCCTATTTCTATGTTGTTTAATAACTTACTTTGATACAAGGAGTAGGCAAGGAACGGGTTCCTGAAGGTGTGGTACAAGATGCCATCAGGCCTAAAGGTGAGAAGGTTTGGATTGAACGCTACCATCGGAAAGGTTTGCGGTTGCCATCACTGTGAACTGTTTTTCTAATAAAAATAATTTGACAATATCCTTGCTTGACTAAGGACCTGTATGCCGACCTGTCAACACTGGTGCTCACCATGTCAGCATGACTCCAGAGAGGAAGGCAGAGACGTAATGATGGAAAACCCACCAGCCTTTGATTCTGAAATAATAAGGAGGCCTAGTCATTTAGAAAAGTGGATCATGACAACGACGGAGCAAAGTATAAAGAGCTGTATTATATGGCAACGACAGTACGAGTGTTCTGATTGGCTAATGGGTAGTCATGCCAGCCGCGTATTGACCTCATCGCCGGTCCGCGGTCTGATAAGTATTATTATTGCCCTGCTCTGACGTCATCTTCAAAATGAGCGATATCGAGGAGTCAGCTGAGTTTAACTATAGAGCTGTATTGCAAGGTACTCTTTTAATTTAGCAGTGAAACATTCTAAGAGCTCATATGGATGTTGCGGCTGATGTGAATCCCAACCCAGCAAAAAGACCTGGAGCCATTGCTGATCAGGATGCTCTCACGGATGGTCAAGGTGCAGTAGTACCAGACTAGCAAGAAGTTCAGGATAGCATCAAAGAACCTACACACAAGGACCACACCAACATATTACAGAACAGGATAGAAAGGCAGAGCTGGATTTAAAAGGAAAATGATTCGAATGAATAGACTTACCGGTAACTCACAAAGAAAGTGCATATGAAGGAGAAGAGTAGCAGAATCATTGTGAGACACAGCTTAAACTTCTCATATTCATCTTTGTAAGCAAATCTGAGGATAAATATGTTATACACATGTTATCAACATATTTTCAATTGTTCAATGAGATCAGATCCAGCTAATAGGGGCTTTTCACATTCAAGAGTGGTATGGGAGCAGATCTTATATGTATTTATATATATATCTTTTTTTTACATGCAGTTGCCTATTGTCTTTTCTATTTGAATTGTAGCTACTTACTTTAATTGCTTGCTCAGGAGAGTAACATTCACGTTCCCCAGAACAAGATTCAGATACAGCCTGCAATATAGGAGATGTGAAGGAACGAATATACAAACACAAGTGCATTCTTTAGGTCTAAAAATTACGAAAAAAGTAAAGGAAGAAAGGTTATACTAAAAAACATACAATGTTTAAACACATAAGAATAAAAAACATTTCAAAAACAATGTCAGGAAAAACAGGCATTCAGCTCATTGAAAGATGGAAAGCTAAGCTGTGAAGAGCAAAGGAACAAGGGCCTTGTGACGTTTCGTACCCATTATTTTTAGGCAGGAAAGCCTCCATCTCGAAGAAAATGTTAGGTCTGGCTTTGATATGCTCCTTGATTCCATCTAAAGTTTCGATCTCGTCTCCACTCAGTCCTTTGCATCTGTTTGACATCAAATGTATTACCGGGGACTACAAACAGGTTATATTAAATTCAATGTGTTTCTGTGATGACTTGTCTGTGAGTGTGTGGTCACTTACTTTTTCATTAACTGAGACAATTCCTTTAGTCTTTTCTTCTGACGTGCAATAGAAGAAGAGACATTGGTTTGCAGCTTAGATACTTCATTTAGTTGCTGCAAGTACAACCGATGTGTCTCCTAGAAAGAAAAATCGTGTTGTTGTTTTTTGTCAAATTGAAAAGGACTTTATTGTAATAGTGTACCTTTCAAGGATCATTTCTCATAAAGTCTAACCTGAATTTGCTGATACTCTTCGTCGAGGGCATTCCATTCATCGAGGGCCGCAGTTAGACCTGACATATTTCTGAAATAATTTTATTTTTCCACCTAGCCTATATTCTCAATTTACCAAAGTAGATAAGTGTATACTTGTTCTGTTCTCCAACCTGTTAGGAACGTGAAAACCGATTAGATTAAAGTGCACTGTTAGTTCTTAGGGTGTGCACATCCACAGCTGGTTTATGACTATTCTGAACTTTGACAGACTAGGTTTGATGATTTCAAACTGGACATTGTTCACGCAATCACGCAATTTAACACATCACAATCCTGGAATGATCGCTTAGGTTTCAACACTATAAAACTCGATTTAACCACTAGATAGTGTTAGATTTAAGTAAATATAGCATTAGTGACACAGTTTAATAAGAAAACGCTAAATGCCAGAAAATGACTAAGTTCCAAGACCGTATAGGCCTATGCCACTGACACACCTCTGTAGTCTGTATTGCGCGTGCGCGATGTTTCGTGACTGCTGTAAATACTGAGCTGCTTTGACAGTCGGTAATGTCAAAAACACTGACGATCACTGGATTGAACACTTGAATAACTTACCATCGGGAAGACAACCTTGTGTAAACGGTTTGTTAATTTATTTGTCCAGGCTCATACTTGGCGTGTTACTATGTTTACTTACTGTAGCTAGCTAGTTAGACTAACGTGTTCGGCAGTACTATATGTAGTCTACAGTAGTAGCTACAGTACGGAAGGGGTTGTTTAAAAAGATTGCTTGTCTAGCATACCTAGAAATACTACTGTACTGTAGTAATATAAGTGTATGATTTTGAGTTGCTGTCCTGTTAATCCTGTCATACTGTAGGACAACAGAGATGTCTGCTGCAGTTTACCTTGTGTCTACGGTCACTGGATATGTGGTCACCTCTGTGTTGCTGCTCAAATGTCCATCCCTTCTTCACCTGAGGAAAAGGCAGCCGTTCCTAAGTAGACACATATCACACCGTGGAGGCGAGTAGAGAGAGACTAGACTACATTCTATTGTGAAAACCCAAAATGTGCAAAGACATCTTACTCAACTTAGACTGACCCTGTTGTAATGTCTGGGATTGCAGGGGCTGGCGAAAACTTAGAGAACACCATGGCAGCTTTCAAGCAGTGAGTTCAGTCTCTGTCCTCCTGGAAGCTTTTCACACAGTTTTTAAAACCGTCATGGTATACTCTAATATTTTTTATTGTGGATCATTGTAAACATGTCTGTAATGTTGCCATGGACCTTTAAAAAACGTATTGTTCACTATGTACAGTGGGACTACATTTTCTCTGTACAATGCATGGATTGATGTGTTTCTATGTGCAGTGCTGTAGTGTTTCTATTATGTGCAGTGCTGTAGTGTTTCTATTATGTGCAGTGCTGTAGTGTTTCTATTATGTGCAGTGCTGTAGTGTTTCTATTATGTGCAGTGCTGTAGTGTTTCTATTATGTGCAGTGCTGTAGTGTTTCTATTATGTGCAGTGATGTAGTGTTTCTATTATGTCCAGTGCTGTAGATGTTGGAACAGACATGCTGGAGCTGGACTGCCACCTGACCAGGGATGACCAGGTGGTGGTGTTGCACGACGCTGACCTGAAGAGGTCCACAGGCATAAACGCCTGCATCTCAGATGTGACGTTTGCCGTGAGTATGTCCAGGTTGACAGACGCCCCCTGCGACCCCCTTCACCCCCTTGTGTGGACAATTCCAATATCCTCAGCCTCTGTTATTTGTCAAAATCAACTCTGAATCCATGTTGCAGGAGCTTCCTCCGTATCTGGGCCAGCTTGGTGTAACATTCCAAAAGGGTGCGTATCAGTACAGTATTCATGTAGAAATAGATAGATGTAGATGTAGATACTCTCCACACAATTTCACACTGATTCCACATAATGATTGTCAGTCGTCGGGATCCGTGTTTTCATGATTAAACTGTTTGTGACGGTCTTGCGGGCCTGCGTCCTTGACCCCGTCTATGCAGCGTGTTTCTGTGAGGGAGGAAACGACAAGCGCATCCCCCTCCTCCGAGATGTGTTTGAGGCCTTTCCCAACACGCCTGTCAACATCGACATCAAGGCCAACAACGACACGCTGATCAAGAAGGTGTGGAGGCTCTTCATCTACAGCCTTGAGTAGCAGTCGGTGTCAGGTGGCCTTTACCTGTCCTGTCAGGATAAATGTTTGAACCGTTCCTAATGAATATGTGTGTGTTGTGGCTGCAGGTGTCAGAGCTGGTTGTGCAGTATAACCGAGAGCATCTGACCGTATGGGGCAATGCCAGGAACCAGATTGTGAGGAAGTGCTACAAAGAGGTAAACAAAGACATACCGCACGAATCATTCATTTGAACAACAGCAATACCTTCCTTTGTAGTTTGGCTCCTTACTTTATGTTGTCATGTGTGGTGCCCCTGTGGTGTAGAACCCCCGTATCCCAGTGCTGTTCAGCCTGCCCAGAGTGTTTATGCTGCTTGGCCTCTTCTACGCGGGCCTCCTGCCCTTCGTTCCCCTCAAGGAGCAGTTTCTGGAGATCCCTATGCCTTCCATCATCACCAAGTATGGATGTGATTACAGAAATAAACACACACACACACACCTCCATGCGTGTCTGCATGTATGGAGTTGAACCAGCGTACTGCCCAGGGCTAAGCAGTTAGGCTACTGTCACTCGTTTGAGGTGTCCTTTCAAAGTGAAGTGGAGAGCAGAGAGCAGTTTTTAAAAATTAAACCACACTGTAAATGATGATTTTCGATACAATTTACCTGCTATTTCATAATATTTTCATTTCTATTCATTTGATGGATAGTCAAAATCACTTTAGTTTTTTGAACTAATAATCAGAGCCCATAGCGTAATAAGATCCATAATTAACTTTTGTAGTACTATGCTATTTTAGAACACCTGACAGAAATACTGGTATCTCATTGTCTCCCTGTGCTTTGTTCAACTTTGTCATTTTGAACAGGCTGTTTAAATTAATTTCTGGACATAGCTGCTTTAAAGAATATGCACAATAGTTCACCAGGACAGAGTGCTTTTTAGGAACCAGTTCACTAAGCAGAATATTATGCATCCGGCACATATAATTAAGCTACCTTCTCATGTCATATCTGCAGTGTTTGAATAATTAGGTATTCAACAAGATTTAGAAGTCTTGTGATTCAAATGTATTAACCTTTGTAATCACTCAACGTCCAGATGTCTGAGGTTTGTTTTTCTGTTTCCCAGACTGAAGGACAGTGACAGACTTTCAAAGAGCAAGCGTGTCCTTATCTGGCTGGCTGATGCGTACGTAGGCGTCTCTCCCACGCTCTCCAACACTCTCAAACATCCACTTCATTGCTAAATTACTGCACAATTTGTGCAACCATTTGTGCATACTTACAAGTATAGCTACTGTTAGACAATATTATAGTCATGTGTTTTTTTGGTCAAGCACGTTGCTAGTCAGTGTAAATGATTTGATTCCAGTTTGTTTCCTCTTGCAGCTTGCTGATGAGGAAAGCTCTGTTTGACCACCTAACAGCAAGAGGAATACAGGTGGGACCCCCCAGCTGCCCGCCCTGGTGCCCCTGTCTGTCTTCTCTGTTGTTTCCCTGCTTTGTAACCAGTGGCTGTACTTGCAGGTGTATGTGTGGGTGTTGAACGACGAGGAGGACTTCAAGAGGGCATTCGACTTGGGTGCCACCGGGGTAATGACTGACTTTCCCCACGAAGCTGAAAGACTTCATGGCCGAAAATGCCATTGCTAAGTGACCTGCCAAACTCCAGTAGGCCTCTCCTCCATCCCCAACAGCGACTCTCCTGCCAGGGCAGCCCTGCTGCTCCAGTACTGCATGACCTCCAGTCTGGT
Organism: Mallotus villosus; assembly: GCA_903064625.1. Lineage (NCBI taxonomy): Eukaryota > Metazoa > Chordata > Actinopteri > Osmeriformes > Salangidae > Mallotus > Mallotus villosus. The sequence goes on from CAEFZP010000821.1 coordinate 64,038, forward strand.
ATTTTAGGTGATGTGTACCTTCAGAACACATTATCTTGGGCCATCCTCTATCTGAATTGGGCCAGTATAGACACAGCACATCTGAAGCACCCTCAGACACTAGCTTTTAGCTCTGCTAATGATTGACTCATAGTGACTGACCTGTAATGTTTTGTTGGATATTGTAATGGCCAACTTTAGTGCAGTATTCCTGGAAATCACACAAACAGGACAGGACAGTGGTGAAACAGTATCTTCCATTTGTTATTGGCCTCCTTCAATAGGGTCCAGTTTAACCATTGATCTTAATCTATGGGTCATGAACCCACCGAGATACAGAGGTTGAGACAATCAATTAATGAACCTATATTACATTGATTTACATGAATACAGGATTTTAATTTACATAAGTTGTTGCATTATAAATTCAATTATTTCAGTGTGGGCATTTTTATTAATTAAGAGAATAGACTGCATCCGAGTTGGTTATGGCACATAAGAATGAAACTAAATGTCCAGATAGAGATTGTAAAATAATATTCTAGAGAGACAGAGGGACAGATTCTGATACAGGTGCAAGCAGCTACAGTTATCTACAGGGACATTTGTTTAGAATGATCAGATGACCTGTTTAATCCTTGCTCTGTGATAGGCCTTCAAAGTGATATGTTTTAGGAGGAAATACCAAATACTGGTCTTCTGAAGTGTGATACATTTTGTTGTTCTGTAACTATAACTTGTTTTTCTGACAATAGCACTTATCTGGATAGGACCTAAAGAGTCTATCACAGCAGGGGGTGTAATTCCTCTACTTGATGTATGATTGATTGGTAGCCAAGTTGCCAACTGATACATTTGCAATGACAGAACATCACCTGTTATGTTTAAACACTGAATTATTTTTGTATTTATGTATGAGGAGTGCAAGTCTTTGCTTTTGTAAACTGATAATTGTGATTGATGTTGACATTGTACTTTTCTGGTTGTTGTATAGCTTTTCGCGGGTGTAATTCATTTGTAAGTTAACATTCGGACCTTGCCTTGGTATTTCACTGTATATTTGCCATATTGGAATTCAGTTGGTGCTCTCTTTGATTTCCACCAATAAAATGCTGTAGAAAGCCACCATGATATTCTTTCAACCGTGTTTAAGGTCTCTCTGTGGCGGGAAAGTCAGGTTTTGGTAATGGATGCAGATGATACGAGATGGCGCTGTTGACCACGTTCAGTGAGGCAGAGCTTGTGTGTGAGACATGACATGTGCCGAGTTGTATATGGCGCACTTCGTTCGTAAAATATACATTTTGGATTGACTGGTTAGGAAAACATATAACATTATAAAATACTGATGCTTATGGCTACATTATAAATATGTGTAGGATTGTGAGTGAATGTTAAGCAGATACAGTTTACAGTTTGTGTTAAGACGTCATAGGTATCAGCCATCTGCAGTTCATTCAACTGATTAGAACAAAACATTTCTCCAAATGAAATGAATCATGCAAGATGTTCTTTCATAATTTTCAGGCACCTACTGTGCGTTTGCTTGTTTGATGACCATGTCTAATTACAACCAATGGCGTGGTGTTGCTATGCCTTATCGCTTTGATGGTTGGTGGACACAGCTGTCAATCTGTCCAGTAGAAGTACAGTGTGATTCAGAGCCCTTTAATCAAACCTGTTTGGGTAAAGCACTTCAAAACATTACGTCTGCACGACTTGCCAGGGCGCAGTAGACAATTCTTCTTGAGGATAATGCATCGCAGGATTTAGAATTGGCGTTTTCACGAGGAAAAGGCTACTTTTCTTCCTGGTGAACGTATTTTTCTTTTTTTCAAAGGTAAAACTAAAATCTCTGACATTTCTTGTAAACTTAAATGTTTTAATTTCTTGTCAAACAACTCATGTAATCGCTGCCTTGCAAGACTGTTATAAACTACAGTATTTTGTCGGTTTAATGTCTCTATACTCCAGGTGCTTTTAAACAGAGGCTATACTGCTGGTTGTTATTGTTTTGGGAATGTGATGGCGAGGTCTGCTGCAGCGCAGGTTTGTTATCAGACACCCTTCCTAAAGCGTGGCGTGCTTCTGCGCCATATGCAGTATAGAACCAGGGGACCATCACGGTTCTGCGTGCGTCAATGTCTAATCTGTTGGATCTGAAATCAATACTGAATCATATGACAGTGTAGACAGGGCTGAGGCACCGTTACGTCATATCATGATTACAATCGTGACACTTTTTGCTTTGATCATCTGCATTCAAATAGTTCCCGAATCCCACAGTACAAGTATTATAATGTCTGGTTTCTTTGTGTGTGTTTGGGTTAGTGGGCAACCCCACCATCTGTGTTCTGTAGTGTCTGAACATCTGGCCCAGAGAGGGTGCCTACTTCTGTTTGTGACCTAATTCATATGTGTTGTTACACACACACCCAATGCAAACATGTGTCACTCACATACCACTAACATGCATGTGCAGTCTCCACAGTCATGCTAGTGTGGACAGGTGCTGGTGGATATCAGGGGGGGTCACTTTCAACAACACTATTGTTATGCATTCTGTTTAAAATGTCAAGCATTCACACGTGTACATTATTTAGGCAGTGGTTTTAAGTTAATCTGCTGTATTCCATAAAGCTGTCAATTATATTTTGTAAGCCAAATCCAGGTCAGTAAGTAGTGAACATTAAAGCCCTATAGGGAAAGTTGATTTGTGTTCCAAAAATTGCAGTGGACCAATCAAAAGCATGGTTTGCGAGAGGCCAGAGCAAGCCACATGCAGGTCTGGAGAACCCTACTCTGAGACAATGTCCCAAACAAGGTATGACGAGTGGGCCTGTGACGTGCCTGGTGTTGTCAGTTAGTGATGTAATGCCCCCCCCCACCCCCCCCACTTAAGGACAGCATTCTCCATGAACAAAGCCTCCGGGTGGATCTTTGGGCGGCACGTTAGAAAAGGACACGGTTACCACAAGGACACACACTCCCTCTTTCGGTTGCCACGACTATCCCTCATCACCATGGTTGCAGCTTCAGCAGCAGCGGTTACGTAACGGTGGTTGTTGTTGTGTGACAGCAGACCCTTTGGCTGGTGAGGTTTCGGGGCATGTAGCGCTGCATGGCAGGAGAATGTGAAAGACAGGCGTGGTACAAACTCAGCCTGCAGTTCACTCGGTCTCGTTGTGCTTTTCAAATCAAGTTGGATTTGAAATGGCCTGTTGACGGATCCATTACAATATGCTACCGTCCTGTGATACGTTCTCGTGTCCTATATTTAGCTACAGGACTATTTGTTGTGTCTCGGACAATGAGGGAGAATTTGTCCACAGAAGTAGACTGGAGTTCCTGTCTGTGTGTGGTGTCAGTGTAAGCAAGCTGGGAGGCACACACACCATTTTTGTTCTTTGAAAATAATTCTTCTTTTCGGATTTGTTTGAAGAGTCATTTGAAAACATCGCCGACCTGTCACTGTGGTAGTAGCATGTGAAACACAAGTTGAAATACAACAGGTGATTTTCTAGCTATCTTATTTTACTCTTTGGCCATCCTGTACTCGCTTAATTCCATACAATCGTTGTTACACCAGCGTGGAAGCTATATCGATCTACTGTTCTTCAAGCACCATGTAGGCCACTCAGCACTGGGCATGTTGCACAGGATTCAAACCTCACAGCCTAGGCAAACTCCAGAGATGATGCTTTTATTTGTGCCATTATGCATCAACGATGTAACCTAGTGCAGTGATATGCTTTTGCCTCTATTTAGTGATTTAGTTACATGCCTAGAAGACAGAGATAATTGAATGGTCCAGTATTGAGTGTGGTCGACTGTCAATGCATTAGGCCTAGGAGACATGATTGTAGTCCAGCATGTGAGAGAATAGACCAGATCAGAACCTCCGGGCTGCTAAGCATATTGAACCTCACACAACAGGCAGCCCACTTGTGGTCATAGCTGTTGAGACCACTTGGATCTAAGCCTACATCGTTTACTCTTGTTTGTCATTACAGTGCAACAGCTGTCAACGCGTGCGTGGGTCCATCGATGTATGTGCTGTGTGTGTGTGTTTGTGCGCATTTGTTTATGTATGTGTGTGTGTGTGTGTGTGTGTGTGCTTCTCAATGGTCTCTGAATGCCCCTAAACCACACTGTCGGACGACAGTCATCAGAGAACTCAGGGTCATGCCTCACAGATGTATTTATATCACCCTCTCTCTCTCTCTCTCTCTCTCTCTCTCTCTCTCTCTCTCTCACCCCCATGTGTGACACAGTACAACACAGTCGGAAGCACTGCTGCACATTGTGCATTTGACTGGATATGAAAATAATGCAGTGATTGTGACTCAGTGATTGTACCAACTCCCTCCCTGTTCCTGTATCCCCATGACCTCCCCCCTCCAGGTGTGTGCCTCCCGCCCCGCCCCCCACCACGGCCCTCACCTGCGTGCTGCGGTGCTTCCCCTGCGAGCCGACCTGGGCCGGCAGCCCCTTCCTGCACCGCCCCCCGACCCCGCCCATGGTCAGGATGACGCGCTCCAAGACCTTCCAGGCCTACCTGCCCAGCTGCCACCGCACCTACAGCTGCATCCACTGCAGGGCTCACCTGGCCAACCACGACGAGCTCATCTCCAAGGTACGGCCCGAGGGACGTGTCGATGAACCTGCCGGACCTAACGCCCTGTACCGTCGTCCAGACAGACAGGCAGGCAAACAGACAGGTTGGAAACACTCCAAGAGATTGTAGAACTGCCTTGACCAACTCCTCCTCTGTGTCTCTGCGGGCCTACTTGCACAGTTTGCATGGATGCCGAAAATCTGATGTGGGATTGAGATTACTTCCACAGCTTAAATGGATGCTGAATATCGGCATTGAGATGATGGTTTATTACTTTGTCCATGTGTTATGTACTTAAACCCACACCTGTAGACTCTCCGTCTGTCAGGCCCGAATGGAGGGGTGGTGTCTAACCCTGTCCTCTCTCCTCTCTCCTCCAGTCCTTCCAGGGTAGCCAAGGAAGAGCCTATCTCTTCAACTCTGTGTGAGTATCAACAGCACACCATAGCTCCAGTTAGCCCTAGCCTCTTCTCTCTTACCAACACCACTATGACACGAGCTAAACCTGGGTCGGAATGACGGGTAGAGTCCGGGAGCCGTCGCACACATGAAGAGCCACTGGCGTGCTGTGGTTTTCCAATCTGTCTTCCCCTCCTCCCTCCCCTCTTCCAGGGTGAACGTGGGCTGTGGACCTGCCGAGGAGAGGGTGCTGCTCACTGGCCTCCACGCCGTGGCAGACATCTACTGTGAGAACTGCAAGACCACGCTGGGGTGGAAATACGTGAGTATGGCTGTTAGGAACGGCCCAGGAGTCAAACAATGACCGCACACAGACTGTGTTTAGATAAGAGAGACCTTAAAGGGCTCTTCTGATCGCAACGCCATGGCCTCTCGTTTTTGACCCTAATTCTATTTTGGGGCGCATTGTTCTCGATGAACTTGCCCTGTTACCATGGCACCTCGGCCCAGTGGATAAAGGCTGTAATCCTTATTTTATAGGCAGGGCATCATTCTCGCATTCCTCCACTAGACTTCTATCAATTAACTCTTAGAATCGAAATGAAGTCGTATATTCCCATATTAACTGAACCCCCCTGACCACCTTCCCTCAGTTGAAAGCTGCCCGACTCCTGGAAGGTAGCTCTACCAAGACCAGAAGGAGTCGAGCTGCCCCACACAGCCTCTAGGAGGATTAGACTGTTTGAACCATATCAACTACAGCACAGGCCCGTTCTCATCACAAAAGTAAGATGGCGTCTGATCTGTGCGGGGGCGTGCAGTACTTAGTCAAGGTGGTACGTGTGGCAGCGGTTCTGTTGTCAGGATAACCAGCCGCCATCTGAGAGAGAGAGACGTTAGGGGACTGATGTTTACACTCGCACGCACACACACGGCACAGTCACGTACTGAACGAGGGCAGCCATTCATATCCACAGCGCAGCAGTCGTTTTCATGGCATGGTCACCTATTTTGCAGATGCCTGACCCAGTGAGTTGCTAGGCCTGGGTCATGTGACCAGGGCTCTCTTCCTGGCCTCGGCCCAGACCCAGCCGGAGGCTGTGCAGTGACTGAACCTCCTGCTAGATGTTAGATGTGGAGATCAAGGTGTTATCCTGGCTCTCAGTAACATAGCGGTGGATTTTTGTTCTTTCTCCTCCTGCTCTTGCTCCTCCCTACCTCCCTCCCTGGCTCCCTCCCTCTCCTTCTCACCCTCCTCTCCCTCTCCGCCTCCCCACCCTGCCCCTCACTGCAGGAGCATGCCTTTGAGAGCAGTCAGAAGTATAAGGAGGGCAAGTTCATCATCGAGCTGGCTCACATGATCAAGGACAACGGCTGGGACTGACCAACGAGCCGTGGTGACACATTGGGAGGGGGTGGGGGGTGGGGGGGGGGTGGTTAGGTGGCGGGAATTGAGAGAGGGAGGACGTCGATGAGTGTGTGATTTTGGTTGGGTTGGTTTACCATGACCTCTGTCCCCCACCCCTGCCCCCACCCGTCTGCCGCCTCGCCTCCTGACTGCCAGGGGGGGGGCATTAGGCGAGTGGTGCTAGGGGTGTGGTGTTGAGTGTAGGGTGTGTCAAACCTCCCTCTCTGGGTGTTTTGTGTGTATGGAGGATGTCACTGTGGATAAATACCATTAGAAACACACCTCCTCACAGACACGCACTCAAAACACACAACTAACACATCCCATGATCCCAGCCTGACCACTAGCTGTTCAGATAGACCTGAGTAGCAGTGATTGCTGGAAGGGAAGTAATTGAAGGTTGCTGGCTGGCTGGCTGGCTGGCTGGATGACTAGCTGGCTGGCTGGCTGGCTGACTAGCTGGCTGGCTGGTTGACCCACTAACTGGTTCAATGGCTGTTGTGAGAAAGGCCAGGCCTTGGCCAGCAGCCCTTGTTAAGGAGCTGATTGGAGCTCTGTTGTGTGTGTGTGTGAATGAGAATGCTTAAGATGATTATCTCAAATCCAGCTGATCCAGTTCATGCCAGCTGGGTGAGGAATGAGGCCGGGAGGCTGGGCGGGGCGGGGCGGGGTGCTGCCAGGGAGGGACAGGAGGGGAGCAGAGAGCAGGAGAATGGGGGGGAGGGGAGATTGGGCAGACAAGGAAAGTGAAATAAAGGGCAGAGAGACAGCAAGAGCATGCCAGCAGCAGTGGGGCCAGACTCCAGCAGAAGGAGACCTAGGCTGGAGCTCAACAGTAGCTGGTCGCGGCCAGGTCTGAGCGGAATCACAACTCAGCAGTTCTGACTAAACAAACGTGTCAAGCAGCTTGAAGGCAGTTTGAGCCCACGGTGGGGATATCGCTTATGTGGTTGTCCTTTGTCCATCCTTGCTTGTAATGTCATACTGACATCCTCCATTTGGTTTTGTGTGATGTTTAAAATGCATCCCAATGGACCTTTGAATTGGAAATAACGTTTTTTTTATAGATTTTTTTATGATTTAAATGAGAACGTGTTCTGACTTGGAACAGGTTTTTTTCAGTTATTTTTACTGGTGGTGTCCGGGTCCAGATGACTGTTTCAAAGTTTACGTGATGAAATGAGGTGAGGGCCTGATCTGAAACTGTCTCAGTGTGGGATGGCTGTTTCTCTGTCACTAACCAGCCCCGTACCCAACTGTGCAGTCCTGTAGGACATTTGAGCTAACATGCATAATCATAATTCAGACCTAAATTTCCCTCTGGTAATTGAGTGGTAGTTCAGACCGCAAGTCCTCAGCTGTACATCCTCAGCACCACCAAAGAACGCAGCCATCTTCTATTACTCGACCAAACTAAAGATTATTTGCTCGGGCAAAATGTTGCAAAACATGGTTTTAGGAAATAATGAAAGCCATGATTATTGATGGCTTTATTTTGTGACGTCATTTCATAATTATTTTGTAAATAACAGATCTTAATATATAAATACTGATTTTCATTTTGAGAAAGAAAATATGTCAACCTCTGAGTTACAAAGTGTAAATAGTCCACTGTAATGTCTCTGTGTGTAGTATAATAATGGAGATTATTGAAGTTCATGCCAAACTTTCTCTCTCTGGTGACCCTTGCGGGCTGTACGATAATACTTTTTTTTTACTGTCAGTGTTGACATTTGACTGTATTTAATCATGTTCATGTGTACAACATAACTGTAAATTCCTCAATTAAAATCACCATCATATCTAAATGGATTTTGTGTTGTACGGAACTATTTTCAAACTGAACTGAATAAGGATACTTGTTGGGGGTTTCTTCCATACAGGACGGGTGCTGGCAGCTCTATGGGCTTGACGGAGCATTGTGCGCCGTCTTTTGATTGTTTCAAACCTGTGTCTTTCCGTTGTAGACTGTTGTGGAAAAACAAAATGGCAGCTTGTTTTCCACCAGCTGCTTTCACCATCTAAAACACAAGGATGATCCCAAGGCCATATTGCTTTCTTTTTGCGGGTGGGGGTCGAGGGGGGATTAGGGGCTACATATCACACCTGTGATGTGTGTGTGTGTCTGTCTGTCCTCTAGCTGGCCCCTCCCACTTTCCAAGCTCTGGAGTTTTTCATTTTTTTTTCCAGGGAGCGTTCCAGGTTGTTAAGGCGTTGCTGCCATCCGGCTACACATCACTGCTGCAGATGGTGCTGTGTTTGCATTGGACTGGGGTTCTTAGCAACCCCACTCTCCCAGAGCAGTGGGCTGGTGCAGGGTTGTGGATGTCGAGCGCTGTCTGGGCTAGGTCTGAACCCACAGCCAGGACAACACTGTCTGGGCTAGGTCTGAACCCACAGCTGGCAGTACTGTCTGGGCTAGGTCTGAACCCACAGCACTGTCTGGGCTAGTCTGACCCCAGCCTGGACACACTGTCTGGGCTAGGTCTGAACCCACAGCCTGGACAGCACTGTCTGGGCTAGGTCTGAACCCACAGCCAGGACAGCACTGTCTGGGCTAGGTCTGAACCCACAGCCAGGACAGCACCACACATCACGGGACTCGCTCAGGCCTACATTCATATCCCACTCACCAGGACAACTGCTGGTCCTACATGATATCCTACATCCTTGGAGCAGCAGGCCTCAGATGACCTAGAGGGAAATGAGGACATGCATCCTGGCTCTGCACAGCGCCTACTGTCTCCCTGACCTCACTTGAGGGCAAGCTACACAGACTGCGTGGGCCTATGGAACAATACACAATGCCAGCGATGCTTTCACCTCATTCTTTTCCTGAATCTTTTCAAGTCTACTGCATGGGTCTGATGCAGACAGCACATGAAAGACGCCCCTCTCCATCTCATCTCTGTGCCCTTAGTAAAGATCCATGCCTTTTATTTGTGTTTCAAATTTGACTCCCCCAAACGTGGCTTCTTCCCATGCAGCACTTGCTTGGGACAGACTAGCAACCAAAAGCTATCAGACACACAGGAGCCATTCTGTCTGTGTGTCTGGTGGGGAAACATGACCCTAGAGAAGAACAGTTTGTTTACTTAAACAGCACAGCCCAAAGAGGATTCTTTTCTGATCCAGTGACCTCATGTCTCCGTCAGGCACTTAAAATGGGGTGAAGTGGAGCATAATGTGCAAGACAAGCAAAAACAAGGTAATCAAAGGGATCCAGTGAGGCGGGCAGAGTGATGTTGGTGTATTGCTCATATGGCTGACACCCATCTCCACACTTGACAGAGAACACATTCATTTGGCTTTACAATAAAGGTCCCCTTTCTCTCAACACTGACTCTGTAGGACTAGAGGATTGATTATTGTAGATGCTCAGTGTGGCAGGTTCAGTGTTTTCCTCATTTACAGAACTAAGAAGGATGCAAACCTGATATTTAATATTACCGATTGTCACAGAGGGCAATCTATGTCCTCCGAGCCACATAACGGAATGGGCTAGCTAACTGTAAATGTGTACATAATAGCCTGCATAAAATATTTTTGCAGAGAACACTACTGTATTTGTTGTGCAGTTTCCTGGTGACAGGAAAATAGTTCCCCAGAAGTGTTAAGTAGTTCTCTGAATGGGGGACAGACATTTCAAGACAAGTCTTAGAACATGGGCTGGCCAGAGAGACTAGTCTTAGAACATGGGCTGGCCAGAGAGACTAGTCTTAGAACATGGGCTGGCCAGAGACTAGTCTAGAACATGGGCTGGCCAGAGAGACTAGTCTTAGAACATGGGCTGGCCAGAGAGACTAGTCTTAGAACATGGGCTGGCCAGAGAGACTAGTCTAAACATGGGGCCAGAGACATTCAGGGCTGGCCAGAGAGACTAGTCTTAGAACATGGGCTGGCCAGAGAGACTAGTCTTAGAACATGGGCTGGCCAGAGAGACTAGTCTTAAAACATGGGCTGGCCAGAGAGACTAGTCTCAGAACATGGGCTGGCCAGAGACTAGTCTTAGAACATGGGCTGGCCAGAGAGACTAGTCTTAGAACATGGGCTGGCCAGAGAGACTAGTCTTAGAACATGGGCTGGCCAGAGAGACTAGTCTTAGAACATGGGCTGGCCAGAGAGACTAGTCTTAGAACATGGCCTGGCCAGGGAGACTAGTCTTAGAACATGGGCTGGCCAGGGAGACTAGTCTTAGAACATGGGCTGGCCAGAGAGACTAGTCTTAGAACATGGGCTGGCCAGAGACTAGTCTTAGAACATGGGCTGGCCAGAGAGACTAGTCTCAGTCAGTGCCTAGAGAGGCTGCTGCCAGGAGACCTACTGGAACACCAGCTCCCTATTGCAGGAACTATTAATAGCCCATCCTCTCTCTGGGACAGGAATCCCCCCTCCCTAATGCCCTGCACAGCCCTCCACACAGCATAGATCAGCTCTCTATGCAGCCGAGGCAAAACACAGAGCCAGATCTCCCTGCAGCACATACATAACACTGACCCAGCACTCCACAGAGCACACACACACACAACTCAACTACAGCGCCACATAATGACTTTATAGGACTTGTGAGTTTGGCATTGCTGTAATCCCCACATTTTGGTCAGATTTGATCACCTGACTCATCCCCAAATCAAACATTTGATATTAGATTTTCCTCTTCAGTACAGACACATGACATTTGCGGAGCACATCCCATTCCCAAAAACAATACCTGGAAACAATGGATTTATGTGACAGGTATCATGGAAATGTATCAAGAAATCCATAAAGTCCATTAGTCCCTTTAGCTGCAGTGTAAAGTGTTACTGGAAGGAATGCCTCCCCTCCCTCCACTCCCTCCAGTCCTTTTGTCTCAGAATTGAAGCAATGAACTAATTGGGATTGAGTAATCGTATTACCACTAACTGTAGGAGCTTGCAACGTTTCAAATGACTCAATCTTATGGATTAAACCTGTCCCCAGTCCCAAATAACCACTAGCCAGATGCATCCAACCGAGAGCACTCTTCTTAATGCCCTGGACACCGTCCTGCATGGGAAGCACCGAAACAGGACGACAATGAGGGACGGACACAACAGAACATACTCTCTCTTCCCTAAAATGATTTAAACTATACATTTTCCAAGCAATGGGGTAAATAATATACATTCAACATTTACCGTATATGGAAGCAATGTTTTAAGAAGGAGGCGGAAGACAAGTAAAGATCAAGCGGCAGACTGTGACTTGAATGAGTCGAAATATTTATTTAAAAACTGAAAAAATAAAACAACCCCACATACATCGTTTTAGTATATCATCATACAAAGACATAATTTCAATGTTATTTGAGTATTTTCTTGTTTCCTTGACTACAGTGCGAGGCAGTTGAAAGGCTGGCTGAGCTGGTAGGACTACAGACACAAACCCAAGGTGAGAGGTTAATACTCAGGAAGTCACTGATGAACACTGCTAAACCATTAAATACCCAGTGTCACAACTTTAGAAAACACAGCCAAAGCGTCCAAACTAAAATGGTCATTAAGACACATAAGGAATACAACCTGACACAGACACACGGGGCCACCTCTTCAGGTTTTGAAGCCTTTCTTGCATCGCATCTTTCCCTCTTTGAACCGTTAACCTCCAATGTGAGGTCAATTCGACATATGTAATGTTTAGGGCGCTCGGCCCCTTCATTCTAATCATGTGGTTTGGGTCTCATTAATCTGCGATAACAAAATAGGGCCCGCAAACAAGGTTTCTGTGGTGGGTACCAAAAATACGACCAGTCCAACTCCTGGTTTACTTTACAACTCATATACAGGCATTTCACTCGTTTCAGAAACTTGAATTGAGTCGTACTGTGTTTGTAACTACAGACAAACGACAGGTCTCCAAGGAGCGCCGCGTTCCTCCTGGTGGCTGTAGCGCACCAGTCACCCCGACAGGCATGGGTAGTGTTGACAGGGTTTGATGATGAAAGGCGTTCAGCTACATAGTGTCACGGTCTGGGAGGTTGTCTGTATGTACGTGGGAGGGTCTTACTTCTCCCGATGCCAGAGCCCCAGTCGCGGGCCAGGCAGGCAGCCCACGGGTCTACGGACCAGGAGCTGAAACCGGAGGATAAAACAGCAGACCTCCAGAAGCCCACCCCCTCGGCCCCTGGGACGCCCCCCCCGCCCCTCTACCGCCGCCCTGGCCGACCGTTCCAAACCCTGCGGAGGGGTGGCATCTGGTGAGTCCATGGAAGCTCTACAGTGATCTACGGCTGGTGTGACGTGGAGGACAGGAGGCGGTGATATACAGCCATCTGGGAGAGGGAGACTCCTCCAGTTCTAGACTCACTACTACTGTGTTAGGAAATTCCACTGTGCTCTTATTCTGAAAGGACGCCTGACCAAACGGGAGCTCGTTGGAGAGAGCCCGTGGCTGAACGCCAGTGAGCGAGGAGGGATTGCAAACAGTCGACAGTCACCTCACCTAACAGTCATGGCCATTAACACAAGAGGGGAAGGCAAGAATATAGGCTAGGTATTTATGTTGTGTTAAAGGGGTTAAGGAACTCACAGTGGAGAGAGTAACCAAGACATTTGAGCTGCGGCAAGGGGGGGCAGGGGTGAAAGTAGACTGGAGCTCTCGCTGACGCCCCGAGCACAACGAGAGTGGGCGCTGCGACACAGAACGTAGCGCTAACGTTAGGAGAGGACATGCATGCCATCTATGATGCACAGAAGACACTGTTTGGGGTTCTCGAAGGGCAACCGTCACGGTGAACAACATGTCTCCCTCTGGGACGGGCCCTTGTGCAGTGCATCCTGGGACGTGCTCCCGGGTCCTGCTTGGTGACACGGGGCGCTCCCTTTCGGAATCATGGGGGAAAATTCAATAAATAAATCAGAATGGATCGTCAGGCCACCGGTCCTGCTACACAGACGGGTCTTGTTGCCCCTTCTCTGGCCCCTATCGACACTGTCCTCGTGGAAGCGTCCGGAAACTGAAGCAGGAGCGTTAAGAAAAGCACCTTTTTATTTGGCTTGGATTTTTTTTACGATGAAGAGAAAAAACTGAAGAGTGTGTTTACAAATGTGGAGAGGCAGAAGAGGCGGCATTCAGGTCAGGTGACCAACGGCTGTGGGTCTTAACCTGTACCTAAGGGGGGAAAGAGAGAGAAAAAGGGAGTTTAACATGCTGGAAGATCAAACCCACAGACACACACACAAACACACCTGCTGGCTAACTCACCCTCCTCCTCCTCCCCCCAGCCCTCAGCGACGCCTGCCAGCTCGTAGTGTTTCTTCCTCAGCTCTCCCAGACGCTCTCTCTCTCTCTGCAGCTTAGTCTCCAGCTCCAGAACCTGGACCTGAACACACACACACACACACTGTTGATACACGCACACACACTAGCTCCTTCTGCAGTACACACCTGTGAAACACACCAACAGACACACGCGTCTGTGAATGAGCGCCGCGTCCTACCTGGGAGTCCATCTCCTGGCGTTTGATCTGGGTGAGGGTCATGCTGGAGAAGTCCATGGTGTCTGGAGAGAGAAACGCATCGTCACCAGCCCCTTAAGGGCAGCGGACACTTTCCGTAAACATGCCAGAACGTCACAAAATTGTCAATGACGTGGCCTCCGAATGATCAGATGACCGAGGAAGCGTCTGGGAAGCACTGTAGGCCATTGTTCTGGAGGTCCCGCCCTAGTGGTCAGATCTATCTGCGGTCTTGGAATCTCCCTCTCTCCCTCTCGTTGCTGAACGCCTATCGCCTGCTTGTGGTGGTTTTCCGTAGGGCTGTTTTCTAACAGGGGTTTGCGAGTCAGTCTACGCTGGGCCGCATCACTGCTCCGCCGTGTGTCAACACAGGCCCGCTCACCCTTCTCCTCGATCTGGGACTTCCCAGACTTGGTGGAGGCGACCACCCCCGCGGTGGCCTGGGTCACCCCCCGGGACGCCCGCTGCAGGCGCACCAGGTTGGTGCTGTCCTTGTCTGCCTTCACCTGGAGGAGGGGTGCGGGAGGAGGGGTGTGGGAGGAGAGGGAGGGGGAGGAGGGGTGTGGGAGGAGAGGGAGGGGGAGGAGGGGTGTGGGAGGAGAGGGAGGGGGAGCTGTTAAGCATTTTGCGGGGTCGGAGAGACGCGCATTGGACAGTGTGTGGGACTCCATCTTACTTTGGATGCGGCCACCAGCTGAGCGGTGCTGGCTGCTATCTCGTGGGAACACACCATCAGCTCCTCGTACTTCCCCTTCCCCTGCACCACCAGGTCTGCGGCGTCCCTGAGACACGACCACGACGGCACCGTTACCCACACCGTCACCACACCGTTACCACACCGTCACCACACCGTTACCACACCGTCACCACACCGTCACCACACGACCCCGACACAGCTACGACCCAGCCTCGACACGGCTCGCACACAACCCCAACAGAACTGCAGCTCACGGAGCCACAGCACAGGAAAGCGAACTTACACCATCACTGTGGCTCCCCAGCCCACAGCTTTAGAAGCTGAGATGAGGCCTTCCGTCCAGCGCGAGTTCTTGACATAGAACTCCTTCATGGAGGCCGCCCCCTGGTGGAGACAAGAGGGAACACGTGCGTTTGAGTTAGGTTCTGTACTAGTTATGTCTGGGTCAGCTCTTAAAAGTACAATAGGTAAGCTTAGTTTCTGAGGTACGTTTTGTCCCCCGTAAACATGTTGTGTAAGCTAATGAGGCCCTCTGGGAGTTGTTTAGCAACACGGACAGCTCAGTGCCCGTGGAATGTCGTTTTCTTATCTTGGAGCGGTCCGCTACTTTCCTGCCATTTATATTACAGCTATCCTGTTCCAGCCAATCACCTTTGGCGAGATGGGAATTCCACCTTGGTTTCTTTTATGAAACCATTGTCAATCCGAGTTAAGCTGGAGTAAAGGGTTGAAGTTTAAATGAGCATTCTGAGTGCTAAGTTTCTCATTTTTTAGATTGTGGCCTGCACCCGACCAAAAACGTTTCATAAAGTGTTCTCAAAAAGAATAATTGTCTAAAAGAAGTCTGTGCTGTTGTATTTCTAGACATTCCCAGCATTTGGGACCGTGCACAGTAGATAAGCTGCATTTGAAGGAAATGGTACGTTATAGCCCAGAATGTTTACCACACATGGAGGATAATATGAAACCTTTTCAATACATATCACACTCCCCCCCTTCCTACCACCTTACCACTCACCAGACCTCCAGGTACCCCAGGGGAAGTTCTAATCTAACCTGGTGCATCACCAGAGTGTGCATGTGTGTGTGTGTGTGTGTGCTCACCCTGCCACTTTCCACGATGTCCCTCTGCAGATCTTTGGAAGACAGCACGAGCACCTTGATGGCCTGCATCAGCTCCGTACAGGACGCCAGGATCCTGCGGGGGGCGACAAAGAGCATTCTGGATCCGAGCTCGCGTTTCCTAGGGTTTCCCATGACATTCTGCGGTGGCAAACCGCGAGCCCGTCCCAGTCAGCACACTCACTTCTCATTAACCTCCATCTTAATCCCGCTGTCCACCGCACGGGACTTGTTGAGCATTTCCTGTCGATAAGACACAAAGACTGTCACGACGAGACCCCGAGGTGTCTGGTATCGGTGACAGTGGACCCGGGCTGACAGAGACACCGGGCGCCGTGACAGGCGAGGGGCGGTGGGAACGGGCCAGGGGCGCCCCGACGGACGGACAAACCTCGATCCTGGCGGCGGCCGACTCCACGGCGGCCGAGGTGGCGGCCATCTCCTGCTCCACCAGGTCTCCCAGCTCGCCCTGCTGCAGCTCCAGACCCTTGGGACGCAGCGTCTGCACACACCGGGGAGACAGGCGCGGTCACACACACACGTCACGCCCTTCAAACCCTTAACCCCACTCACATGTTCAGACAACGTCACGCAGAAATAATCATATGAACAACAAACAACAACAGTGGATATGAAGTGAGAGCCTCACTTCAGCGGTGGCTAAGATGGCGCCCAGCGCTCCCCTCAGGGTGGTGGCGTCCGCGGCGGCCAGGCTGTCCTCCTGCGTCATGTGACCCAGCAGGGCCAGGGTCTCCGCCCCGCACGCCTTCACACTGTCCGACAGGGCTGCACCACACGGACAGGGTCAAGGGTCAAGGCAGATATAGGGACGCGGTGCAAACAGGGTCGGGGATCAGACATGTTTAGGGGACTAACACACACATGCTCAGGGGCTGGGACACACACACACACGGTCAGGGGATAGAAACAGGGACACTCACAGAGGGGGTAGCCAGACAGGGACATGCACACAGAGCTAGGGCTGATTGTATGCACATGCCTGTGAAGACATATACTGAGTGAGTCGTATGCTGTGTAGACCGGTGTGTAGACCGGTGTGTGTAGACCAGTATGTATGGACCAGTATGTATGGACCAGTGAGTGTGGACCAGTATGTATGGACCAGTATGTGTGGACCATGGGAGGGTCAGGTAGTCAGACCAGGCCTGACTGTGTTGCTGGTCTGAAGGAGCAGGGTGTGCCAGCAGGAGACCCCCTCCCCCTCCCCTACCGTCCGCCTGCTCCACCGGCACCATGTGTGAGGTGGCGCTGCCCTGGACGATGGTGTCCCCCACCAGGTGGGCCAGCTGGGTGAGCGCCCGCACCAGCTCAGACACCCCTGCAGAGGGAGCCACAGGGACACACGGGGTCAGCACGTCTAAACACAAGCCTGTCCCTGGACCGTTACAGAGGTGGAACTGAGAATGAGGTACTGTGGGAAGAGAAAGAGAGGCAGAAAAAGACACGGGAAGGAGAGAGAGATAGAGAGAGAGAGATAGAGAGAGAGAGATAGGGTGGGAGAGAGAGAGAGAGATGGGGTGGGAGAGAGAGAGAGAGAGAGAGAGAGAGAGAGAGAGAGAGAGAGAGATGGGGTGGGAGGGCACAGGGAGCTCATCTCACCAGTGTGGTCCGCTAGGTACAGGTCTCTGGCAGACTGAAGTCTCTCCACACAGCCCAGGGAGGCCTGACACCTGGACGCCAGGTAGTCTGCAGAGAGAACACATGCTGCAGGGTCAGAGACAGGGAATTCAGATGACCACCACGGCCCTAACCCAACTGATGCTCGACCAAGGTGTGCAACGCGGTCCCTGGGACTCAGGGGGCCACAGAGGTCCAGGCTCCTGCGTTACTAGGGCAACAGCTGCCGTCAACACAAACGATATCCCCTCCTCCTTCGGTTGTTGCACTGATTTGAACTTGTGATGTGAACTTGACTGTACTTTTCGTTGTACCTGCTGCACTTTTGTCTACGTGATGTTTGCTTCTGCTAATGGTTGAGTGTGTTTGCGGTCGTAGATACAGCGTAGTTGTAGGTACAGCGTGTTTGTGTTGTGTTGTTCATGCGGCACCACGACTGCCCTCCGGGGGGCACTATGTAGATTGAATTGACAGACGGACGAATGGCATAGACCCGTCCCACAGTGTGTCTGACCTGCGGAGCTGGTGCAGCTGATGTGCGCCGGGTCGTCGATCTGGGTCAGGGAGTCCTGGACGATCCTCTGGGCCTCCTCCACAGCCCCCTGCAGGGCGGCCCAGCGCGCGGCCAGCAGCTGGCTCTCCAGAACCTGCTCCCTGCTCTCCTACACAGAGAGAGAGAGGGAGGGAGGGAGAGAGGAGAGAGAGAGACAGAGAGAGAAAGAGAGAGAGACGGAGACGAGAAACACAGAAAGAGAGACAGACAGAGAGAGAGACAGACAAAGAGAGCGAGGAGAGAGAGAGACAGAAAGAGCGAGGAGAGAGAGAGGAGAGAGACAGAAAGAGCAGGAGAGAGAGAGGAGACAGAGAGAGACAGAGAGACAGAGAGACGAGAGAGAGGGTTTCAGCAACGACACACAAACACACCGGCCACGACTGACACCGCACTGAAAAGCTGCCTTCAAAAACACACGCGGGCCAACCGACACGGGCAGGGTCTTTCATTCCGTTCAGTTTCGAGGCACCGAAACTAGCGTGGGCGTGCTTAAAAACGACAGGCTGGTCAGCAGTAACAACAACAGCACCTTCTCGTTCAGCTGGTTCTGCAGGGCCTCGGCCGCCTTCACGCCGCTCTCCCTCTCGCTGGTCAGCGCGCTCTGAACGTGCTCCAGCTGCTGCCCCAGGCCGCCGAGCTCCTCCTCCTTCGAGGACAGCGTCAGCGCGAGCTCCGCCTTCTGCGCCTCCAGGCCGGACAGCTGAGAGGCCAGCTCCTCGCTCGACTGGCAGAGAGAGAGGAGGGAGAGAGGCACGGTCAGGTGACGGGCCGCGTGGGCAACATGAGCGGAGGTTTTAGAGGGAGGGAGAGAGAGAGCGGCGATGTGAAGAAGAAGGTGTGTGTGTGTTGGGGAGGGAGTAGTGAGGGCAGAGCACGAGCGTGGAGAAACAGCGTGACGGGAAAGGGAGAGCGATTGGTGACGGATGGTCATTTTCCTGTCGACCACTCCTCGCCCCCCACATGTCTGCATCGCAGAGGGAGGCAAGTCTGATGCACCTGGGCATCTACAGCTCCACGGAGCTTCTCTTCAGAAGAACACTATGTGGGGAGACAGAGAGGGAGGCAGGCTGGACACATGGAGTCCAGAGTGGATGGGGATGAGCTTAAAGATGGATAGGATGGAGGAGGTGAGAGGGTGTTAGGTGGTTGGTAGGGGGTGAGCGGGTGTTGGTGGTTGCTACGGGGGTGTTGGTAGGGGGTTAAGGAGCGAGCGAGCCACCTGTTGGGAGGAGGTGACGGTGCTCCTGAGGCCGTCCAGCTCTGCTCTGCTGGACAGCAGCTCTCTCTGCAACTCCTGAAGCTGCTGCACCTGATCCAGCTCCTGCAGGGTGGGATGGAAGAGGACGCAGGGAGACAGAGAGAGAGGGAGAGAGGCAGAGATAGAGACAGAGAGACAAGTATTAGGAGGGAGAGAGCGACTCTTACAGACCAAACCCCCCCCAGGCAGAGACGAGGCCCGTGACCCCCGCAGGCGCGTCCCTCCCTCACCTGTTTGTCGGCCGCCTCCTGTGTGGCCTTCACCTTGTCCTGCATGTCCCTCCGCACGGCCTCCACCTCGTCCTGCGCCGCCTGGGCCACCGTCATCTGCCGCGTCACCTCGGCGTTCTGCACGGGCCACACGGACAACCATCACACGCAGGCCCAGCGGGGCAGGAGGTGCTGATTGGCTGGGGGGGGGGCGGCGGGGGGGGTGGGGGAGACGCACGGGTGTGTTTGTGTGGAGAGACGGAGAGAGCTGTGCGGTACCTTCCTCAGCAGGTCGGCGTGACTCTGCACCAGCTCGGTGTACTTCTCCTTCAGCTTGGTGTAGCGCTGCTCGTTAGCTTGGGCCTTCCCTGGCACACACACACACACACACGCACAAACACACACGCACAAACACACACACAGAGACACAGTGTCAAACTTGGCTTTTCCCTTCCCAGATCGAGTGCACAGTAAGACTTCATTCCTTCCCGTGCTCCGGCCTGACGAGCGCTTCACAGCTCCAGCAGGTGTGGACGGGCAGAGGGGGGGGGGATGGGCGGCGCTCACTCTCGATCTCCGTCAGGCTGCGCTGCTCCTTCTCCGTGTCCTCCCTGGCCCGCCGCAGGTCCTCCAGCTCGGCCCGCAGGAACTCGCTCTCCCCCAGGGCCTGCATCCTCAGGTGGCTCTGCTCCGCCAGCTCCGCCTCCAGCTCGCTGACGCGCCCGCGCAGCGCCTGGCACAGCCTGCCGCTCTGGTGGAGGAGGCGGACACGCACGGCGAAACACGTCACTATGCATTTCAGACGTGTCCCTTTTAGTGTTTTCAGTGCACATTCACACCCACGGCCTGTTCCTTTCTCTCGGGTTCTCTCCACCCTCCCTCCACCCTCCCTCCCTCCCTCTCCACCCTCCCTCCTTCCCCCCTCTCCACCCTCCCTCCCTCCTTCCCCCCTCTCCTCCCTCCCTCCCTCCTTCCCTCCCTCTCCACCCTCTCCTCCCTCCCTCCCTCCCTCCCTCCCTCCCCTCCCTCCCTCCCTCCCTCCCTCCCTCCCCACCCTCCCTCCCTCCCTCCCTCCCTCCCCACCCTCTCCTCCCTACCCCCTCCTCCCTCCCTCCCCCCTCCCTCCCTCCCTCCCTCCCTCCCTCCCTCCCTCCCTCCCTCCCTCCCTCCCTCCCTCCCTCCCTCCCTCCCTCCCTCTCCTCTCCCTCCTTACCTCCAGTTTGAAGGACTCCAGCTCCTCCTTCAAGGCCTGGATCTCCCTGGTCATCTGCTCAATCACACGGTCCCTGAAGGAGACACACAACACACGTCTATTACACCACACACACACACACACATCCAAACACGACACACGTCTACACAACACAGTCTAGACACATCTGTGCCAGTACCGTCATGAATGGCAAATTAATCTGTTGAAAAAAATGGCTCTAGGCGCCTTCCCAGCCCCCCCTGCTGGGAGGAAAGGACGAGCACGTCGGAGGGGAACAGCACGAGGTCGGGCCTCACTTGTCATCCTTGCGCAGGCCGTTCTGGCTGTTGAAGTTGAAGGGGTCGGTAGCCGCCGAGGTGCCGAACAGGTCGTCGAACTGCGTCTCCACGGCGGCCTGGGGCCATAAAGACAACACTCAGAGCCTGCTTCTGAAGACACAGCACTACCAACGCTGCACACACATGCCTTCTCAACGATTCTCAAACTATCCTACGGGTCACGGTTGCATGCGTTATCATCGATAGCTCCCAGAGGTTAGAAAGACAGGGATCCCTAAAGCTAATTTGGCGCTACCTGCACGGGGATGTCCGTGTCCACCAGGTCCTCCGTCTCCACCATGTGCTCCGTCTCCGGGGACGACGCCTCGGCGGGGATCACCACCACGGGGCTGATGTGCTCCGACAGCGCCGACGCTCGCAGGAAGTTCGGAGGATTCTGACAGGAAGGAGGAAGCGGGGAGAGTGATGACAGGAGCCCTTTCAATGGCAGCTGCGGCGGGACGTTCCCACAGCCTAGTCTGACGACGTCAGAAGGTACTGGTGGAAAGCCTTTGATATGGCCGCCGCCACATTAGCAGAGGGAGTTATTTCAGCTGACGGAGAGACTTTAGAAGATGTTGGCGGGAACAGACCGCGAGTGACTCACCTCAGGTAGCTGTGGGATCTGGATCAGACGCTTGAAGTATTGCAAGTTGCTGGAGCGATAAAACAGACTCTTCAACCTGGCAAGGAGGAACACGCACACATCTACATTAAACCTGGCTGTTATCGCCACATGTATACGTGTGGGGGGGTTTATATTGTATAGAATGAATGTTGTAGAGAATGTTTCTCCCCGCACTCTCATTCATACATTCAGCTGTCTGTGATTGGCTGGTCTAGCTCCTTCACCATCATTAACACAACTGCACCTGACCAATGGCTATCGACGCCCTGTCTCCTGTTTGTCAGCCGACTGGTGACTGCAGTTTGTGTTTGGGTTAGGTAACTACCATAGTTACAGTATATTTACAGTTTAGCTTAGCGTCATTTGAATTAGTTTTGTGCTCAGACGTGGTATGGTGGTTTCTGTTCACTGTCGGTTCTTCATGCTGGGGCAAGAAGCTGCTTCCATTCTTTCCTTACTCACGCACATGCCTATTTCCCACCTGCATTCTTGGAGTACATGTCAGGCTCTACTCTCCCTCCCTAAACGGAGATGGCCCATCTTAAGGGTGGTTGGCCACTCAACAACACATTCCTCCCAATAACCCTGGGATTGCCCATGTCCACCAGAGACCCAAGTCTCACTTTTTAAACTGCTCCTGGAAGCGGTCTCTGTGGCCCTGGAGCGTGTCGGCTGGAAGGCCTGGGAGGAGAGAGAGAGACAGAGACAGAGAGAGACAGAGAGAGAGAGAGAGAGAGAGAGAGAGAGAGAGAGAGAGAGAGAAAGAGAGAGAGAGAGAGACAGAGAGGCAGAGAGAGAGAGAGATAGAGAGAGATAGAGAGAGAGATAGAGAGAGAGAGATAGAGAGAGAGAGAGAGAGAGAGACATAAACACACAGTCAGTAACCAACTGACCTGGAAGATTCTGAAGTGTATTGATTGCAGTGTGTCTATTACAGTGTGTTTGTGTGTGTATTGTAAGCCCTGTAGTTGTGTGGTGTCTGGGTGTCTGCATGCTGTGTGACCAGCAGAGGGAGCCACTCACAGGAGTGCAGCTTGAAGAGCAGCTTGACAGTGTAGTCGTACAGGTGGCTGCTGTCCAGGATCACCTGGATGAGAGGAGCCAGCCGACACTGGCCCGCGGCCGTCACGGACACTGACCGAGACATGTCCAGAGAGCTGAACACTGGGGTGGAGGAAACACACACACACACCTGTCACAAGGAGGCTCTCACACGTCTGCCAAGTCATAACAGAGTCATTACAACAACAACTATTTTTCATCTCATTACATCACTTTTCCATGTCCCCCTCCTCCTCCTCACCCCCCCCCTCCCAGTCCCAGTCCCTGTGGTTTCCTGTGCAGCCAGTCCCACTCCCCATCCACAGCCCCCGCCCAGCAACAGTCGCCAAGGCCCAGTCCTTAGGGCTCAATGATGGGAGTGTTTCAGAGTGGCCTACCGTTCAGGAACAGGTTCAGCTCACACTCCAGGTAATCAAACATCTCCACCGTCAACTGGAAGCTGGAGGGGAACCACACACACACACACACACACTCAGGGGTGAACACAAACACAGACAGGCTTGGGGAGAGATTCAGATTTAGAGACTAACATCAGCGATAGTAACAATCTGTCTTCTCGGTGTACCCTTCGCAGCAGAGCCCTGATCTACATGAGTACAGCGCACCTGTGAGGACGCCGCTGCACCGGGCGCTCAGAGGACAAAGACGCACTCACAAGTTATTGACGTCGCTCTCTCCTGCCTCGTCGAGCTGTCGGTTGGACATCTGAAGGTTGCCTGGGAAACGGGGATTCTGGGGACAGGAGAATATCAGATGAGCGCTGGGTGCTCAGTAGGTATCACTGCTCAGAAACAGGAGGAATGCTCACACACACACACTTCCCAGTCCATCTAAGTAAGCCCACTAGTCTATAAAACACACTTGAATGCAATTTACAAACAGGCTGTTAGTGTCCCAGCATCCTGGGTCTAGACTTGGGAGGACTGGAAGAGATCGTGAGAGATGGATGGAGGACACCAGGCGACTCGACGGGCCAGCATACTCACTTTGATGTGGAAGTCCATCTTGGTGATGAGCAGCTTAAGGTAGATACTGCACAGCTTTCCATATCCTTCACTCAGGTGTCCCTGGGGACGGAGGGAAGAGGGGTGGAAGAGAGGAGGAGTGTGAGACAGGGTTAGATGGAGGGTGAGACAGGGTTAGATGGAGGGTGAGACAGGGTTAGGAGTGTGAGACAGGGTTCGGAGGAGTGTGAGACAGGGTTAGGAGGAGATCTAGATCTAGATCTGGTAGCTGGAGAATATACTCTATATGACATTTAAGAAAATGTTCTCAGGGAGGTCAACAAGTCCACACTTCTGCTTTCCCCAGCCCTGTGAGTGAGTGATGTCACAACAGGAAGGGCAGAGCTCTGCATGTTTAGTTTCAGCACAAAGTGTGAGACCTGTTCTCGTATGTACACTGTTAGTTGGTGGAATCGCTAACAATCAGAATCATTTCATTTTGAGCACACTTATATCTCAAGCATCATACAGTCCTGGGGGGGGGGATTTGAACCTGCTTGATCTGCGGGTCAATGTGTGTCTAAACACACTCGCATCCAGATAAGCTGTGACCTCGGTGGAAAACACAGCTGGCTAAAAACCCCACGGCTCATAAAGAGGTGACCCAGCTAATGCCATTGTCAGTCCTGATGTCACACAGCAGCAGCAGCACTGTGTCTGGTCTGGCAGGGCTCGGGGGAGGGGGGCCTGTGCGTGCTCACGAGCCTGACAGCTTCACGCTCCGGCATCTGGACGGCAGGCTGGCGAGAACACACCACGCTGTGACGGGGGCCTGTGGGCACGGCTGCCACCACGGCAACCGCGAGGGGGTTCTGTTGTTGCTTACCCACATCCTGCTCATGTCGCTGAGGTCGGATTTGTTCCTCATGGAGTCCTTTATCACCTGCAGGGACAGAGGGGAGAGAGAGAGAAAAGAGAGAATGGTGAGGAGAATCAGAGGAGGAGAGAGAGGAGAAAGACTGAGAATGGAATGGAAAACAATGGCAGCTCCAGCCAACTAAACACTCGTGTTCGCACGCTCACTCTCAGCAGGAGCCCGGTTAGAGCCCGGTTGCCTTTGGGGAAGCCAGCTACCGTTACATTAGTCCTTTAGCAGACGCTCTTATCCAGAGCGACGTACAGTACGTACAGGGACATTCCCCCCAGGCAAGTAGGGCGAAGTGCCCAAGGACACAACATCATTTTGCACGGCCGGGAATCGAACCGGCAACCTTCTGATTACTAGCCCGATTCCCTAACCGCGGTAACACAGTACTTGGTTGGAGGGGCTTTCTGGGTCCAATACTCACGTTAGGATGCCCGTCTCGCAGGAGCTTGTGGAAGACGTGGCAGAACTTCCAGCAGAGCACTGCGTTGCTGGACAGGGGCAGACGGTTGACCGCTGCCCAGAACGTGTGAGCCCCCTTTTCATGGTGGGTCCCCAAGATACAGGGTGAGAGAGAGAGTCAAGGAAACAACGGACAGGTGACAGAACACGTCATGACGGAACACTGGAGAGCCGAAGATGTGTCGACATGAAACACACACGCACGCACACGCACATAACCACAAAAGGATATTCCTGGCATGCTTCTCTTTGACGGCCACTTCCTGGATGTTGATCGCCTTGTTGATGCTCACAGCCTGTGGAGGAAACGGAACAGAACCTATTCAGAGCAGGGCTAATCCAGGACCAAAGATGATTCCACAGCCTTAAACATGGCCGGCAGTGCAGCCAGGATCTGCTGTGGGAGGTGGGGGCAGCTTGTTGATATTCAGAGGCGCAGCCTCGTGAGAAGAGAGCCCCAGAGAGGCTCCTTGTTTGACTGTGTGAGGGGGTCACCCCCCAGAGAGGCTGAGGCAGTCCCACAGAAGGAGAGAGAGGGGTCCCTTGTTTGGTGGTGGTGGTGTGTGTGTGTGTGTGTGTGTCTGTGTGTGTGTCACCACAGACGGCTAAGGCAGTCCAACAGTCAGCAGCAGCAAAAAAGTGCTGCTTGTACACAGATACAAGACTCTCTCAGTAATTCTCAGATGTATACAATTTTGCTGTGGATTTTCATTAGCTATAGAACATGACTGAGTCCTCCTTTGACCACAAACCCACGTTTCCCAAGAAAATATTCCAGCGGTGAATCTGCAAACCGTTCATGTTGCTCAACCCCATATCCATCCAACACAATTCCTGTAATGCTTCTTTTTCTCCTCGGGCCCCTCCCTCCCAGAGCTTTCAAAACGAAGGTAGTCATGTGACGTGCCGTCTCACGCGTCGCCCAGTGTGATGAGGAGCGGTGATACGGAGCCTGAGGTGAACCACTGGGGTCAGGAGGGGACAGGCTCACTTCATAATCTCACTTCCCCCAGATGGCCCTTAGTCCTCCATGTGAGCCTGGGACAGGAAGGGGACCAGCGAAAACCTCCTGCGGTAAGGGAGTACGTTTCATCCACGAGAGAACAACATGCTGAGCGTGGCATGAACAGGAATGTCCACTGCACTTGGCATAGTTGAGAGGCCAAGACTGACAACACTGAAGACATTCCAGGGAGTCCATATAGGCCTTCAGCCTTGGTTTTAGAGTGTTGTCTTTGACAAACAGTCAACGGTGCGAGCCTTTTCGGGCCCTCCCTAATTTAAATAACATACCAACAGCTCGAGGTGACAAAGACAGGCATTGTAAGGACGAGATCGATCTTCGTACGGCCTGTCTAATGAAGTCACAGCTGTGCCTTCTCAGACGGAGGAGAAGGGAGAGGAGGCAGAGGGAGTTGGAATGTCATGCTGGCCTGTGGCCTCACAACAACAGCCCTGGTTTCATCAACTCCACCCATGAATCTGGGCTCGACTCGTCGTCCTGCTACCGAGGAGCCACTCGATCCTCCTCGTGTCGGCGACGCGGGGTTAACGATGCATGGGGACGGATGCGCTGTCACGTCACGCAGCGTGTGTAGCGGCTGATAGCAAACCTGCTACCGTTCAGCCTTCGGACGCTGCTAGTGTGCGTACGCTCAAGCCATGACATGTGCCGGAGAACGAGCGGCCATCTTTAGGTGTCACTGTTCCCAGGGTCCCCGGCAGGATGGAGGTGTGCGACCCCAGCCCAGGAAGTTGGCCGGCCACAACGCCTGGTATGACATCCCAACGTTTCAGTCAAACGCTGTCAAAATAGTTTGCGTGAAGCAATCTGAACACCATGGAACCGTGGCGAGGCCGAGCACTTCCGCAAGACCGTTTCCACACAGGAACGACCCAATTAGTCCGCCGTGAGACTGTGCGGTGCGTATGAATGAGGAAGCCAGCAGCCCAGGACTCCTGGCAATGGCTGCTGCCGCTGCTCACTGGAATCAGCGGCCGACCAGCTCCTCACAGCATGGACCTGTGACGAAGTGAGATGAGGGCCGCTTGATCAAATCCAATTAGAGGTGAGAGTACGTGGTGAAGAGGGAAGAGGCGAGGAGGGAGAGAGGGTGGGCAGGAGACGGACCTGTCTTCTCCCGGCTGGCCTGCTCCGACCACGCACGCTCCACAGACTCATTCAGAGGAAGGACTAACTCTGCATTGATATGCTGCTCCCTGCTCTACTGTCTACCACAAGGCAGGCATGGCCAGCCACTTAAAGGCATACGGAAAATTTGTAATGATTCAGCCATACAGTCGTTGTTGAGGCATATTTCGTTGGCTAGGCCTAGTTCTTGTAAGTGTTTCACTGTTTCACACCAACATGTGACTAATGCCCCATTTCTGGAAATTCATACGGAGGTTTATCTGTCACAATATCAATGAATCGTTTTCTCTCCAAATGAAGCTCAAGTTCCCAGGGGGGTTAAGGCGTAGCTCTCCTGACGTGACATCATGGTTGAGTCATTAGAGCAGAGGTCGGTGTCAGACACGGCTGATGATGTGGTCATAAGGAGTACTTCAGATGACGGGCCTGTTGAAATCACACAACATACACCTCCCTCTGCTCCCCTTGCCAAGTCTCACACTAGATTCCACACATTTTCATTTCTCCAAGGATTCGTAGACGCCATTTCAGCTACGCGTCTAAATAACACATCGATGTCCGACGCGTGGCGCCTGCATCAGATCACACGCCGTGATTACCTCAGAATGTACGACGGCCTGACAAGTTGTGTCTGCGGTGCTGCTGCCACACAAGGGGAGCCAGTCACGGTGAAGGTGCTGGGCTGGGACTTGCCATCCTACATAGGAATGGGTAAACATGGAGGACGGCGGGAGGAATGGAAACAGGAAACACGCGTGGCTGCCTATGAATGTGCCTGCTATGTATGCCGAGGTACTTTGGTGGTGGGTCACTTAGACATGACTGGGGTGGTGGGGTGGGTGGGGGCAGTCAGTCAGTCACTTCCTGTCTTGGCATACCCCGTCCTGCCCATTTCCTGCCTGCTGAAATCTGCCCAGCTCCGCCCTTCTTCCCCCTCAGCTTTTGTAACCAGGCAACTATACCTCTCCGGCCCAGCTCCTGCTCTCTCATTCACACAAGCCACTTCCTCCAGGTGCCCTGAGCGCCAAGTTGAAAACGCCTAGCTTCACCAACGGAGAATTACAGGCTTACACATCACTTAGTACACCCCCTCGTTCTGCTCTTGTAAGGATACTTCTAAAATACTTCCCACTTCCTCCAACGCTCTCTTTGCATCATACATCTGTGACCAAACAGCTAAAACACAACACACTCCTCCATACCAACTCTGCTATTATTATTACTCAAGGCACCACATTCAAGGTCCAAAGTCTTCAAATGGAAACAGTTAGCCAGTCTGTTTCTTCAGGTTCAACATCACGCTTCTATAAAGGCCGCGCTGCTAGAAAGGACCCTCTGTGCTGTTTGGCTACGGACTATTTTAGAAATGTACTCACATCAGACTTACACATCCGCTTTTATGGAACACTCACTCTACACCTCTAAGAGAGCCAGGCGAGGAGACCGCAATCTTTTCAGCCTGGCCCTCTTCCTAAGCCAGACCTGAACCATCACAAACATCCAGACAACACTCAACTCAAACAGGGAGACAACTTCAAAGGCGGCCGACCTGCACAATGCATTCAGGATGATGTACATTCTGGATGAAGGGGAAACAGCTGCTTCGGGGGAATGATGATGTCTTTGAAGAGTCCATTGTAATAAGGATCCAAACGCGGCTGGTCAAAGCCTGGAACCTCAGACCAGCGGTGGCCTTTGTTCATGCGGTTGGGCTGGAGGTCAGCAGGTGGTTGAAAAGGCTCGCTGACCATAGAGTGGGCTCTAGGGGACAGGCCAAAAGACTATGCTAATAAAACATAAAGAGCCCATGGCCAGTTTACAAGCCATTGAACAGGACGGCTTTAAGTAGATTCCTGTTTGGGAAAGGCCTTCTAAAAACCCAATAAGCTTAATGTGATGAGCAGACCTTCCTGAAGAGCTGTTGTTGTCATAAAGAAGTCTTAAAAACACATCTGCCGCCTATTCTCCTGCTCATGTCCATCCTATGAACATAGGAATAAGTAGACTCAATGCCTACTGTCAGGACAAGGAGTAGCCTTCTCCTGTCTTGAAAACATGCCATCTTATTTTAATAGCCTATTATGCAATAATTTTCATAATTCGGTTTTAGGACAAATTACCAAATGCGTGTGCCGCCCAGTCAGCACACATCTCCAAGAGAGCTAAGTAGCCTACAGTAGACACCGTTTTGGGGCAGATGTTCGGCCCACCTGCTGCTCAAAACTCAAACCGTGTCCACAGTGTTGTTAGCCTATTATACATTTACAATTACAAACCTATGTAATACACAGTAAACAATGACGATGCAATGCATTTGCAATATTTTGAAATTCACTAACTGGGTAGAAAAGCATTACTTTTCCCCACTGCCCAGAAGACCTTGGCCAACAACACGATGATGGGCTGCAACACCAACTTACTTCAAAAAGCAATAATTCATCCGTCTGACAAAACTAATATAAAAACAATATAGCCCACATATTACTTACTGCACATCTTACACACCTTACTTTGTAGTTACTTGAGTTAATGCTCACACTTCCCAATAACCATATGCTCGATAATTGGCACCAGATTGTGTAAAGGAAGAGACGCGGGCGCAGACGTAACCTAAGCAGTTGATTTAATCGTGTCTATCTTGTTTAATGTATTGTGATGTTAACTCGAAAAACATTTGTCAATAGCCCTCTTTATTAGATAAATTACAGCCCTGGAAAAAAAATCACGAATTTGAACCCACATTCCTCCTACACCGATATGCATATTGTATCTATAGCTGTTGCACTTTTCCAGTATGTTTGCTGCAAAGGACGTCTGAAAACCTACCATTTTACCGAGATCCATGGTTGTCCCGGGGAAATGTAGCGGGTTTGTATAAAACCAAAGCGACTCGGTCGCTGGTAACAAAAAAAACCTTCGTCAGAATGGCTGTAACGGGAAGAAGGAATCGCTTTCAGTGGAGTGTTAAAATGGTCCGTTAGCTCAACATGTGTCCAGATTTGGTATCAAATCCTCGCCAATTCCTTTCGTGTTGGGTCTCGTAGGCTATCTACTGGTCCTACGAGCTCAGTTCGTGGGGTCTACACTGTATCTGACTAGTGAGACGCGGAACTGAAATATATAGAAAAGATAGGCCACGCCAGGCTACTCCAAAAAGTCAAATGTTTTTCTTTTTTATAGTCGCACATTGTATCCCTTTTCGTTTGCCTATGTAGCCTGTGTCTTGACTGATGTGTGAAGCTGAAGCTTATTTAGTGCAAAACTGCGCGCTCTCAAGAGTCAGACAATGGCTGCGGAGGGGGAAGGCACAACCCCCGCCCAAACTCTAACTAAAATAGTAGTATGGGAGCTTACATCTACAACACACAATAACAGAACAAAACAGCCTGTAATAAACAGAACACGAAGACATATGCAGAGCGTCAAACGTTCGTCGTACTGTTATTCAGTAGTTGGTTAAATTGCTGACCAAATGCAGGCTATATTTAGCCCATGTTTAGTGGTCCATCTTAAAATACAATGTTTTGCTGATCGTGAGATAAAAACTAATAAAATATATTATTTTGGTTATCAGATCTGAATGATAGGCTCGATTTTATAGTAGGCTAACCCACAGAAACCTTACAAATACGCTATAGTCTACAAGCAACCCATCTCTAACCATCTGTTTACCTAACGTGTTGGTTAGTCAATTTACGTAGCCTCTAGGCTACAGATGCTGGGAAGTGGCTTGCCTCATGATGGCAAATAGTTGTCAATGGTGCCCCCATCTGGTTTTTCTCTGAGGCACAGCGGAAACATAACCGATTTGAGATTGAAACGACAAACAGACACAGAAACCCGACTCACGTCCAACGTAGCCTAAGTCCTACCGTTTAACCCTTATCCTCGGCTGGATGCAGTCATCAGCACGCACGTTGACACCTTTTGGTATGTTTAGGCGCTAGACTCCCACATAGCCTACATGTAATTTAATGCGTGTTTCCTTCGAAATATCCAGTAGGCTATTATACATTTGTATGTGTTGTGTTGAGCAAAAACAAAACTGCATGCCTCTTATAAGCCTTACAGTAGGCCTTATGTGTAACTCGAGATATATAATTGGCCAGCTGTGAGTTGGAAGCAGAGGGCTCACTGATTGTGAAACTGTCCTTATCCTTTCTATACATCATAAGTTGATGAATTTGAACTGAGGCACGGTAATCAATCAGTGACTTATTATCCTGCTGCATACTGGATGATCAAAACAAACAATCCCTCTACAGACAATGCCAGCTCTTTTCACAGAGTCCTTCCACTTCCTGGTACTGCATGGGTCCACTAAACACGCCTCAATGGACTGGCAATGTTTTCTCACATAGGCCTACATTATTCCTCCTCAGTGTCTCTGCCCCACAGCCTCCATATACGTGCTGCTAGGCCCAGAACATAAGGTCTGAGAATCATTTCAAACTACCCCCCCCCCATCCCCCTCCTTCCTGGTCGGAGTACATGGCCTTGTACAATGATTAGAACCAAGCCATGCAAAATGAAACACAGACAGTGGACTTTAAACCACATCCTCATAACTTTCAATTTAATCAAGCTAGTGATGACAGTTCAATATCCGTATCAGGAATTATCTGGAAGTCATCAGACTGAAATTACAGATGTTCTCAAATGTCAAATGTACTTTTGAACTCCAACCATACTCCAACAGTATGGTTTTTGTCGTGGTTAAAATCCTAAATCATTATTTCCTCATTGTTGCACGTTAGCTGAATGAGTTGCTACTCATGTACAGGACTAATCCATAGCCAATACAGAGAGTCCACAGGCCAGTGCCTGCTGTTTCTGCTGCCTCACTGCTTTTATTAGCCACCCCATTTGCACGGCCTCCCTGTGTGTGTGTGTGTGTGTGTGTGTGTGTGTGTGTGTGTGTGTGTGTGTGTGTGTGTGTGTGTGTGTGTGTGTGTGTGTGTGAGTGTGTGTGTCTGTGTGTCTCATTCATTTGGCTATTCATCTTTTGTGGCTGTTATTTGGTGATGATAATCACAAGGTATGATGTTAGAGGAGGGTCTAAAGTGAATGAGGAAAACAGCAATGCACAGTTATGGAGTTGGACAGAGACAGAGAGGGGGGGGGGAGATTAGAGTGCTAGTTTGGGTCCACCCTGTTATGTACTGCTTGTGCCCGAGGGACACAGCCCATGCTCCTCCCCCAAATTCCACAGCTGCCAGGGCACCGCAGGACTAAAGGGGGCACAGGCTGGGGGGCAGCACCAATTAACACCGGACCAGAGACACACACCTAGCCTGCCTGCAACAGCATGGGAAGGAGGACTGGAGACTGACAGATGGACTCTCTGAGTCTACATTTAAGGTCTTAATTATGCAGGACATGTGGCTGAGTTGTGGAGGCACTCTGTATCCCACAATAAACACCCCAGCATGGGACCTGCATCCTCGCACTGGGTGTAACTAAAGCTATGTTTTTCTTGTTGTCTCCTTCCAGATAACTGTCCAGACACGCTGTCATAGTTAAAGATATTCTGGTTTCTGGACATAAAAGTAGTCTTTAATTCATGCGTTGCAATCACATAAAAACACAAGTCTCTTGAGAGCATGAAATCTAAGAGTATGTTATTAGTTTGTTTGGCATTCTTTGCCAAACAAATCTTTATACAAGTCAATTGATGTCAAGAGGAAAAAAGAAAAACAAGCGCAACATAGTAAATAGTCAAAATAAATCCTCTTAACTGTTAATCAAAGAGGGAATTACCAAACCATAAGACGTAACATGTAATTACACAAACAGTGTGTTATCTAGGTCCAGGCAAACTATTTTTATAACCCTGTGGACAAATAGGGGTTTGAACACACCCTTGTTGTTTATGCAACTTTCTCAAATAGGAACTCTAGTACATACTAGTTCACATAAAAACCTTTTTCAGTCGCCAGCCTTGTTCAATGAACATTCAGTGCTATCAATGCACATTTCTCTGTATTGTAAAATCTATAGAACAGATGTAGCTGCTAGTAGAGTGCTTATGCCTGAATAGGAACCAGTTAGAGGTCTATAAGCACACAGACAAGCTGGTAGTTTCTCTCAGAGGTGAAAGGCAGCAGATTTAGGCAGCTCAGGGCACAACAGATCAGATCAGATTAACTCCCCCTGATCCCTGTAAACCACAGACTGGTTTCATTGATTCTTTTACCATATACAGCTCTGGGTCTCTGATCCAAATCAGACAAAAGCCACAAACATGAAATCTGTTTTCAGTGATACTACTAAAATGATTATCATAAATGCACTAAGATCTTACACAAGAAACTCATGATGTTAATGACTAGTGACCCAACACACCTGCTGAAAGCAGGATCTCTGGAGACTGACCTAGTGAGCAGGCCTGACACACACAGACACACGACTCAGTGGAGGGGTGCGCTGAACCTGGACAGCCAGACTTGTCCTGTACCATAAGTACACAGTGAGGGGTGAGCTTTGTCTCTCTGCATTTAGCAGCAAATGTAGACTTAAAAGGCAGGTTGTAACCACTCTGCTGCACACCTTCCAGAAGGACAATCTAGCCAGGCTTGATTTATCTGACCTACTTTACTTCCTTTCTGGTCTGGGAAGACAGGAACAGCCCACCAGACAGGAAGTAGGCCTATCAATGTGAGCAGTCTTCTCTTATATCTTCATGTCTCAAGTCATGTAGAGTATGACAACATCTAAGATCCATGGAATTCTTTATTATTGTGCAAACGTGACAATATCAGTGAGGAAGCCTTCAAAATGACTCCTCTCCTATAGAAAAAAAGCTAACACGGAGCCATCCAGCTTTCACGCACCCTGTATTCCAGTAGCACTTTCCCGAACCCATCACTAACCACTCAGGCCATTTGCTAACGTACCCACTAGTATCTAAAAGCCTTTTACTGCAGGTCAATACATGACGGTACAAATGGATATTTCAGACACAACGCATTTCGTCCTCTGAAACCTACGATTCTATCATCTGAATTATTTCTAAATACATAAATCTGCTCGCTTAACCGACCCACATTTCACCAGCACTTTTGTTGCACAGATTTGTGTCTGAATAGGGCGGTTGGGAAGATATGTTACTGTCACTGGTCCAGCCTATATTTATTTGTGCAAACGAATGAATTATTATACAATTTGAAGGCTATCTGTTGATAGTTTGTCTTATACAAGAAGGATCGACACCGCGTTTCAAGAGTGCAAAGATATCACAGGCCTATAGCCTACTTTATAATACACAACCGTCACACAACTAACTTAATGGTAGACTACACCACAAACATGCCAATGTCAGTGCCTACCTGGCTGCGCTCAAAGTTCTCCTTTTCAACTTCCAAACTGTTGGCAGCACCAGTTGTCCGTCGGATCAAAGCTTTGGGAATTGCGTTCGGTACTTGCTGCATGGAGCTTTTCACACGATCCATTGTTGTCTATTTTGAATACCCACGATGACAAATGTATAGATGCAGATATTTTATTAAATTAAATGTTTGAAGTAGAACTAAAAACAGAGTAGCAGTAACCCATGCCGTCAAGCGATTCAGCAGGTCATCTGGCCTGTCCACCGCCCCAGCGCGCGTCTGTCTGTAGGCTCCTATCATGTTTTTAAGCCCTGCTGTAGCCTACAATGGCGCTGCTGCATTGGCTGATCTTTAGAAGACAAACATACACACTCTGGTGACTTACATCCTATCCCTATGCACTCTATATCAGTGTGCCTGCCAGGATACCCAAGTTTGACGCTAATGAACAAGGCTGATATTTGCCTAGAGACGCAGCAACTGTCAAAGACTCCTCCCATCATTGTCAACTACTGGCTGTAATCCTGCATGTGCCCGCCCATTTCACCGTTATTTTGCATGTTTGTTTTATCGCTGTTGTAAATATTTTTGATAACACCACAGTCCATAACATTACCAATGTTGTTTATTTAGCTTCTGTTCGGTCCACAACAACACAAAACAAGCATTCACGCTTAGGCTAACTGTACGTTTAGGCTACGCTTAGCCTAATAATATCCCTTATACAGTAGCCTACCTAATATCAAAATCATAATTCAGAAATCACGAATATCCCTCTAATCCTGATTCTAATCTACAGCATCCTTTGTTTTCTTCGGTCTGGGCAGCAGTTCTTTTGCCATGTAGTTTACTACCCTCTGCTGGTCAGTTGCCAATATAGTCTAGGCTACTGTATGTGTTGTCTTTAGGCTTTCTTTGTGTTTGAAAGTACACCCTATGACTGCTTCAGTTAGCCTACATCATCCGAACCATTTACAAATTCTAGCCCAAAGTAATCCCCATTTAGAGCAGGATGGTTACAATAATGTAGTCTTTCCTTCAGCATGTAGGGCGGTCACCTATGTCTAGAGCCATTTTGACCAATGACATGATGATGGAACACTGTCCAATGAGTTTGGAGTCATGTGGTTGTATCCGAGCAGACCAGATATAGCTCTGCACTTCAGCCTTCATTCTGCAGCAGATTTCACTGATTACATCATGTATGGACACAAAGGAATGAGTTGCTCTGGCACTGCCTGGCAGACACACAGTCACACAATTAACACAAGGCTTTTTAAATCTCCACACAACATTTTCATCTGGATCAACAGTTTTGGGTATTAAGGGGTTCCTGTTAACTATTGATCATTTCTTTTGTTGAGACTCACTAGTGCTATCATCCAGTAGGCTGATGATGCTATAGGTCTCTAAATATGGCAGTCTGTTACACATCTCCATCACCCTGAATAGTTTTGCTTGGAGTCATTGGCTTCTGCTGAGCTCTAAATGAGTCTCCTTGTATTTTTCTAACTGGGCTTCTGTGCCCCAATGGTAGGCTACATATGGTAGCCTACTGTTTACGTCTCTATCTTATTTGTTATTATTAATATTTATTAACAAATAAAATAGCCTACTAATTGTTTTAGGCCTAGTCTACATCTAGGGCCTAAATGTATGCTCAGCTGGTTGGATAAACACTGACCGTGTTATGGTTGGCAATCTGTGCAATAAACAGTCATTTAGACTCCCTAATAGTGTTATGTCGTTGGTGAACGATTCGTTCCTTTTGAACGAATCTTAAGTATGACTCGGGAATAACGAGTAGCCTAGTCTCGGAGAGTGATTCGTTCATTTTGTCTTGGCCGCGCATCGGGACTGCGGCTCATCAGGAAGAAATCTGCATACAAAAAGTACGTTTATTATTGAACGGAATGTGTGCAAATGATTTTAACTAGCAAAACATATTTAGCCAAAAAGTACATGGGAAAACGTCTAGTGAGTCTATCGGACTTTTTATTGGACGCAAGTTTCCATGGTGATACAATAAAGTGTGTGTGTCATAAAGAGACATGTCATAATGGGGAAGATGATATATGTTGCTCAAAGTTGTCAGATGCGTTTTATTAGATATCTGACAGTGTAGTGTACAAGTGCGATTTTGTACATTTGAAATGAACATTTATAAACATGTCTTGCTGCCCTTGGTTCAGCTGCTGGACAAAAAAGGTATGCTTTTACGACCATTTAAATGTTTTGTTTTGTTATCAGATAAATGTAAAACAGGATATTTATTCAACTACTCACAGCAGTGGCGGACTCAGACTGTTTGAAGGGCAGGGGCGAAAAAATTAAAAGGGCACATTAAGGGCACTCAATAATTGTTTTCCTATGTAAAGAGCAGCCAATAAGGCACTTTCTCTCATATTCACCACTCTAGAGCGCAATTTTTCAACCATGTAGGCACTGTAAGGGCATTAGAAGGGCACTCATTGAGCACGTTATCGGATTTTCTCTCGTAATTCGCCACTCTTTACGGCACCTTAGCGCGCTTTTTCAACCAAGGAGGCACGAAGGGGGGCGGTCGCCCCCCCTGCCCCCCCCCTGAGTCCGCCACTGACTCACAGTAGTTAACAGTGTGTTAAGTTAAATTATTTAACTGGTTGAGGATATTTTATCTTATCTTACTGGACATTTTCTAATAAAAACTTTCTTTATCTACAAAAGAAAAAGAAAAAAGATTCTGAAGTTGCCAAGACTAAGCAAAAGCGGTAAGAGAACATAGAAGGTCTCATCACAAACAAGCATAGAAAAATACCAAAATGAAGAATGCAGTTTCTACACAAGACCTAATAAATAGTATAACTGTTTCTCTTTACCTTGACAACAGGCGTCATGGTTCTCCAACTTCAGACCCATTGGTGGAAGCTGGTCCAGGGGGCAAGGTTACCAGGCCTGCCAGCCCGACCACGGTCACCAGGCCTGCCAGCCCGACCACGGTCATGAGGCCTGCCAGCCCGGCCACGGTCATGAGGCCTGCCAGCCCGGCCACGGTCATGAGGCCTGCCAGCCCGACCACGGTCACCAGGTCTGCCAGCCCGACCACGGTCATGAGGCCTGCCAGCCCGGCCACGGTCATGAGGCCTGCCAGCCCGCCCACGGTCACCAGGCCTGCCAGCCCGACCACGGTCATGAGGCCTGCCAGCCCGGCCCCGGTCACCAGGCCTGCCAGCCCGACCACGGTCACCAGGCCTGCCAGCCCGGCCACGGTCATGAGGCCTGCCAGCCCGGCCACGGTCATGAGGCCTGCCAGCCCGGCCACGGTCACCAGGCCTGCCAGCCCGGCCCCGGTCATGAGGCCTGCCAGCCCGGCCACGGTCATGAGGCCTGCCAGCCCGGCCACGGTCATGAGGCCTGCCAGCCCGGCCACGGTCATGAGGCCTGCCAGCCCGGCCACGGTCATGAGGCCTGCCAGCCCGGCCCCGGTCATGAGGCCTGCCAGCCCGACCACGGTCATGAGGCCTGCCAGCCCGACCACGGTCATGAGGCCTGCCAGCCCGACCACGGTCATGAGGCCTGCCAGCCTCTCAGTCTCTGAGAAGGACCCCACTGCTTTCAGATTGGCAGGGAGGAAGGCTGCCAAATATCAGAAGAAGCATAAGAACACCTTGTCACCTGTGGCTGGTAAGCCCTCCCACTTTCTCGTCCATCTTCTTCAATATCCATAATTCCATTTCCATTTAATTTCCATGGTTTTGTAGAACAGTGCCTGTAGATGTAGATATTAGCCAAGTATCCGGGGGGGTTTAATCTGGTTAAGTCTCAATTGTCTCATTCCTGTCCTCCAGGTTGTCACCAGCTGAATGGGGTCACTGTCGAAGACAGGTCAGTAAGGCACTCTGT
Organism: Mallotus villosus; assembly: GCA_903064625.1. Classification (NCBI taxonomy): domain Eukaryota; kingdom Metazoa; phylum Chordata; class Actinopteri; order Osmeriformes; family Salangidae; genus Mallotus; species Mallotus villosus. The sequence continues at coordinate 102,310 of CAEFZP010000821.1, forward strand.
AATAATAATAATAAATTGTATTTGTATTGCACTCTATATTTAAAGCAATGTCCGATTGCTGCTGTAGTCTCTCTGGTGCTTGAACTGGAATACACCACAGATCAAAGCAACATCTCAGTTACAAGACAGACAGTCCACCAAAAACATATTCTCAAATACGGTGCAACAGTGGAATCTCGACTACAATAGTTAAAATGATGTCCTCAGAGCCCCAGTCTGTGCCAATGACTGCGCTTCCTTCTCTAGGTCAACTGTGACCCGGCGCCATCAACGAGCGCTGGGGCCGCAGCCACTCAGTGCCAGCATTAAGGTTCCTGGGATCCAGGCTGACACACCCAAACACCCCGTCCACACCGCGCCCCAGCTCACTAAAGATCAGCTGCAGTGTTTGGGGTATGCTGAGATTGGGATGGTCACAGTTGAAGTTGACCTGGGTGAAGATGTGAACTCCCCTGGGTCCTAACCCTGTGTGTTTTTCCATCCCAGGCTGCCCAACCTGGGTCAGACGTGCTACCTGAACGCCACACTTCAAGGTCTGTTCAGCCTGGGGAGCTTCTGGGGGGAGCTTCTCAGACAGCAGTCCCAATGGAGATCTACACCGGCCGCCAGCCTCATCAGGTACACACACACACACTCCCATTTTCTCATCGGTGACTCTGAGCATCCATGGGGACCACAGGTGTAATTGGATCCTTGACTCCTGTCACTCATTCCTCTCTACTGGTCTTCTCTTTCCTCCCTCTTCGTCGCCATCTCTTCGTGCAGGTGCTTTGTGGACATCCGGGTTGCCAGGTACGCCCACAATCCGGAGAGTAAGCGTGGTCTTCTCAAGGCCCTGAAGGAGCGCGTCGCTAAGCAGGCCGATGAGTTCCAAGACAACGGTCAGAAGGTGAGAGACGTCATCGCTACTGTCCTCAACACGGGCCTCCGCTCTCAACATAGTGGAGAGGAATCCAGTCATTCCCTGCTGTTTATCTGACAGTGTGTCATCTCCCTCTTTTCTGTTTGTGTGTGTTGTCAGGACGCCCATGAGTTTTTGTGTGTGATCCTGGACCAGCTTGCAGCTCTGGCTCCAGTCTTGCAGAGAAGGGCCGTGGAAGGGGCCTACACCTGCGCCGTCAGTTCCCACCTGACCTTCCATTTACGGAGCACCAGGATCTGCAGACAGTGAGATACCTCCACACAGTCATGCCACACACACACTGAGGGTGTGCTCAAACACGTTAGGTTAACGTTTGTGTCGGAGTTGACTTGAATTGTGTGTCCAGGTGTGGACTGAAGTCCTTCAGTCGGGAAGAGTTCTCGAACCTGTCTCTGGACCTGGTGGCTGGCTGCTCAGTGCAGGACGGCCTGCACAGATATCTCCAGGTCAGACATTCCCTCTGTACTCATGGAGAACTGTCTGGTCGTCTTCAGTTAAATCTCCTAGGGGCTATTTCATACTATAAGACACACTCATACTAGCCTTAGAGTGCCATCTAAGGATGATGATGACCCCCGTACCTGTGCTGTAGGAGAGTGAGCTGGAATATCGTTGTGGCTGTGGAGGGAGCAGCTCTGGCAAGTGGTGGTCGTTCCTGTCCCTGCCTCAGTAAGTCTGCTATCTGTGGTGGGCCGGTTGCACGAAACACGTGTATGCAGTGTGTCTATGTGTGTCTGCAACCCTGCCACTCTCTCCTTCACCTTCTCCGTATGCAGCGTGCTGGTGATCCACCTGAAGAGGTTCAGGGTCACCCCGAAGTATGAACTGGAGAAGACGAATGAGCCGGTCCTGTTGAACAGAGAGCTGCTGGTGTGCCCTGGACCCGCTGGGGATGCTGCAGCCAGCCAGAAGCGGGAGGGAGCCCCGGGCCAGGTCTCTAACCAGGACCAGGTCCAGGAGGAACCAGGATCCACTCTGCCTCTTGCCACAGGTAGCTACAGGACAGTGGTTTTGTTGTGTTCTTGTGCAGCAGTATAGACGAGGCTATGGCAGCTTGGCAGCAGTCACAGTTAGGGAACACACAGCAGCACAGCTGGAGCTGAGCTTGTCAGTTTACATTGTGTTCATCCTTGTCTGATCCAGTCCTTGTGAGCGAAGAGGAGAGCCAGGTAGAGAAAGAGGCAGGGCAGAAGGGATGCCAATCCATGGTGAGAACAGAGATAGGACAGAGACATGGAATATCAGAGCGGTATCTAATAAGAAAAACAGACGTGGGCTTAAAGATAGATGCTCTTGGAAAGTGTATGACTGTGATGTACCAGAATGTGTCCATGTGTGTGTGACTGCTTTGATGTCTCCGTGTTACCAGGGTACAAGGTACAGGCTAGTCAGTGTGGTGAGTCACATTGGTTCCTCAGCTACCTCAGGTAAGGCTCTCTCTCTCTCTCTCTCTCTCATTCACTCACTCAATTCAATTCAATTCAATTTGGCTTTATTAGCATGACAGTCATTACGACCGTATTGCCAAAGCAAGATGCACAACAACAGACAACCATACATTAACAACACCAAAAACAACATAAGGAACTACAGTCAGTATTATCCAGAACATGTGGTGACAACAAAGTGTCAAGAGCAGAAAACAACAAATCCAAAAAAAAACACATCAGTAAATAGCAACATTTAGATGGACAACACATATTACAAATATAATTTCAAGGCTGGTCACATTACATTCAGGTTTTCCCTGATTTCATTGCACTCTTTTAGAAATCGTCCAGATAGGGGGGCTGTATGTCCCTCCCCTAAGAGCACTTTAGCTTTTCGTCATCAGACAGTGAAGTGAACGATGGTACAAAGGATTCAAATTTGTCAAAGAATTGCTGTCTGGTATTTTTGTACCGTTCTCATGTCTGCCTTTTTCAATGGCCAGACTGTGGTCACTGATCCTGTATTTGGTCAGGATCTGTCTCTGTTTTACATCTTTTACCGTATAAAGATATTTAGCCAATTCAGTTTCTGTTTAGGGCCCGATAACAATTTAGTTTGTTTTGTGTTTTGGTTTGGTTGTTCCAATGTTCCAGAAAGGCCTTTTTGGTTTGTTGGACAATTTGGTTTACTCTGATTTTTGATTGTGGAGCAGTGCTGATCAGTCCTTTGTATGTTCACTCACTCACACACACACATTAAATGTTGGTGAGTATATCAGTTCATATACTCACCAATTGTGTGTTCATTTTGAAGATTTTATTTGATTTAAGTGTAGCTGGTTGGGATTGTAGTCTGGGTTAAGTATACACACATACTTACATCACTCAGGTGTTAAATATGCACAAACATCATTCAGGTGTGAATATTAACACACAAACAAACCAACACCACTCATGAGGACAGCTTCATACACAGTGAGTCCCACAGTGGGGGACATACAGGTGTGTTTTGACCACCACCGTCTCTTCTGCTTCTGCCAACACCCCTCTCCTCCCTCCAGGCCACTACGTTTGTGACGGCCGCTATACAGTCGGTGTCCCTGAGGAACCGACGGATCGCTGGCTCTTCTATAATGATAACAATGTCAAGGAGACGACCGGCGCGTCTGTCTGCCAGAACAGGCAGAGGACCGCCTATGTCCTCTTCTACGAGAGACAGGTACAGAAACACACTTTCTGAAACACTTAGCCTCCCTACATTTCACCGGTCAGTTCCAGTGTGTGAGAATGTGTTCATTCATGGGGACGAATAACTTCTCCATAATGACTTGGTGAAAATCCTGCTCTGGGCTGATGTCGATGTTCTCTGCTCCCTCAGTAATATAGAAGACTCAACCCTGACCACCAGGCCTCTCCCAAGTCCACCCGGCCATAGAGACAGGGAGGTGAAACTATAGACTGTGTACCTGGTCCAAACACAGGGAGGGATGTGTACCAGTCCAGCCTCAGGAGGACAGCTTTCCCCCCAAGGGTCTGGATCCTCTCAAGGTGTCCTCCAAGGGAGATTTTCCTTGCCACTGTCGCCCTACTCTGGGCTTGCCCTTGGGGGGTTGGTGTTGTTACGCAATAAAGGGTTTCAACCTCACTGGTCTCATGTGGTAGGAATAGCTTAGTACTGTGTACAGGAGGTTGTACGTGAGGTTTTGGGTGAGTAAATGTCCGAGTTGGCTGAAAGGTGATTTGCAGGGGGTGAGGGCGAGGCTCGGTATTGAGGTGTAAGTAATCCGAAACTTCCTGTCAAATCCAAGCGATTTCTCTGCAAATGTTCAAAGTTTCAAATAGACTGGCTGACCTACAGGTTATTTGTACATAATACAGTTAGTAATATTGTCTACATCACAATTCATGGAGAAAGCAAACACAAAAACACCATGTTTTTATTATACAGATGAATGTCAGTCAAATATCCTACGGTGGCCCTGAAGTGCAAATGACACCCACTAACATGAAAGCATCCCCCAAATGAAATCACTCCCCCCAAATGAAATCACTCCCCCCGAATACGAGTCAACTCCCCCCGAATACGAGTCAACTCCCCCCGAAAACGAGTCAACTGCTCACCTCCCCCCAATACAAAGACACGCTCCCCCCGAATACGAGTCAACTCCCCCCGAATAGGATGACGTGCTCACCTCCCCCCAACACAAAGACACGCTCCCCCAAATGCGAAACGACATAATATTAACTCAAAACCACATTACATTAACTCAAAACGGTACTACACTTGGATGCAGTAACTAACATGAAATAAGAAATTGATCGACAGAAGTACAAATTGCAATAGCCTGACAGAGTTACGTGCAGCAGGACATTTGTTTGGCTATTGAAGCGTTATCAAACAGTTCTTTAGTCAAAACATCCAGATTGTTTTTGCTGGGGTGCTGTTAAATGACCAGACGCTCCTCTCCTTAAAAAAACGCTGCTGATCACACCGACCACGGTGATCCGGCCTGTTACCCCGACCACGGTTATGAGGCCTGCCATACCGACCACGGTTATGAGGCCTGCCATACCGACCACGGTTATGAGGCCTGCCATACCGACCACGGTTATGAGGCCTGCCATACCGACCACGGTTATGGAACTGCCATACCGACCACGGTTATGAGGCCTGCCATACCGACCACGGTTATGAGGCCTGCCATACCGACCACGGTTATGAGGCCTGCTACACCGACCACAGTGATCCACAGGCTTAAGGGCCTCCCAGACAGTTGCATTTGAAACTTCTGGGGATATATTGATGCTTAGAAAAGAGCTGATCTGTTCAGAAATGAATTCAACAAAGTCATCATTCGCTAGGAGGGTTGAGTTTGACCGCCAGTTCCTCCTTGGTTTGGCTACACAGGGAAATGATAGATCTAAGGCCAGAGGGGCATGATCTGAAATTACAATACTCTGGTATGTACAAGAGCAAACCCTTGACATCATAACATTCTCAATAAGGAAATAATCAATCCTTGAGTATGAGTGATGAACATGTGAAAAAAAGGAGTATTCTCTCTCTGTGGGGTGTAAAAAACGCCATGGATCACCTAAGCTGTACTCTGAAAGGAAGTCACGAATATAGGAAGCAGACCTATTCACCACACAGGGTCTAGTAGAAGAGCGATCTAAGACTGGATCCAAGCAACAGTTAAAGTGTCCTCCAATTATAAGAGGGTGTCACAGTTCAGCTCTGCCTCACCACTCTGCACCTGCCTGCTTCAATCTGCCAATCAGACACACCCCTCTCATTAAGCCAACTCCACTCACCTGTGCTCTCTGCTCTGCTCTGGCTGCATTTAAGCTCCAGCTCCACTCTCACTCATTGCCAGATTGTTCTAGATGCTTGCACCAGACTCTCTAGCGATTTTCTGCCTGGTCTCCCGGTTCCGACCCTGCTTGCCTCTGACTATCCTGCCTGACCGATCTCCTGGGGCCAGTATTTCAAAATGTATAATCCAGATCAGAACGATCCGGATAACCAAATCCCCCTGTCGTCAGCTACGGATCAACCTGATCTATCCCGGTATTTCAAAATGTTGCCGGATTGGATCAGAGTGATCCTGATACCGGCAGATTGGGATGTCCAAATCCGTCCCGCCCCCTGGATCACAGATAGGAAACAGGAACTGGAGCGAACATTTTACCGAAAAAGGAGAAGTTGGCATAACTATTGTCTCTTAATGTAAGTATAATCTTGGTCTGTGTTGATGCGTCCTAAGACTAGATGAAAGGCAATCATTATATTAAGTTAACACATTTTGTAAATCAGCACAAAGTTGAAAGAAGAGCTCGGCGAAGTCAAATAAAGCCGGGTTCGCGCTAATGCGAGCTAACGCTGCTCCATTGACTTCTGTGTTAAGGAGCTAACAAGTTAGTAAATAGGCTAGCGTCTCTATGTCGCGGTCCAGAGTCCACATTTTAATGCATTTACTCGCAAGGCATTGTGTGTAGATTTTAAAATGTGTTGTATCTTTTTAGGAAACAGTTGTCAACAAAAGGGACAGCAGTAAAACCTTAATATTTGTTTTTCTTTACAGATGTTTGTGGAAAGAGAAGACAGCCATTTAACACAGACCTGCTCCAAATGGCATAACCTTTTGAGCTTTGGCTGAGTGTGTGTGCTGAATGCATGTTAATAAATACAGTTGACTGATTTTCAGTGAAGGTCTTTATCAGTGAGTATAACTTCACAAAAAAACTGTTACTTAAATAAGGCATATTCAACATTAAGTTTATAGAAATAGCAGTTATGTCAAACAAAAGCACCAGGACTTATCATTAATCATCAATGCTGATTCAGAAACAGTATTAGTGAACTGTTAAATGTTATGAGCTATAAACCATCATGGGAAATACAAATTGACCATGGCATTTCTAACTGCTCTTCCTGCTGGTTCATCGGCTTGATGTGGTGGTGGCTGCAGCTGTGGGACTTCCTCAAGTCGCGGTCTGTGCAGGATGTCTTCGTTAAGTGGAACTCTTCTCATTTGTGCAATGTTGTGAAGAACAATGCAGGCACATATTATATTGCAGGCCTGCTTCGGCTCCACACGCAGATAATTCAGGCAGGCAAATCTACGTTTTAGAACACCATTGATTCTCTCAATTGTTCCCCTTGTTGCGCTGTGCGAATTGTTGTACCTCTGCTGTGAGTCACATGTGACAGTAGCAAAGGGGGTCATAAGCCAACGTAGAAGTGGGTAGCCGCTGTCACCAAGGAGGATACCATCTGGACCCGTTTCTTGAAATCTTCTGTAGAGATGACTTTCTCTTAAAATCCGTGCATCATGTACAGAACCAGGCCATCTCACAACACAGTTGGTTATTTTAAGGTCAGCATTTCCTATGAGCTGCACATTAATACTATGGCGTCCCTTTCTGTTCACAAATTCCCATTCTCTTTCATGGGGTGCCTGAATGTGTATGTGCGTGCAGTCAATGACACCAATAGTATTAGGCATCCTGGCAATTGAGAAGAATTTTCTCTTGGTTTGAGTTATTTCTTCCTCATTATCCGGAAATCTCACATACTGATGGATTAGACCAGCCAGGGCTGATGCCACTGAATGCATTACGTGTCCCACTGTAGACTTTGTCACAGCCAGGCCATCTGCAATAACTTCGTAAAAAGATCCACAAGCAAAGAAACGTAGGGCAATAAGCACCTGCTCCTCCACAGTTAAGGCATGACTCCTTCTAGTTGGACGTTGTAGATGTGGGCGAAGGATATCACATATATACAGAATGTCTTCTCTTCTGAATCTATAGCGTGCATAAAGCTCATCATTTGAGTACTGCTCAAGAAGATTAGCTCGTTGGACATACTGACGAGGCTTGTATCGTCTCTGACGGTGCCGCACAACATGCACAATAGATGTCATGTTGCAGAAGCAAAGGTCATTGACCTTAACAAGCCCAGTTTTAAAGTGTGACCTGTGCTTTAACACCTGCTTTCAATTTAGCAGAATGGTATAAAAGGCCTTTCTTAGTGATAAGGCTTTCTCAAACAACATGGAGAAAAACAAAGGAAGCAATTTCACTACTGCAGAGACAACAGCACTTCTGGAGGGTGTTCGTGCACATTATCAGGCTCTTTTTGGAGCTTTTAGTGGCCCCGGACAGAGTTCTCTGTCAGCCAAATGCAAAAATGCAATATGGGCTGACATAACGAAACAAGTTAATGCCACTGGAAGTGGCCAACGGCGAAACGTGGAACAGGTTCGGCTTAGGTGGAAAAACCTGAAGCAGAAGGCTACCAAGGACCATTCAGAGGCAAAAAACCCCCAAACGGGAAACAAGGCCATAAAACGTGGGGAATTCACCGAAACAGTTTTGGACATCATTGGAGGTGAGAGTTCCCAAGCTTTGTGTGGTATACAGCCAGCGGGTACAGGGGAATCAATTGACCCCACTGAACCATTGAACTTGTCAGCTGAAATGATCACCCTCACCCCTGTGGAGCTTGATTTTGAGGAGCCCTGCACAAGTCGGAGCCCTGTCTTGGAGGAGATGGGGAATTCACCAGCACCACCACCATGCAAGCGCAAAAGGCAAGCTGAGAAAGGGGATGCCTACAATAATTTATTAAAGGTGGAAACAGAACGGGCTCAACAACAAATCATTCTCACAAATGAACAAATTAAACTGACACTTCTTAAACAAGAAGAAGTTCGGTTAAGAATTCAGTTGCTGGAAAAACAGTTAAAAGATTAATGTTTAACAATTAGTGTAGCTGTCGCAATTATGTTTTTCTTTCATAATTTCATGTTATTTTGAGTTCGTAATAGCCTATTGTAAATTCTGTTCCATTGTTTAGCGCATTGCAGTGAACAGCGTAAAATGGCTCATGTGCTGCCGGATGATTGTTGATGTGTATTAATTGTTTTGGCGACGAATACGTTGTGTTTTTTTACTTCAGTTTTTCACGGTGTTTGCTGAAATAGGAACATGCAAAGAAAATAAACATTGATCAAACAGCAGTGAAGCGTGGCTATATCTGTATCAAACAAGTAACTTTGGAAGCAGTTACACTTAGGCTGTTCAAACCTTTACATGTAATCTCCCTCAAATCCACCTCTGAGGTGGGATCAGGGTAATCCTGATTTTTAGGATCAAACTGTAAGCCTAGTGTTTCCCAGAGTTCAGATTTGGGGTTAGGCCTCTCTTTGCACGCAAGGAATACTGGAACACAGAATCATTCTTATACAGGATAAATATGTTACATCTTCAATTTTTCCTACAGAAGGTTGTGCATTTGTTTCTTCTTAGACATGATGCCTCTTTTGCACAACTACGTTACCGTGGACACTGACATGCTCCTATCCAGCCCCAAACACCTAGAGGTAATCTACACCATGTGCAGAAAGGTGAGTTCCTACACAGAAAGGGTGTCACGATACAAAAAATTCAGTAGTCGGTGCCAATACCAGTAAAGTAACACGATTCTCGATGCCAATTTCGATACCACGGTAAAAAACTTAGTTAAACTTCTTTATAAAAATATTTGAAAAATAGCTCAATGTCTTAATACATACAAAACATGTGCAATAGAGCATAGCACATCATAATAAAGTGCAATTAAGCCATCCAGCTAACAAGATGAACATGAGTTTACCTTCTAACCACGGTAGGCTATAGGCTAACGCTAAAACTACAGCATAGCTAACCTAAACGATGTACATAACATAAGCCATTGTAACACACGTGCACACTATCTCAAACATCATGTAACGTGTATTTCAGTATGACAGATAAAAAAAACTGAAACGATGCATTCTTTGGATGCATTCTGAATTTCGCCGTTCATTGTTCGACCACAACGAACATTGATTTAGTATGCCAGATGTTAGCATCGGTGCTGCGCCTCTTCTGGAACTGAATCAGAACTCACCTCGAATTCTTTAAACAAATCCGGATAACGGATTCATTTCAGGTGCTTAGCTAAATTGGAAGTATTACCTCCCTTGGTCTGAAGACCACGGTAGCATCTTTTGCATAATGGCTTCTGCGGATTAATTATTGTCAACAAGGTGGGGCGATTGCTGTAGCTGCAGTTGCTATCTTGGTTTTCTGAATGTAAACGTCGACTGGAACACTACTGAATACTGCCCCCATCAGTTCCAGAAGAGGCGCAGCACCAATGCTAACATCTGGCATCGGCGCTTACGGTGCTTCAAAAAAATAGGCATCGACGGTGTTTTGTTATTTTAGCATCGAAAGGTATCGTAAGTATCGGTTCTCGTGACATCCCTACTACACAGTATGGCTATGTGTGTGTTCTTAAATATATGCATGTGTCTGACAGTCTCTTTAATGTGTGTGTTTGTCTGTTTGTAAATTTGTTTTACTTTGTGTATTGGGAGAGTGTGTGTCTGACTGTAATGTGCGTGCAAGTATGTCTATGTGACCTCTGACCTCTGTCAGGTGCTAACCAGTGATGCGGGGGAGGATGCAGAGTGCCACGCCGCCAAGCTGCTGGAGGTCATCATCCTCCAGTGTCGGGGTCGAGCCATCGACCAGGTGAGACGGAACACATGGAACATTCAAGAACACCAGGGGCCTCATGTATAAACGTTGCGTACGCACAAAAAGCTTGTGTACGCTGGTTTTCACGCACACGGTGTGATGTATAAACATTTACTTGACGTGAGAATGTGTGGGCCGTCCGCAAAGTCTTGTCTGGCTCTGTAACATGGCAAATTCTAACTGGAAAGTGCCGAAACTCACCAAACATTACAAAATAAAGTTTCCACTACAGTTACTGTCATACTTCTATGACGTTGACTATTCAAAAAACGAATGTTTGACAGTTTGAAAAATGAAAAATTACAGTTTGATCAATAAAGTGGATGATCACATAAAAATGCCAAAACGGGAAATTATATATAGGCTACTGTTTAATCCGCCACCACTTAATAACTTCTGTTAAATTTGAGGGTGTCAAACGAACGACAAAATCACTCAGGAAATGCATTTCGTGCTAACCCTATAGCTGCCATGCTGTTACCATGCGCCACCACTCGTTTCTTACTTTCAAATTTTACATCGGACCATTTCTTCTTACTTTCTGCCATGGTCCGGTTCTCGGAACCCACAGCATTTACGGCCCTATATTAATAATAATGATTTTATTTGTAATGCACTTTACATTTAGCTACATTTTAAAGTGATACAGGTTAAAAACAAGAATGGTCGCAAATAGTGACAGTTTTCCACTCAGCCGACTTTCTTTTGTCGCTAATACCTGATGACAGGCTGCCAAACAGGAAACATTTTCACGGTTCCACCTCTGTTGTCAGAACCTTGATCTCACAGTCTGTGAATGTTTTCTTTTTTGCGTGTTTAGCCAGTTTACCGTATTTCTTCGAATAAACGCAACAGCGTTTATTAAATAACGTTCATTTTTGGTCCAGCATTTATTCGAGGGCGGCGTTTATTTGAAGAAACACGGTAATTCCGAAAAAATACATTACCTCAGGAGCGCATTTATAGTCCATCTGCATATTCATTTATGGGAGGAGGCAAGGCGGGGTCAGTGGCTCGTTCACGTGCGGTCAATCTCACATTGATTGTCATTCATAAAGGAAAGGTGCGTACTACCGGTTTTATACATGTGAATATTTCTGTGCGTAGGTACTTTTCGAGTTTTGTCCGTAGGCCATCTTCTGGTATTAAAGCTGCGCAATCCTTTATACATGAGGCCCCAGGTTCTCACACCTGTGTGTCTGGCCTTCAAAGTTCCATATTAACAGTAAGCCAGCAACAAAGCACTCACTTTGCTCACTTGTGCAAAGAAATGGATCAGTGACATTACCCAACGCGGCTTAGTTCGTTCAGGTTCAGCCCCTAGAACCATAAGGTAAAAAGTTGTGGAATTTTAAAACCCGCATTGGGGACAGTCCCCTGATCCTTTTCAACAGGTTTCATATCTTCACCTTGAGCACTCCACCAATTAGTCAAAGCTATAGATGCGTTTACACATAGCTTTTGAATTGTATGCCCGATTAACAAAAATGATGTACCATATTCCCTGGATTAAGTTCAAGAAACTAAATGCTGTCAAATTCCGCCAAATTTGATTTTCCCCTATGTATATGGTTTTTATCAAATGGTATTATTATTAGAGACCATTTGTCCGGTACAACCTATCGAATTTGGCAATTGATCCACAAACCACATGTTGGATAATTTTGCAGTAACTCATTGAGAAATTGGCACCAACTTTATTTTGTCAACTTGGAACCCTGTTCTGAGGATGTCCAACACATTTTGTGTCACACTCACTGGGTGGGGGGGAGACTAATTTGTTGCTGCAGGAAGAAAACATTTGTTTTGGCTAATAACTGTTGATGTGTTTGCCTTAATAAATTCATTTCTTTGTCACATCCTATCTTGTGGGTGCCCAAGGCTGACACCACCATTTTCAATTTTACTTTAAAGAAAAAAAAGGCCCCTCATTGTCCAATCATCACTATATTTGGCATGGATCATTTCAGAACAAGCCTTACAAAAGTTATCAGGTGCATTTTTTATTTTCAAAACCATTTGTCGAGTAGAGACTATCAACATTGATGGTTAACCGTCAATCAGGAAGTTGGGTCATACAGACGTGTGCAAATTTGTTGGTACCCCTCCACAAAAAACAGAGAATGCACAAATTCCTCTGAAATAACTTGAAACTAACTAATTGGCATCCACCATTATTTATTCAATATTTAATAGAAGTCAGACTTTGCTTTTGATTTAGTTTTCCAACATAAGTTTTTTTGGCTGCTTGTACCCGCAAACTCTTTCTTTAGGTCACTACCCAAAGCACAGGACCATAGGTAAGGGTTGGAATGTAGATTGACTGGTAAATCAAAAGCTTCTCTTTCTGGATCAGCTCCCTCTTCACCACAACGGTCCGGTAGAACTACTGCATCACTGCTGACCGATCCGCTCCTTACTCCCGTCACTCCTGGATCCCAAGATTCCCAGACTTCGTTTGGGCAGAAGCTCACTCCCAACCTGTAGTGAGCAATCCACCGTTTTCCAGCCGAGAACCACATGACCTCAGACTTGGAGGTGCAAACCGCCCCAATGCATGCTGAAGGTCCCGGTCCCATGATGCCAACAGAACCACGTCATCTGTAAAAAGCAGAGACGCAATCCTGAGGTTCCCAAACCGGACACCCTTTTCACTTCAGCTGCGCCTCGTGATTCCGTCCATGAATATCACGAACAGGACCTGAGACAAGGGGCAACCTTGGTGGTGTCCAATACCCACCGGAAACGTGTTTGAGTTTGTGCAGAGAATTGTCTGAGAAATTTAGGATGTAACATTATATTCTGAACATAGCATTCCTTGCCAGCAGAGAACCCTCTTCCCACATGACCTATAGACACTAGGCTTACGTAAACAAACTGACCTAGGTTGACCATTAGTATCGTAGAGGTGCAATAAATGTGTTAACCTTATCTGTGTTTAGTGAATCATATGGTCAAGCCTAGGGTCAGAGAAGTTTGCACGCGCACTCTACCTCTGGGATGATCACATTGACAGCTGATATGCAGGAGAGGGGACTTTTTACCAATATAAATGGTCTTACATGACGACTTGTGAACCAGACAAACTTTGTATTGCGATCAGACGTTGTCTCCTTGCTGGCAAGCATTAAACTATTGTACTTTCTTTGAATCCGACAACTCGGTGCATTACTTGATGAAGAAATGATCTCAACAAGAATGTGTACACAGCTCTCACTTTGGTCATACAGGGTCCGGGTGGCTCGTAGTAGTGGCCCTGGTACCCCATACTCCCACAGTGCCCCCCACAGGGTTCCCCAGAGGACATGTTGGAAAACCTTCTCCAAGTCCACAAAACACATGTAGACTGGACGGTCAAACTCCCTCAAAGATGGATTCCACATTGTTCCTACTGAATCCGCAGTTCCACAATCAGTTGGCTGAGTAGGCTGAGCCATGTGATACCCCAAAAACTTTTTATTAATTATGTGTCCAAGGTCTGCCTCTTAACTGTAATACATGATATAATCTGAAAACTATTTCTCCTTCCTTTTCTCTCTCCTTTCTTCCCTCTTTCCCTCCCCTTCTCTTGTTCTTCCATCCTCCCTCCCTCTCCCTCCAGGTCATCCCTCTGTTTGTGGAGGTGGTTTTGGAGCGGCTGACACGGGGGGTCAAGTCCAGTGAGCTTAGGACCATGTGTCTGCAGGTGGCCATCGCCGCCCTCTACTACAACCCCGCCCTCCTCATGCATACCCTCGACAACATACACTTCCCCCACAACCCCCAGCCAATCACTGCACACTTTGTCAACCAGTGGATGAACGACACAGAGTTCTTCCTGGGGTGAGGGCAGGAGAGAAAGCTGCTTTCCCTGAACCTCACTATAGTGATATACATAAGTTCTGCACAGTGTGTCTTACAACAGTATTGCTTTTGGTCTTAAATCAAATGCTAAGCATTTTCTTTGATTCATCTTTCACTATTCTTGCTTCTCTTTCATTCCCTTCTTTCCGCTCAACTATTCCTCCTCTCTCTCTATCTTCTTCTCTTTCTCTCACCCCCACCCCATCCCCCAGGCTGCACGACCGTAAGATGTGCATCATTGGGTTGAGCTTGTTAATGGAGCTCCCAAGCCGGCCAGCGGTGGTTGAGGGGGTAGCTGCCCAGATTGTGCCCTCCGTCCTGCTCCTCTTCCTGGGGCTTAATCATCTGTACGCTTCCCGCCTCCTTCACAAGCCAGACCTGCTAGCCAGGGTTGGGGGAGCAGAGGAGGACCAGAATGGTGAGGGGGGGGGGCAACTCTGTCCCAGACAACTCTTATCTTAAATGGGCCTACTGTTCAGTAAGTATCTGTCAGGATGCTGATATCGCAGGAAAACATATTGAGCTAGCGATAATAAGACATTGTCAACCTGACCTGTGCCATGGTGTTTTCGTTCTGCAGGAGCTAGTCTGTAGTTCTAGCAAGCCAGCTATCTCCCGGAAGCTAACTAGCCTAGCTAGCTAACAAAAACAGAGAAACAGCTGTATAACAAACGGGGCAACATCATGGATGTAGCCAGCTATGTTTCCTGTAACAACACCACCCTGGTCTGCAATTGACACCTTTCATGTGTATGTAGTGCAAAAACAGAGGGTTGTTTCCGCCAACAGAGGAGATTCCCAGTGATGAGGACGAGGTGAATGAGAAACGCACGGCCGTGCATCAGCTGGCCAGCAGGCCGGCGGGTCAGGAGGAGGAAGAAGAGGAGGATGAGGAGGACTACTGGGATGAAGCGGGTCTGGAGGGCACGGCCCTAGAGGAGTACAGCACGCCCCTGGACTACGACAATGGAGAGGATGAGTACCAGTTCTTCACTGCAGCACTGCTTAGTGAGTCACCTGAAGGACACACTAACTGACATACTGACACACACTATCATACACACACTGCCATACACACTATCATACAGACACACACTATCATCACATACTGTGGTGGAATATACCGTATTAAAACCAATTATTTATCTGTCTATCGATAGGCTTATATAGGCTCTTAACATCTGGTCTTTCTAAGCAATAATCAATCAATCAACGTCAGTCACATTCCTTTCCCACAATGAACTTCTGCTCATAGAAAAGACATGCAGCTGTCTCATGGCCCTTGTTATCATCAGCTTATTCCAAACAATACAATCTTTCTGTACAATCAGAGTTGAACCATCAGTAACCCTCAGACCAATTGTCTCAAAACAGTCTCTGTTATCCTTCCATTCCTCAGGATCCCCACTTAGCAGCTAAGATCACATCATAAAACTTTAGGGTCACAAACTTCAGAAGTAATTAAAACAGACATCTGTCCTACCGCAAACAATGCTCCAACTTTCTCTATTGATCAGTTAACACTTACAACCCTTTAATCTCGTGAAAATCCTGAGATGGTTAACCCCTGAGATGAGGCAAACTCTGGGTTTTCTGCAACAATCAAGATACATTTACACTGTCAGGCTGCAGACTGCACTGCTGAGAGGATGGATGGATAGATGGACGCTGGGTTTGGAGGTCAAAGGTTACTATCTGTTTGTCGCCGAGTGCCATGGTGGATGCTAATATCGGAGTTCCATTGATGTTGGCTACAGACCTCATTCACACGCTTAACTAATTCAAATGAGCTGTTCTGCAACCGAAATGTCAGAGTTTACCATTTTAGGGTAAATTAACTCAGGGTTCCAGGTGAGACTCAGTTTGTTATTCCAGCTTTCTGGAATACCCTCCTGTCCTACACTTGCACATATTACACACTCACCCAGTGTATATGTTGCAGGGGTCCAGAGTACAGATGTAGGCTGGTACCAGTCACTCACAGCGCCACTCAGTGATGACCAGAAGAAACAGCTGCAGGAGATCTACAGCCTGTCCCAGCAGAGGAGGAGCACGGCCACCAAGGGCCAATGGTGAGACACTTCACTGGGCCACGGATCAATGGGAAGAGAGGAGTCTAGACCATGAGCCAGGAGCCTGACATCATGCTCTGGTCCTAAGACATTATCATTTCTCTTTGTTGTTTCAGAGTGGTGAGGAGCATGGCTGCAGGTGTGATGGAGCAGCAGACCTGGTCTGGCCTCATCCTGGAAAGTATAAAGAACTGCTTTAGACCAGCCTGAACTAGACTTTACTGATTCCATCAAGAATGGATGTCCTCATCAGTACCAGACTGGTGAAAGACTTACCAGAGACTGGACCACTCCACTATATCACCAGACCAGGACGTCACACACGCTTCAAAACCTTGACCACAGCTGGACTATTCCACCCCAGACAGGACTGTGTGTGTTAGCTGCGCAAGTGTGTGTACTCTTAAAAAGAACTCTGTCACTGACCAGCAATTTATTCTAGTTATGGTTTGCAGTCCTTTGGTCTGTGATTTTGTAATTGTGTGTGTACAGTATGTGACAGGGTGAGTGTATGTGACAGAGTGTTTGTATGTGTGATATTGTAAATACAATCTTTGTGTCTTTATAGCCTGACTTTCTATCATTGTTACAGTAGTGAGGAAGATATGTTGTGTGTTTCCATGGCAACAATCAAGATACATTTACACTGTCAGGCTGCAGACTGCACTGCTGAGAGGATGGATGGATAGATGGACGCTGGGTTTGGAGGTCAAAGGTTACTATCTGTTGACCCAAATCTGTGAAAGATCACTGGTTAGGATCATTAGAAGACTAAGCCTTCTCTTTTTGTTTGTCTTCATTTTGTTTTGTAACAGTTTCTGAATGAACTGAAGAAATGTCATAAAAATCATCTAACATCTAGCAAAGGTGTGTTTAGCTGTTTGCTGTTGTTACCTCTTCTATCCCTGCAGTCCCTCCACACCTTTTTCAAAACAGATAATTGGTCTGTCACATTTAACATAGGAAACACATAATGCTGGAAGCCTGGCTTTCACCCATCCCAGTCTTTCTAAGACTCCATTTTTGAAGGTCTCTTTAGAATCAGAATGGGTTTTATTCGCCATGAAAGTTTGCACCGACAAGGAATTTGCTCTACTAGGAGGTGCATACATTAAACATATAGGAATCTTTTTTTTTCTCTCAATGTGTTTATTGTTGGAATACTGCTTCAGCATTCCAAGTATTGTTCTTTGAATCTTTATTCAAGCATCTTCTTCTTCTTCTTCTGTTTCTTCATTGACACGTTTCAGCGTTTCAAATCTTCAGCTATTAAAACCGTTCAGCTATCAAAAAATCCAGCAGTTTCAGGCCATGGGTGCTATGATTTTTCAGCTTTGTACCTCTTATGCTTGAATTAATATAAATCAATATTCATAATATTTTTTACATGGTTTTCCAATGGAGTTTTCTTTCAAATCCTCTCAAATCTGTCTGAGATTTACATGGGCGTGTACGTGAAAGCCTAGAGTGCAGACTGAAACGCTAGAGTGGAGGGGAGCTTCGGATGTCGTTGAAAAAATATTTCTAGATTGCCAGCATTGTCACAATTTTCGCTCTTTATGCTTCGTTTTTGGATCAATAGATAGCTAATTTTGTGTTGGTCGTAGACAGTTGTCTGTGGAATCCAACAGACTTACACATTTGTTCAGAGCCCCACGAAAGCGAGACATAGTCCAACTCTCGCCCCGTAGAGTCCAATGCAATCTGTTGAGAAATTCGTCAGAGAAACCCCCCCCCCAAAAAAGATTTAGAAACTGCCGGTAGAGTCGTATTTCTGACCGCACAGACATATAAAGGACATCTATGGTTTTGGCAGAGTCTCTGAAAATATCCTTATTTTTTGGATTGGGCGTATAGTTTTGCGTCTAGGTTAACTTTTTTGAGGTGTGGATTCTAGCTAAATGTCTGTTAATATCTGCCCTCAGCGCGTTAGCAGCCATAGCTACACCATCACCGTGGCAACCACACAGCTGCTGCAAATGACCAACGGAAAAGCTGATATTCTATAATGGCCACTAGACGGCGCTAAACTGCCAAACCTAAACAGCTATACTATCCCAACTATAATTTCAGCTGTTGAAACTATAATATTCTTGTTACGACTAGCTAGCTAGGCTAAGCTACTTCTTCTTCTGTTTAACAGTTCGGCTTTTAGCTTCTCTCGCATTGTATTTAAGCTCTTACCCAGCTAGCATGTGACCGACGGGCCACCAGCGTTTTTTGGGTGGCACGCCGTCCGTTAGTGGCTCGCAGCGGTGGGGCCTCCGGTGGCGGACCATCCTCAAGCCGATAGTCGGCAATCACTCAGTGGTCCGCCAGTGTTTCATGGGCGGCATGCCGATAACGTCAACCTTCAGCTGTTTTCTGTTTTTGTTGTTGATATTATTGATGGTGAATAACAACAACAAATAGGCTAGCCTATTTACACTCATGGACGTTACATCAATACACGTAGGCTATTTACATGATCGAGCTTTTACGCAAGACCAATAAACAAAACTTGACGTCAAACTTTAGCTGTTTTCTCTTTTTGTTGTTGATATTATTGATGGTGAATAACAAGAACAAATAGCCTAATTACACTAATGGACGTTACATCAATACACGTAAATTTACATGTAGCCTGCGGAACTGAGACCCACACAGGACACAAACTTTTCCCGGGTTCGTTTATTAACTGCTGCTCGTGCTATGGAATTATTTGAAGATACACTTGCGCGTGAACACGAATCTAACTAGCGTTACAACTGCCAACGTCTTGATGTCCAGTACAGTCGAAATCAAGGTGAGTGAAACACGTACACTGTACTACCTAACTATTTAATGATAAAATGATTCAATTAAATTGGGATTAAACGTCGATGTGTATAGGCTATATGGCTCTGTGTATGTCAAATGTTTCCGAATGAGTTTCCGTTTTAGTTTTAACGTTAATAGCTAGTCTTGTAGCTAGTAGGCTAGCTGTTACTGTATCATATTCGATATCCGCCTGTCAGACAGTTGTCAGCTGACTTCTAAATAAAGAAGTTATCGGTAACTAGAGAGCATGCAATTTCTGGGGAAATTGTGAGGGTGTGCCTGTTTGCGTAGGTTGCAGGTGGGTCCGTCCCTTTAAGTTTTTCCCTTCTAGTGATATTTTCAAGCATTTAGCCTACTCATAGGCTATTGCATAATTCACCAACACACTTGGAAAGAAGCTACTGTAACAACGTTATCACTGGCAATATTTCAGATGGAATCGCGATTCAAACAGTATGTCTGCTAACTGAAAATATGCCCCCAAAAAACCCAAATAAGTTTGACATTTATTTAGTAGAAAATCGCTCATGCATAAAAAGCTCAATAGCGATCATTGTCAGTAACAACGCAAAATGCGATATAGCCCTGTGTGGAGAAGCTGCCCTGGTAAATTGTATACTACAGTGTTCGTCTTGGTAGCTAGCGATTGCGTTGGTGGCTGGACGAGCTGGTGGCTGGACGATTTGTACGGTACCTCCCAGAAGCGGTTTCGAACGGAAGACTGCAAGGTAGCAAATTAGCTGTAGCTAGCTAGAGCTAGGTTTAACACTTTTGGTAACAGATACAGTAGTAGAGATGTGCCGGTGTAGCAGTTAGAGGTAACTCCTCTCTGAAATAGCAGACTACTGTTGCCGAAAGTAGATCCAGCTTAGCTCTAATCAGCGTACAGTTATATAGGCTAGAGCTATCATATTTTAGCTGCCTACATTTCAAAATTGTGTTTCATAGCACAATGTAAAATTAGTAAATAGTTAGCTATCACCATAGCCTCTTTGCTTGGGGCATTACAAATCGTTGACTTGCAATGTCATGTCTAATAAATACCAAAACAAACATTTATTTGTGAGGAATGGTTATTTTAACAATTGAAAACCGATGTATCACAGACCGCTGTCGTATGTGTCGCATGTCGCCCGGGCAACAGAGGGTAATGTCATGATGCTAACTACAGACTACTGTTTCGGAAAATATATGTACTTAATAATATCAGCATATATGATATTGTACATAACATTACAGAATGTTGCTTTGTATGACAATGTTAAATGAGTAATTATCACCCTGGCTTCTTTGCTTCTGGCATTTCAAGTTAGCCTAGCTATCTCCCAGAAGTTAACGAGCTGCTAAACGAATGTTCTTCTACAGCCTGGCAGTCACGCGTGTTTTCGTGACGTTAGTGACGTTAGGAACGTCAATGACTGTGGCTAGCAAGTTAGCCACATTAGCTTCACTTTTCGCCACAAAAATGTACTTTAAGCTTAAACCATGCATCGGAACGTAAATTCTGATACAAGCAACTCAATCGCTACCAAGACGGAACGTTTTACCGGGTCGTTCTCTATGTAGTCCAAATATTGACCGAGTTTTAGGGGTGGGAAAATAAACAATAATAATAATAATAAATATATATGTGAGATTACAAAGGATGGCCACGTCATTGTGGCACACCCAATTAAGTAGCTAGACGTTGCCAACCAGGTAGCAAACGGGAATCGACTACTGGGCAAATAGCTATAACTAGCTTCTATAGCCAACTGTCGTACTGTACAGTCGTAGCTAGCGTCACTGTGTCCAATTCCGACCGCCGAAAGCTCCTATTGTCCAAACCCGACCAGGCAGTATCTGGTCTTTTTTCCAGAATTTTCTTCCGTGATCACCAGCAAAGTGTACGTAGTATTATTTTATGCATATCAAACAATCTACGTGTCAAATTTCATGAACATACATGGACGTTTACATGTCTAAATACTATAGGAAAGTTACTTTGATGAGAAAAAGCCGAAAGACCACTCGGGCGACGCATGGGCGACGATCTGTACTCTGAAAAATGTTTCAGTATTGTCATCGTACTGCTACTATGGGTTAGCATATGAGTTTATTTCAACGCTAGCATATCACTACTTTGTCTAGCCAATGGAAATACACCATCATTTCTGACGATCTGTAGTCGAGGGGAGGAAGGGTGGGGGGCAGATAAACACATGGTGCCAGACATGGTAGGCTATCACACCATGTGTGTGGGTTAACGAGGAGCTGGATAACGAGGATCATTGTAAATCTTAGCCTATGTTTCCAGATTAATGTTGTATTTTCGTTAGTCTGTTTAGTATTTAAATAAATGTTCACATTTTTAAAGATTTGCACAAGTTGTCTTTTGCTAACCGTCCTGTTATCTTTGACCCCATTCAATGTTTAACGTCTCTAA
Organism: Mallotus villosus; assembly: GCA_903064625.1. NCBI lineage: Eukaryota > Metazoa > Chordata > Actinopteri > Osmeriformes > Salangidae > Mallotus > Mallotus villosus. Next base: position 123,874 of record CAEFZP010000821.1, read on the forward strand.
ATATATGATTGACTTTTGCTTCATATTTCATGACTTCCTAATAAGATATCTTATTTTGAAGGACATAACTACGTTCCCGGATATGTTGACAGCATTGATGGTCAGTTTGGTGACCCTGGATCAAGTTAATATCCCTGGAAAAACAGCAGCAACGAGTGTTGACTACGACGATTTAAGTGTGGTCGGGTTTGGACAAGGGTAGCGCACGGCTAATTTACCGGCGCCAGCGTCCTTTTGCCGGCTCTAGTAAAGGCAAAGCTAACTCTAAAATTAAAACAATATTTAGCTCGAAAGGTAATAAGTTAAGGCATAACTTGACATAATTAAATCAGCTGAAAACGTGATACAATCATTTTAATAAATATTTGAAGTGGCATTTTAGCTAAAATCCGGTCGGGATTGGACACAGTGACGTTAGATAGATTGCGAGATGTTCCTGTCAAGTGACAGTTGGAGTTGGCTAGATTACCTCAGCTGTTCTAAAACTATGGTACGTGCGTCACTGGTGGTACGCGTGCCCTCTGTTATATCCCAGTGGTAGGCTGTGTTTAACAACTGCACAGGCCCTTGACTGTTGCCAAGCAACTTATAAACATTTGCTGCACACTGCTTTGCTACTTTGTGTCATGTACATCTGTACGTTTCCATTTTTAGTGCAACCTGTGAAACAAGATGTACATTTTAATCTTTGCAGTGTAAAGTTTGTTACAATCTAAAATGGTTAACAATTTATGTATCTAAAGGATGTTAAAACACTTGAAAGATAAGTGATCTAATAGTTCCACTGCAGTTATAGTATGTTATATATTATATACTATATTATATTACAGTTATACTAGCACTCAGTCTATTATCAAATCAAATTAGACTACTTGGTCTAAACTGTTTAATAAACAGCATAGCACTAATTGTATAATTTGTCTTACTTGGCAGATATCCAGTCTACTTGGGCCTGCTTATTCATCTCCAGGTAAAATGTCGAGTTACTGGACTAAACGCAGAAAAATTAAGAAAGGAGTCATGCAGGATTTGCTCAAACTAGGATCCACATCTGTAGAGAGTGGGGAGAGAGATGGTATCATGGATTTTGACATCACAGAGCTTCCAATGCAGGAGTCAAAAAGGGATGAGTTAGGCCTAGCTGATAGCAGTAGTGAATCAATGGATGGAGAGACTTTAACAGTGAGTTCAGAGGAGAACACAGATGACAGTACAGATGAAGAAGACATGAAGAAGTTACTGGCTGATTGGGCTATCAGAAAACAAATTCCACATTCGGCATTAAATGAACTTCTAAAGATTCTGACCAAGAAAATACCTGAATTTGGGTTACCTATAGATCCACGGACTTTGTTAAAAACAAAACCTGTTGTAACAACTAAAGTCATCACTGGAGGAACCTATTTCCATGCTGGCATTGCTCATGGTGTGCTATCATACCTCACCATGCACCCAATGCTACCTGAGCCTGTGTCCCTCCAAATAAATATAGATGGCCTGCCATTATACAAAAGCTCAAATGCTCAGTTTTGGCCTATATTAGGGCTAGTAGAAGTCTTTGATGGTTTGGTCCAGACTAACAAGTCCCCATTTGTCATTGGGATATTCTTTGGTCAAAGGAAACCTACTAGTCTTGAGTTTTTGCATGACTTTGTTGAGGAAGCAGAAGGGCTAGAAGCCAATGGTATTTCTTTTGGAGAAATAAATGTGCATGTGAAAATCTCTGCAATAGTTTGTGATGCTCCAGCAAGGGCATTTGTCAGAAACGCAAAGGGTCACAATGGTTACTACGGCTGTGACAAGTGCCGTCAAAAGGGACTCTACTACCTGAATCGAATGACCTTCCCAAACATGAATGCTCCTCAGAGGTCTGACCACGACACTTTTGATGAGTTCACAGATGACTGTCACTATAGTGGGACAACACCTTTAGGTAGATTGTCAATTGGTCTTGTGACACAGTTTCCACTTGATTATATGCATCTGGTGTGTTTGGGAGTAACACGAAAGCTGGTAACCTTATGGCAGAAAGGGCCCCTGACAACTCGTTTAAGTCCTTCGGTTGTTTTGAATACATCCACAAAGCTGATTGAACTAAGACCACATATTCCATCAGAATTCAACAGAAAACCCAGATCTCTGAAAAAATCCGACCGATGGAAAGCAACAGAATTTCGGACGTTTCTCTTGTACACTGGTCCTGTCTGCCTTAAAGAGCATCTTCCAAGAGCTATGTACGAGAACTTCATGCTGCTTGCCGTCGCCATGACCATTCTCCTAAGTGTCTCCTTGTGTGCAGATTATGCTGACTACGCTAAAGACCTCCTAGTGTTGTTTGTGGACCACTGCAGCTGCCTGTATGGAAAAGAAAATGTCACATATAACATGCATGGCCTAATCCATCTCAGTCATGAAGCACAGACATTTGGTGTTCTTGACAATATCTCCTGCTTCCCCTTTGAGAATTATCTTGGTCAGCTGAAGAAAATGATTCGGAAACCCAACAAGCCTTTAGAACAGGTCATACGGAGACTGTCAGAAAGAGAGGCCATGGGAGCAATTCAGTCAGAGGCTAAACAAGAAATGCAAAATGAGCATACTGATGGTCCAGTTCCAACTGGTTTGACTGTGAAAAAGCAGTTTGACAAAATGCAGTTCAACGTTTTTTTGGTAAAGAGGTCTACTGGCAACAACTGCATACAGCTGAGGAACAAGGAGATTGTGCTGGTGGAAAACATTGTACTAGAAGAACATGGGGATATTTTCATTGTGTACAAAAGATTTAGGAGCCAAACAGACCTTTTTTCTTACCCCCTGCTGTCATCCAAGCTGGACATTTTCCTTATGTCTACATTGAAGAATGAGCTTCTTTTTACAAAATCCACAAATGTATTAAGAAAATGTGTTCTACTCCCATGCAAAGAGGGCTTTGCTGGGATACCTTTACTCCACATGTAATATCCTGGACTTTTTTTTACTCAAGGGAAGAGTTTTATTAAGGTAGCTTGACATGTTTAAAATGATCAATATTGTAAATATGATAAGGAATGTAGGAAATCTAACATGTCTGTGCTTTTTGTTTTACAGTACTATGTTTGCCGTGCTTAAATTTCCAAATGAAGAAAACAGTTTAGCTGTTGTCTCAAAGAGTTGGTGCACAAAGAAAAGATGTTATTGGCCTCCATATAAAACCCAGGAGAGATTGCGGAAGGCAGTGATCTTGCATGAAGTTCCAGACATTAATACATGGGAGGTGTTCTCCATGGAGATATTAAAGATCAAGGGTGCGTCCATTATATTAACCAAATATTTTCAAATGTCAGTTTGTACACAGAACGTGTGTACAAACTGATAACCTGCTATTTTGTTTATTTTCAGATTCGTATGACAAAGCACATGAGTGCCTGGTTCGGGCTGAGAACGATTCAAGTCTTGAAACGGAACCAGAAACCACACAAAGGAAACGAAAGTAAGATTAAAAGTTTTAAATAAATTGAAGCTTTATTAGACAACTGTTGTTGCAATTCATGCTTGCTGAAATCACTTATTTATCTATTATTATTATTATTACACTATGTATAAGTCACCTTATCCCAGTATCTGATTGCACTATGTTGACCATCCATGCTGCTCATTCTTTATTCTTATTTTTAAATTGTTTCATTCTTAGATTGTTTAGTTCTTGGAAATAGTTAAACTTTTGTACTTTTACTTAATTTAAGATTTGTATATGTTAAGTGTTTTGCACCTCCCTGCCACAGTAAATTCTGTGTTTGTACAACATACATGGCGAATAACCAGAATTCTGTCTTTCCCAGGCGAAATCCAAAGTATGACCAGACTGACTCTGAGGAGTCTGACACTGCTGAACAGCCCTTCCCCCCAGCGCCGAAGCCCCCCAGCTTTATCACTAAGACAAGTATGTGTAAGACGTTTTTTCTGGGCCATCATTCTTTCATGGAATTATTATTATTTCTGGAACACAATTATTGTTATTTCCCATTTTTGAATAGAGTCATCAGGACCCTGTTTCCGGCCCTCTTTGACACCCTGTGCTGATGGTTGGTGGTACATTGTACTGAACAACTTCATGTTTTTGTGAATTGAAGTATTAACTTGTATATCACATTACATATTTGTGGAATAATAAAGTACCAGATTATCCTTATGCCCAACAGGTTCCAGTCAGTCCTTTTCATCACTGGGTCCTACTGCTCACCAGTCTGAAGGTAACTGTATCTTTACATGATAAAGCTCTTGGATTTATTTGAGGTTTTTAAAAAGTCTCTTCACAAATCTCTCTCCGATGTTGGTGCTATGGATAATTTAAATCTTCATTGAAAGATTTTAAGCAATTTGGTCTGATTGTTTTTCTGTTTACAACAGTGTCTGGAGAGAGATCAGTGGCCAACTTGCCAGCATTTCAAAGTAAGTGGGGTTAAACATGTGTATAATGTAAATATTCTAACAATGCTGTATTTTATGCCCACAACCTAAAAACTCTACAAATCAGGGAAATGTTTCTACATATTTGTGTTTATCACGCTATGTCAAAACATATGAAGGGTGGAGACCACCTGCCAACACAATTGTTTTTCAACAGTTATTCAATGTATCCTAATTTAGTGGCTTTTTTGTACACTTTAAAACAGGTTCCAGTCAGTCCTTTTCATCAATGGGCCCTACTGCTCGTCAGTTTGATGGTAAATATAATTTGTCGTGCATGACACTTACGGACCCTTGTTAAAAATTAAGCTAGATCCCACTACATGGCTACATTGTTTTACTGTTATTTATTGTGTTTCCAGTGAAATACTACTGTTGACAGTGTCTTTGGTGGCATGTTTGATTCCAATTAGTTAACAGCTTGAGATACATAACAATGCATTTATTTGGTTGGAACTAACTGTTGTAGACTTAAATATACTTATAACGAATGGGTTTCTATTGCATGTTTCCTTTTTTTGACAACTTTGACACAACCTTATGTTTTAAGATTTCCAACGGCTGATTCTTCAGCATCAGAGGGAAATGGCAGAGGAAGTGAGGGAGTTGCGCTACCAGACAACTCTGAACCGTAACCTCTTACTGCAGCTGACCAATGGGACACATTTAGACATGGCTCTGCCAGAGGACGTTCTACTTCCTCTGAAAGATCGTCTAATGCTGGAAGACCTTGAACAAAGGCTTGCTCAAGATGCTGACCTTCAAGAAAAACTGGTAAGCACCAAAATATATGGTATTGTGCTAACTACGTACAGTAAACTAAAGCATTTGTCCATGATTGGGCATGGTGAACAACTTTCATAGCTATTGCATTTACCAAAAGCCTATGGTCAGTCAATCTGTGATGATTACATTTTTGCCACCCCCTCATGTATAATTGCTTTTCTCTGCACTCTGTATGATATTACTGTATGATTAAAGTGCAGATTCTACGAGTATACAATACGAGTATACAATATTTTATACATTATGTACATTAAAAGTAACAGTAAATGACTATTTGTGAAAATTGTTTAATTCTCTATAATAAACGATATTCATATGTGAAAATAATTTTACAGGTCAGGTTTTTGGCTGCTAAGGGGGGGAAATCCACCAAGGATTCAGTGAAGAGTATGTTCTCCTGCCTCTTCAGCAATGACCTAACTAAGCTCTGTAACTGGACCGGCTTGGGCCAGAAGATTTCATTCAAGGGTCTCATCTTAAAGAACATTGTCCATAATAAGTTTGAAAACAGCAGTTTATTATTAGTATATTTTTTATCTTATTTTCAACAGTTTAGCAAAAGACAGTATTGTAGAATACAAAACAAAGTATGTTGCCATTGTAGAAAATAGCCTTGGCTATTTTTATAGCTAAAATAATGGGGGTAATGTATTCCATGTGGGAGAGTGGGGGGGCATTGAAGGGCAGGCTGAACCTGTTTGAGTAACACTGTATCAAACAATCTTCCATGATTTCAGGAGCAATTAGAAAGAACCCAGGGACCCGAGATTTAACAGAAGGGAGTCTCCAGGAAATTGCATCAAAATTTATGAAGGGAGCTGCAGACAGAGATGGGGGACGAAGAGACAGACAGAAGACTGTGTAGCACACTACTTTGTCTTTTGAAAGTGTATATATGTTCACTATTTTTTGCACTTTGTTTTTTTAATACGATTTGTATTTTATATTGTATATTATGGCCATTTTATATTTCATATTCTTTATTTTTATTCTAAATTGTACATACTTAGCATTAGTGAGAGGTTGTACCGTTAGTATAGGTAGACCACATATTTAAGTTAAGATTATAGGTTATATGATGATAATTGTGTATTCTGTGCCGTATTAGAATATCTATATTTAGAATATCATTTATTGTTTTGTATATCCATTGAAGTTCCTACGTGTAAAAAGTCATCTGTTTCAAAATAAATTTGTAAAGCGTTTATTCTTGATTATGGTGTAGTAGCCTACGTTATTTGTAGAGAATGTACAGATCTGAATATGAGCGATAGCCCGATGGTGGGCCTTCAGCAAACCGCAGCCAGCGGGCCAGTAGCGGACTTCTGTCAGTAAAGAGTAGGCTGCCACTGGTGGGCCGCTGGTAAAACGATGAGCAAAACACCAGCCAGCCGCTGGTGGCGCCCGCTGATGGCCCGCTGAATATGCCACCAGTGGACCGCTGCTGGGCCGTCGGTCACATGCTAGCTGGGTATAGCTTTGTAACTACTTCAGCTTCCACACTGAAATTCTATTTCTTCGATTGCTTCACAACGTCCAAACTTACTCTCCACGCGTTTTATTAACACTGGTTTGCAAGGAACGTAAATGATCTTATTGTTTTGTAACTTTCCTTCTAATGCCGACTAACAGTCTAGCTAGAGTCATTTGCTCAGTAAGGTATGTTGATATGTATTTGAAACGTATTTGAGACATCCCAACCTAGAAAATCTTCCACCAGACGGATAAGACACAGTTCAGCTTCCACACTGCCTCTTTTGTGCGACTCACACATTTTTTTAATGAATTTAAGCTTGCAGGTATTTTTCTCATTTCTGTATTTTCAGCCATTTAAAAAATGTATTTCAGATTTCAGCATTCCAATGCATTTTCAGCAGGAACATTTTATTTTTTTCCCCCTTCTTTTCAAGGAACAACAAGTTACAAATACAGTAAACACAAGAAACAAGCAACCAGACAAATAAAAATAATAATGATACAAATAAATTAAATAAAACATTCAAAACTATATGGCACGCTCATTGGTACATAGGCAAGGGGTAACTAGACAGTGGGTTGCCCAGCGATTGTACAGGGGGACTTTAGAGTCCTAAGAAATTGAGGGTCATTTACAAAGTCCAAGAAGAAACCCCACATTTCTTCAAACCGTGCATATTTTTTCTTCCAGTGAATATGTTATTTTTTCCATGGCTATAACTTGAACAATGTCCTCCAGCCAGCCTTTGGTAGTCGGACTCTGTATAGATTTCCAACATTTTGCAATGTTCTGTCTGGCTTGTAGTAGGCTTAGGGTAACCATGTTTCTGTTAGCTCTGCTGAGATTAATGTCCCAAAACGCACATTCTTGGTCACATAGGAAGAATCACCTCTGATGTATTTGAGAGTGTCTTAACAACCTCACTCCAAAATGATTGTACTTTTGAACAGGACCATAAACAATGGAAAAGCGTCCCATTATGTGTTTCACATTTAATACATACATCCGGAATATTACCATTGAAACGATTCAAAACCTCTGGAGTGATATACAGCCTCATGGACCATTTATACTGTAACAGTCTGAAACCTGAATTAGATGTTTGTAATTGGGTACAAATATTTTGCCATTCAGACCCAGTTATCTCCTTCCCTAAGTCTGCGCTCCAAGCAAGTCTCTTGTCCTCAGATGTCTCTAGTGACCCAGATGACAAAATCTTATAAAAGATGGAAATAAGTCTTCTCTGGTGAAGGCTTACCATCATATTTTCTTCTGCTAAGAGGTCAGGTATTGAGAGCTTTTTTGGGGTCTTATAGATGAAGGGCCAATCCCAATACATCCCCTTACCTCTTCCCCCTACCCCTTGGTTTTGCGCATTCGCGTGAGACCTAGTGGTGTCCCAATACTCTTTTTGAGCTAGGGGTAGGGCTAAGACGAAGGGGTATACACCCCTTGAAACCAAGTGAGATCGAGACCTTACTTGAAACCAAGGGGTATGCGAATACTGCGCGACCGGCAACAATGGCGGCCAGATCATCCTTAGAGTCTGATAAATGATATATTTGCGGCTTAATTAATTGATAAATAAAATGTTGTGCTATACACAGTCCTGCACATATATATTTGCAACCATTTTCCTAATTGAAACGTTTCTAAAAATCGCTAGTTTGCTACGATAATGTTACAGTGTTAATTTGCACAACAGTCCCGCATTTGTCTTACTAGCATGTCTACAGTTTTAAGTAAACTCCATTAGCAGCGAATTTCGTTTGAAATCAGTGCATAATACTACTTGCTTTGGAGATATCGATACCTGCTAGATGACGTAACCGTAACCAAGTGGTGTCCCAATTCCTAGAGCTATGTAGCCCTTACCCCTCGGTTTCGAGGGCCATGGGGTAGGGCTAAACCAAGGGGTAGGGGGAAGGGGTAAGGGGATGTATTGGGATTGGCCAGAAGTCTCTAGCGTAAGGTATTTGAAGAAATGTTTAGCAGGTATGTCAAATTGTTTTCTGATATCTTCAAATGGCATGAGAACACCCTCCTGAAAGAGATCTGCTATTTGGCCAATACCTTTGTCTGCCCATAGTTTAAATCCCTTGTCTTTTGTCCCTGGATGAAAATGGTTATTTCCCCAAATTGGTGTGAACTGTGATAGCTTAAGGGGAACCTTTAGGTAGCTATGGACTTCATGCCAAACACAAATGGAGTTGGAAACAAATGGGTTACCTGTGAATTTCTAGTTTATACGGTTTATCTGAGTATAGATACATATGAAGAGGTATGTTGGCTGAAGTCTCTCTTTCCATGGCCACCCATGAGAGGGATGAACTGGGTTTGAACCAGAAGGAAGTTGTTCAAAGCTGGCATGCCCAGTAGTACCATTTGAGTTTCAATCATCCCCTGTCATATGGCAGATATAGTAGAGAGAGGCGTAATCTTGCTCGTCTGTTATTCCATATTAGGCTAGTGACAATGGCCCCAAATTTTTCAGATAAACCCAACAATGTTTTTCATCATCCCTAAGGTCTCCCATATATGAAATGGATTCTTGGCTGAAAATATTTTACTGCTAAGATTGTTAAATTAACAGATATTGTTATACACCCCAAAACCAAGAAAGGACTAAAATATAGCCTGTCTGTATGGGAGTTTAGGCATATAAACTAATGCAGATCAATCACACAAGCTCTGAGAGCTTTGAAACTTGGCATGTTTGTAGTTAGGAAGTTGCTTTACCTACTAGAAAAGACTGGATGTGAATATATTGATGTGTAGAATAAATAAAGAAATATAAACACATACCTAAAATAGGAGAACATGCCAAAAATCAAGATCTCTGCATTGACTTTGTGGTTACTTTTCCAGGGATTATCATAGAAACACATATGATGGCCTGTTGGGAAGGTGGGTTACCAAATATGTAAATATAAAATCCCAAAATAAATTTAAAAATAAATAAATAAATAAATAAAAACTGTTGGAGGCAGGGCGTTCTCATATAGAGCACCTCTTCGCTGGAACAAATTACCTATCTCAATTAAGGAGGCTGATACTGTTGCGACATTCAAAATCAGGTTAAAAACGTTCCTGTTTAGTCAAATCTATGGCTGCTAAAGGTAAGTGTGTGTATGTACTTTCAATGTAAAGGTAAGTATGTGTATGTACTTTCAATGTAAACTTACGGTGTGGTGTCGACGGGGGACGGGGCATTCTCACCCTTATTCTATAAATAACTTATTTTAGAGTTCTTTCCCCTGGAACAGATTCCCCTGGCTATCTGGTGGTTCCCAAAATAAATTAAAAATAAATAAATAAATAAATAAAAACTGTTGGAGGCAGGGCGTTCTCATATATAGCACCTCTTCTCTGGAACAAATTACCTATCTCAATTAAGGAGGCTGATACTGTTGCGACATTCAAAATCAGGTTAAAAACGTTCCTGTTTAGTCAAATCTATGGCTGCTAAAGGTAAGTGTGTGTATGTACTTTCAATGTAAAGGTAAGTATGTGTATGTGTATGTACTTTCAATGTAAACTTATGGTGTGGTGTCGACGGGGGACGGGGCATTCTCACCCTTATTCTATTAATAACTTATTTTAGAGTTCTCTCCCCTGGAACAGATTTTATGTTCCAACCGAGGGGGGCTGGCGGTGTCTTAGTGTCTAAGGCTGCACCAAATACCCTTGTTTAAATCGCTGCATTAGTCCACACTTGACCGGTGGGGATCTCATTCTAATATCATTGTAACTGTTAGCTTCTCCTGGCATTCTCTAATCCCTGCTTTCCTCTCTCTGTCCCCCCTCCACACATCCCCTGTGGTGTGGGGGGTTTTTGAGCTGTCAGCACCTGCCTGGTCATCGGTCCGCCAACGCTGGACCTATTCACCAACCGGAAACTAGTCTCCGTGACGGGCAACAGCGAGTTTCCCGATCCCTTCCTACATCTACCAAGCTGGACAATGGATTTTGGTGTTTCTAAACCCATTGGCACTTCCCTGTGTATTACTATGTTTAGCCTGTGTTCTGCTCCTCTCTTTCACCAACCGTTTCTGGAGGAGGGGATCCCTCACTGAATTGCTCCTCCCGAGGTTTCTTCCATTTTTTCTCTTGCATTGAGTTTTTCTGGGAGTTTTTCCTTGTCTTCCTTGAGGGTTTAGGTTGGTTGAGGGGCAGTTTTCATGGGCGTATGTGAAGCCCTCTGTGACATGCTTGCGTGTAAAAAGGGCTATACAAATAAATTTTGATTTGATTTGATTTGAAATATAGCATCACAAATCACGGGCTGGTTCTGTCCAGTGGCGTTCCTAGCACATTTGCCACCCCACACTACCTTTTCAAGTCAACAGAGGGCACCAAACACAAAAATGACTGAAATTGCCGCCCTTTCTTCATGCCGTCCGGTAGGCTAGTGACCCCACATTTTTGAGATACTCCTACCAAAGGTAGAACTAAACCGAACAATGTTTTTCATCATCTTGTCCTTCTTGATATATTCCTAACCAGACAGGTAAATCATTACAAATATTATGTAAAATGTCAAATATTAAGGCTGACCTAGCCTAATACAAGTAGCTAAATAGCTAGCTGTAGAAACTACTTAGTCTAGCTAAGAAAGTACTTAGCCCTCTGACTAATGTTGCAAGGCCGTAATCATAATACATATTGAGGGGGACACATCCCACCCAATATTCAAATATGGTCAAAGTGTCCCCCCTAATATATTGATATAAAAATATAAATATGCTACGCTATGACAGGCAACCATGCACACTGTCCGAAATTATCATAAAAAATGTATTTGTCCCCCTAATGTTGACTCCATGGCTACGCCCTTGTAATGTTGCATGTGTAATTTACGGTGGCCCTGAAATGCAAATGACACCCACTAACATGAAAGCATCCCCCAAATGAAAACACTCCCCCCGAATACGAGTCAACTCCCCCCCAAATAGGATGACGTGCTCTCCCCCCAATATAAAGACACGCTCCCCCAAATGGGAAACAACATTACATTAACTCAAAAACACATTACATTAACTCAAAACGGAAAGGGTTTCCGTGCCACAATATCACCTTATCAGGTGATATTGTACACCTCGTCGGGCATTATCCCGCTTATACCATGGTCACTTGCCAACGATTTATTTTTACAAACATACATTTTCCCTTGCATATGTAATGTGATTTCAAACATTCCAACTGAATATTTTTCAATAGACAAAAACAATGCGACAAACGCTTTAGTATGGCTTCAAAATGTAGCCTACTAAGGAGAAGGCGAACAAGTAACACTGGTACCGTAAATCCTCAAATAGTGGCCGGGGCTTTTATTTACTGAGGCTGCACAGCGCACCGGCCTGTATCTGGGGCAGGCTTGTATTAGGGGCAGGCCTTTATTTCTTACTTGCGCTACGGCTACACCAAGCGCGGAAATGTTGACTCGTGGAAATAGAACGTTCACGGAGCGGATCTTTTATTTAGCCGGCTACACTGGACGCGTTGAAGATGAATCCGTTTTGCTGTCTTTGTCTATTTGTTTTATAAACACTGTCAACTATCTTACTTACTATTTAACACTTGAATCTATCTACTATCACTGTCGTATCTTCAAATAGAAAAGCAACGTTCAAATCTCTATGGAAACCGCTCTCGAGGTTTGGGAAATAATCGGATTTGTTGCTTCCTTCATTATTTACAGCAACATATATGATCATTTTCATAGTTTTATTACCAGACTATGTAAAAAGGGCCACGCAAACCTCGCGGAAAGTAATACAAATAGAAACCAGTCTATTCCTCAATTTTCCACAGAATTTTTTTTCCGCGTCTGGTGTAGCCACTCTCATTGTTGAGTCCACACCGCGTCTGCAAGGCAAGGTTTCCGCGCTTGGTGTAGCCGTAGCTAGGCCGGTATCTTCTGTTAGAATTGTATTATTTAAATAAAATAATGGGCATAATCCCAGCTAACACAGTTACGTTGCTCTTCCGTTGCCGCAACGTCATTTGCTGACCAAACTTTCGTTGCCGCAACGTCTTTTGGCGAGGTTGCGGCAACGTGAGAAGTGAAAGACGCCCTGAGGTAACGGCAACGTCATTTGGTTACATTGCCAGTCCGTAACCGCGATGTCGTCGCAACGTAATTTCCTGACGTTGCCAGTCTGTAACCGCGACCTCTTAGCAACGTTGTTTTGTGACGTTACCAGTCCGTAACCGCGACCTCCTAGCAACGTAATTTTGTGACGTTGCCAGTCCCTAACTGCAACGCTAATTAAGTAAACTTATATTTCTCATTTCTAGGCTACTGCTTATATTGGGGCGGTTCATATGCAGACCTCATTTGCCCAAAATGCTTCTTGTTCTTGTATTTAATAGGCTAGCCTACATGGTAGCCAACTTTAGGACCATGTTTGTGTGATGTGTAGCCTAACTCAAGCTAATCATAAACGAGGCAGCATTTCCATGTAACATTCAGTCATTTTATTTCAAACAAAGTGCCAAACAGTGAATTAAAATCTTCTACCAGTCTCTGCTACAGGTCCTGTCTGTTGGCCCTGACAATGAAGCACAAAATAAGTTAGTGACCTATCAACATAATTTGTCACATAGCCATGTGAAAGGTTGGATATGGAAGCTGCAATCATGATCAGGCATGAAAACGGGTCAGGGGTGAAAAAGGTGAGAAGGATATTAACCCTCTAAGGGGGGTCCGGGTGCATGCTCCCCCATAAGAAAAATTAAATATTCCATATTTTAAAGCATCAATCTGACAGGGCTCGAAATTAACGGTGTCCCGATGTCCCGGGGACGATAAAAAATCCTTCTGGGACACAAATGTATTTTGTCTGGGACAATCCCGGGACAGTGAAAAATAAATAAAAGTAAACTTACTTCCAAACAGCCGTTATTTGCAAATTCATTAATTATGAGTAAAGATAGACGTTACTTTTAGAAAGGCGAGTTACATTTGCGACATCTCACGAATCACAATTGGGCAAATCATAGAATGCATTCTACGTCATCCATTCTACTGTCAGTTGCTGCAGACAGAGAAGTAATGTAATAGACAGACCATATAATCGACAAGGAGAACAACAAAATGCTGAGGCGGCTTAATAAACAGCCTCCTAAAGCAAATAAGGCAAGCTCCAACACTGCAGACTCCCGACACCCCAAGTCATCATTCATCGTCTTCTCCAAGTTCGTTGCCTGTGACAGTGTTAGCTAGCAGTGCTCAGCGATAGCTAACGCTAGCAACTGAAGTGTGCCTTACAATTATGCATAGCAGCTACAAACGTCCGAAATGTTATTTTGATGTTTGCTAAAATCATGTGAAATACAGTTGATTAGATTAAGAGGTGTAGTTTGTACTGTCATTTTTGTATTTTCTTTGTTCAGTCAGGGACTAAGCTAGATTCGTTAGCTTCAAAAACGTAAGCTAGCAGCTAATCATACTTTTTTTTGTCCATGAGCCAATGTTTGGTCAAGAACGTCAGTCAGATCGGGTACCGAGTAGAAAGGGGGTCGCAAGGTAATTGTAGAATTGTAGAATGACGAGTTTGCCAATCAACGTTGGTATGAGAAAAATGTGTTATGAACTTAAGAGAGAGTAATGTTCCAGTTGTAGTTTTTGTGTCTACCTAATCGGCAAGTAGATCCAAATATTAAATTGAAAAATAAAAAATTGAATTCTTTAATGCAACAGATCAGAGTTCATACTTCTCCTTAGGTTGATATTCACTATCTGTGATAGTGTCACGAGTTTAGGGTGTCATTCTTCAAAGCCACTGGCACCCTCAGACTAATTAATATGTTTAATAAAGGAATAAGTATTTTAAACTTACATGGTGGACCAGAGTCCATGGTGTGATGAGTAAGTGACAAAAAATAATCAAATTATATATACTCTGCGGGGGCGAAAACGAAAAAAAATTGGGACACTGTTGGTTATATCCGGGACAATACAAAGTAGAATTCGGGACAGTTGTGGGACACTGAGGAAAAAAGTTAATTTCAAGCTCTGATGCATTTTGAGATACTTCTTTTGCCAACCTGGGGAGAGCTGGAGAAACGTAACTTCAGCCATGAATCATGAGGCTAGTTAGAGACTTCCATGCTTAATGCGGGCGCGAGCAATTTTTTTTTGCTGATTTGAGCGGAAAATAGTTTTTTGAGCTTGATGTAAAACAAACAAACATCCGTTTGTCCAATTGGTAAAACATTGTATAGTGAAGTAAATACGTTTACGTTTCTTAGCCTGGTTTTCCATCTTTATATTGTCTCTATAGCTAGCTTTCCATCAGTCAGTGTCACTGTCGTGTGTAAGTGGCACTAAGGGCTGCATAGACGTTCATTTTATTAGTAGGCTAGTAAAATTATAAGGCAAGCGGCCCTCCGGCCCAGAAGGGCTTTGGCCCATCGGGAAATCTCCCGGTGCTCCCGATGGCCAGTCCGGGGACTGCCTTGTCAGTCCCCTCACCTAAAAATCTACCTCTTCAAAGACGGTAGCGTAAACTTTTCCACCGGAGCTTTAGCGAGCTGGCTAGTTGCGTTCTCTCCTGCTGTGTTCAATGACTCAGACGGGCCGCTGCGTTCTGAATCCTCTGGAGAGGGCGGGTTGTGCATGCTGGGAGCCCGGCGAGCAGCGAGTTGCAGTAGTCCAACTTGGAGAGGACAAGTGCTTGGACCAGCAGCTGGGTGGAGTGCTCAGACAGGTATCTCCTGATCTTCCGGATGTTGTAGAGGGTGAATCTACACGACCGGGAGACAGCAGCGATGTGGGCTGTGAGGGAGAGCTCGTCATCCATGGTAACCCCGAGGTTCCTGGCAGAGGATGAAGGGGTCACCGTCGCCGATCCCAGGGTGATTGAGAGGTCATGGGAGATGGACAGTTTGGCCGGGATGATGAGGAGTTCGGTTTTGGCGAGGTTCAGCTGGAGGTGGTGCTTGGTCATCCAGGCGGAGATGTCTGTGAGGCAGGCCTCAATCCTGGCTGAGATCCCCGGATCGGTCGGGGGGAACGACAGGTAGAGCTGGGTGTCGTCAGCGTAGCAGTGGTAGGAGAAGCCATGGGAGGTGATGATTGGTCCAAGCGAGGTGGTGTACAGGGAGAAGAGGAGGGGTCCAAGGACGGAGCCCTGTGGGACACCAGTGGAGAGCTGGCGGGGGTCAGACACATCGCCTCCCCAGGAGACCTGGTAGGATCTTCCCGACAGGTAGGATGAGATCCACTGAAGTGCAGTGCCAGTGATGCCCATCTCGGAGAGTCTGGCGAGCAGGATCTGATGGTTAACCGTATTAAATGCTGCAGAGAGTCCCAGCAGAATGATGACGGATGACCTCGAGGCCGCTCTGGCAGATTGGAGGGCCGTGGTGACTGACAGGAGGGCAGTTTCAGTGGAGTGGCCCGTCTTGAAGCCCGATTGGTGGGGGTCAAGCAGGTTGTTCTGAGTGAGAAAGTTTGACAGTTGGTTAGATACAGCGCGTTCAATTGTTTTAGAAAAGAAGGGTAGAAGTGATACCGGTCTGTAGTTCTGGAGGACAGCTGGGTTAAGGGAGGGTTTTTTGAGTAGGGGTCTAACTCTGGCCTGTTTGAAGGCAGAGGGGAAAGTGCCAGAAGTAAGAGAAGAGTTGAGGACATGGAGAAGGAATGTTATGATGGAGGGAGAGATGGTTTGAAAGAGAGGGGAGGGGACTGGATCAAGGGGACAGGAGGTGGGGCGATGAGAGAGAATGAGGTCAGAGATCTCTGCCTCAGATAGGGCCGAGAAAGAGTTGAGACATTTAGTAGGGTCAGTCATAGAGGGTGAGTGAATAGGAAAGGTTGGTTCAGGGAACCGACTGCTAATGTCAGCAACTTTTTTCTCAAAGAAGGAGAAGTCGTCTGCTGTCAGAGTGGAGGGGGGGGGTGGGGGAGGTGGGTTAAGAAGGGTGGAGAAGGTAGAGAAAAGTTTGTGAGGGTTTGAGGCAGAGTTAATTTTGTTCAAGAAGTAGTGAGTTTTAGCATCAGTTATATGGGCAGAGAAGGATTTGAGGAGGGAGTGATACTTATCAAGATCTAGACTGTCGTTAGACTTGCGCCATCTCCTCTCAGCCGCTCGAAGGGTGGAACGTTCTTCACGAATAACATCAGTGAGCCACGGGCAGGAGGGAGAAGATCGCGCAGGCCTAGTTGACAGGGGGCAGAGGTTGTCCAGTGATTCAGTTAATGTGGATAACAGCATGTTAGTGGCAGTGTCGGTGGGGTGGGATATGAACTCGTTAATAGGAGGGAGGATGTTACAATGGAGGAGAAGTGGGAGGGGGATAGGGAGCGGAGATTGCGTCTGAAAGTTACGAGGGTAGGGGAGGTAGGAGGAGTTGGAGGGAGAGAGATAGAGAATTGGATAAAGTAGTGATCAGAGATGTGTAGTGGGGTTACAGAGGTTAGGTCAGTGATACAGTTACGTGTCAGGACGAAGTGGAGCTGTTTTCCTGCCTGGTGGGTTGCTGGTGTGTTGAGCAACGTCAGGTCGAAGCAGGTTCACAGCAGACTGGCAGTTCCAGAGTCCTATAGAAAGAGAGAGAGCAGGTGGAGAAGACCTAGAGAGGTAGCTAAAGTTAGAAGTGGAACGTATATACTTTGTGACATATCTATGTCTACGTCTGCGGGCGTTGCAGTGAACGGGAATGCTGAAGAAACATGCCCAGCTAACAAAATGACGTCCCCAGGATGTCCCCGAAAGTTATCAGGACGTCGCAAGGGAACGTCCCCGTGACGTCTTTCTGTAGGGTTCCCTAAAGGTCCCGGGGACGTCGCAGACAAACGTCCCCGGGACGTCCATGTAACGTCATCATACCATTTAGGGGACGTTCAGGGAACGTTTGTCTCCAACGTCATGGGGACGTTCCCTTGCGACGTCCTGATAACTTTCGCATACCAAATGCAGAATCAATTTATCAACCCTAATTTATAGTCACATGTATGCATTTAATGGATATTTATTGTATACAAAGTATACAACCTTGTGTATTGTAACTGTAACGGATCCCCGTATGTATAGTGGCATTAAACTTACTGCTGGTTAAATGTAGGCTACTTGATTTTCTTCCTTTGCATAGAAAAAACATTCCATAAAGTAAACTATCACCACCGTAAAAGCTGTAGCCTTATACGGGTCTATTAAACTATAAAACTTCAGAAATGGATGCATGTGCATCCGTTCGTCACAAAATCTGTAATCATAACAAGTTCACAGTAGCACAGACCAATCTGCGATAGTTTTTACCTTGTCAAAATAAAAGTCCTAATTATATGTAAGAGAGAAGGTGGCATAAAACCTCAATAAATTATTCAAACAATACATGATCATTTAGGCACACAAAAGATCAATAAGGCAAATTCAAAGCAGGCAATCAACCCCAAATTAAACCTTTTATGGGGTTATTTACAGTAACTTATTATGTGTATGCTTAAAGAAAAAACACACGATTTAAAGTACAAACAAAGGCCTGAATTAATTGTCTTATATTTTGATTGTCAACCCCTCCTCCTCCCCCTCCCCCTATTCCTCCCCCTCATCCTCCTCCTATTCCTCCACTTCGTTGTCCTCCTCCTCCCCATCCACTTCGTTGTCCCCCTCCACCAGTTCATCCAAAATCAACACCTGCAACAATTAGCTACAGTTAGACAACAGAGCAATTTTACCTGCTTTTACCTAGTGAGAATTATAAAGTAATGCATTAATATGTTAACATAAATGTTATCTTATTGACTCTTATAGCTTACTTAAATGTTGTAAATAACCCAATTTGCAATAACAGGTTTCCATATTCTGCTTAATCAACATCAATCAACTGTATAAACATTAACACAATCAAAACAAAATCAATAATTGTGTACAACAATAAAAATGGCAATACCAAAATGCAATATAGCTGCAAGCAGCAATGAGGTGGCCAAGCAGTCATATGACCCAGAAAACGTTTTAGGCATCCTCAGAACAGTGTTCGGAACGCATGCAGCAAGTTTGGTGCGAATCCATCAAAGATTTGCTGAGTTACGACCCAACTTCCTGTTTGATGGCTTAACTGCACATTTTGATTGGCTGTAACTGGCAAATGGTTTCGAAAATCAAAAAAACATGTGATGGGTTTTGTGAGGCTTGGTCTGAAGATAATCTCTGCCAAATTTGGTGAAGATTTGAGAACATGTGTAGCAGTGGTAGAGAAAAAACTTTTTTTCAGTAATTAAAAATGGCGGCCGCATCATTTTGGCTGTTATCAAAAATGATCATGGGTCACACATGGGATGTCCCAAGATATCATCAGACAAAGGAATCACTTAATAAAGGCAAACAAATCAACAGTTATTGGCCAAAACACATTTTTGCTTCCTGCGGCCACGCCCAGTGATCACATGACACCAAATTGATTGGATATCCTCAGAAGGGGGTTCCAAGTCATCATACTGTAGCGACCCAGCAGAACTATGGGGGGGATTGATGGGGAGTTATGGGGGGAAGGAGTTGCCCTAGTTCAGCCTGATAGGCCAGTTTGGGTTATGGGGCGGGGACAGCGGGAAAAGTGGGAAGTGGAGCCAAATAGGCGCGAGTTCGGGAAACAAGGGGAGAAGAAGACACGCTCCTAGCATCGAGTTAGCTAATAAGCCACCCCGCTACTAGCTGCAGTTAGCTATAAACCCTTTGTTGTTTTGGGCACTCCTCCAACCCCGGGGTTAGCCTTTACACTAGGCACAATAAAGCCCGGTTCTCCGGTTAAACGTCAGCTACTCTGTGTCCTCGTAATTCCGCTAGCTAGCCCCCGCGGTGTCGGGCCGTAAATGCTACACTGGTGTCAGAAGCGGGATCTCCAAGCCTCCATTCCCCTCACACGCGCGGGCTACCACCGCTAGCGGCTACCGTAGGAACGAGATGGCTGAACAAATCGGAAAGTCCGACCTCTTCAACCCATACACCCCGCCGGACACACCAATGAGGAAACCAACTGATACAAGTCAAGTTGTGAGGAGAAAGGAAAAAAAGTCTCACTCACCACTCGCCACTTTGCTGACTGAAGTCCCCGATGTTGCAGTTCAAAGCCCCTTCCATGTTACCACGGCCAAGCCACTCGCTGTTCAGAGAGAGGTAAACAAACTACATGCATGCAGCCCGGGCTTCGGCCACCCGGACAACGATAACGTCATCACACCGAAATATCCTCAAGGTAAAGTGGTTGGCCAACCAAGTTCTATCCCAGAGTTACAAAAAGACATTACAGCTAAGATAGAAGATGAATTCATGCAGAGAATGAGCATTGCAATGGAGCGTGCCTTTGGACATTTCCTTGATGGCTCTAAAGGCAGCATAATGTCCATGATGGGAGAACCACAAGGCTGTGTTATTAAACCACCTGAAGCAGGGAACAATGCTGGTGATAGTAAAGCCAACACTGACTATGCAAATATGGGCAACAACTATACTGGCACCTACACAGCCATAGCTAACGATGCTTATGCAACAGTTGCTAATGACAGTGATGCTAACGTTTCCGCCGACGCACCGTATCCCAAGTCTAGCTCCATGGCTACCGCTGCTAACCAACAAAGTGACCTGGTTCCGGCTCTGACTACCGCACTTACTGCTGCCTTGGTTACTCTCCAAAAAACTGCCCCAGAACCCACCCCCAGGGGCAGCCGCATAAAATTGGGACGTTATGATGGCCTCACATCTTGGGAAACCTATTACGCCCAGTTTGAGCTGCTAGCCGCCGCCAATAACTGGTCCCCGGCGGAAAGGGCTGTTCAGTTAGTTTCAGCATTGGAAGGGGAAGCAAGAAGAGTACTGTTGGACGTGACCGCAGCCGACCTAGGGAATCCACAGGCTATATTCAGGGCCTTGAAGAGGCGTTTTGGAAGCACCACCCCGGCAGTTGTGATGCGACAGAGGTTCAACGATCGAGTGCGGGAATCCGGAGAGAAGTTACGGGTGTTCGCGGCTGAGCTGCGGTACCTCGCACAAAGGGGATTTCCCGATTTTGATGATGCGACACGCTTGGTGTTAACTAAGGAAGCCTTCATTCGTGGCCTCTTACCCCTTCCATTGCGCCAGCAAGTCCGACTCGCTGACCCACAGACATTGGAGGCAGCACTAGATAAAGCATTGGCAGTGGAAGACATACTCACAGAAGGCTTGGACTACCAAACCAGACAGGTCTCTGTACGGCCTAGGACCCAAGCCGTTCAGTCTCCGGGACCTACCTCGTATTCAACGGGCTCCGAACGTAAAGCGATGTCACCGGACGACCGACAGAGTCAAGTCTGCTGGAAATGCCACCAAAGGGGTCACATATGGCGCCTTTGCACAGTGCCTGATTCTGCCCTGCAGGCGCCGGGAAATGCTCAGGGCTCGGTGTAAAAGGGAGCGACCCGAGCCACCCTTCGCTCCCAAAAGACAATATCACACAACCTGTTACAAAAGCGCTTCACCACCCTGTCACCCATGCTCTTCTGCCCCGTAACGCACCCACCGCCGACTGCTGTAGAGTGCCTGTGTTGGTTAATGGCCGATGGGCCCAAGCCCTGCTGGATACAGGCTCAACTGCGTCGCTCCTACATCCAGACCTCCTGCCTGCCGGAACCCAAACACTAACAACAGATGTCCAACTCACCACAGTTACCGGGGAAAAGGCCCCCATGCTGGGGAGGTGGGAGGCTCTAATCGAAATAGAGACCTACTCAGCCTGCCAACCAGTCTGGGTCGCTGAAATAAAAGAAGACTGTTTATTGGGAATGGACTTTCTGTGTGCGGCAGGAATTTCACTAGACTTCAGAGCACGTACAGTAACGTTCAAAGACGGAACGACCATCCCCTTCCTGAATGATCCCCACCCCCCTGAAATGGCCAACGAGGTTGGTGAGAGCGGGGATGCGGAGACACACTGGGAGGCCCCTTTTGCAGAAAGCCCTCTTCCACCGTCCGACGACAACCTTATACCCCCAGAACCAGACACACATGCCCAGTTACACCCCCATGCTGTCGTACGAACCGCAAGTGTGATCCCCAGCTCTGGGGAAGAGTCAGCAGCCGATGAAACTGTCCGGGGCATCTGGGAGAAGAATCGGGAAGGCCTAAACTCTGAGCAACAGGATAGGTTATGGAACCTCCTGTATGAGTACCGACACAGTTTTGCCACCGGCCCCAACGACGTTGGCCAAACACACTTGGTCCAGCACTTTATCAAAACAGGGGATGCCCAGCCAATCCGCCAGCGGCCTAGACGATTGCCCAAAAGCCGCCAAGCTGCTGCTGACCAGATGATACAAGAGATGAGGGATGCTGGCATTATCGAGCCATCAGAGAGCCCTTGGGTGTCACCGGTCGTAATGGCTCCTAAGAAGGACGGAAGCTCAAGGTTTTGTGTCGACTACCGGCCATTGAATGACAGAACTGTGAAGGACTCTTACCCGCTGCCGCGGATAGATGAGTCCCTCGATTACGTGGCTGGTTCGGCATGGTTCTCCTCATTGGACCTCCGGAGTGGGTACTGGCAGGTGGCCATGGCCCCAGAAGACAAAGCCAAGACCGCCTTCACCACGGGACGTGGCTTGTGGCAGTTCACCACCATGCCATTCGGGCTATGCAACGCCCCGGCCACATTTGAAAGGCTGATGGAAAGGGTCCTTGTGGATATGCCCCCTGAACGCTGCCTCGTCTACCTGGATGATCTCCTTGCCCATGGACCATGTTTTGACTCAGCATTTGAGAGCCTGATGGAGGTACTGGAGCGGATTAAGCGTGCAGGCCTGAAGCTTCACCCGGGGAAGTGCAGTTTTCTTCGGCAGGAGGTCTCCTTCTTGGGCCACAGGATCAGTGGAGCTGGCATCATGACGGAGCCAGATAAAGTAGCAGCCGTCAGGGATTGGCCTACCCCCACTGATATCCACCAACTGAGATCCTTCTTAGGACTTGCATCCTATTACAGGCGTTTTGTGGCTGGGTTCTCTACTGTAGCTGCCCCCATGTTCGTCCTAATGCGCACAGACACACCTTTCGAATGGGGACCACAACAGAATGCAGCCTTCAACAAGCTGAAACAAGCCTTATGTAAGGACCCAGTTCTGGTTGCACCTAACACAGAGTTGCCATTTATCCTTGACACGGACGCTAGCAACACAGGCCTTGGCGCTGTACTCTCGCAGCTGACCCCTGACGGAGAGCGGGTTGTTGCTTACCACAGTCGTACCTTGGATAAGCCGGAGAGGAACTATTGTGTCACCCGGAAAGAACTGTTGGCGGTGATTGACGCAGTAAACCATTTCAAGCACATCCTCTGTGGCCTTCCATTCACCATTCGAACTGATCATGCTGCCTTGAAGTGGCTCATGTCCTTTAAAGAGCCTGAAGGACAAGTCGCCAGATGGATTGAACAACTCCAGGCCTTTCAGTTCACCATTCAACACAGAGCCGGTGAGAGTCACACAAATGCAGACAGCCTCTCCCGCCGACCGTGTGCCCCAGACTGTCACCACTGCAACCGCGAGGAGGAACGGGAGGCAGCTAACCTACAGACGGGGGAGGTGATCTGTCGAGCCCTATTGCCCAATGATGTTAAGGGTTGGGCTGAACTGCAAGCTGAGGACCCTGACCTTAAAACGGTCATAGGGTGGCTGGAAACAGGCAACCGGCCGCCCTGGGAAGATGTGGTGGCCCAGTCGGCTATGGTCAGAGGCCTGTGGTCCCAATGGCCTGGGGTGGAGCTGCAGGAAGGAGTCCTGAAGAGGTGCTGGCGTGAGCCAGCCACTGGGGAGCCACGCTGGCAGGTGGTTGTGCCAAGGGACCTCCGGGACAAAGTGCTGGAGGCACATCCCGCATCCCCCGGAGTAGGCCACTTTGGGGTGACAAAGACGTTGAGACGGCTAAGGCAGGCATTCTATTGGGGCCAGAGCAGGAGGGATGTTGAGGACTACTGCCGCCGCTGCGACTCCTGTACTGCTCGTAAAGGCCCCCAAGGTCAGTCCCGTGCACCTCTACAGCAGCAACGTGTCGGGGCACCGATGGACAGGGTGGCAGTCGATGTGTTGGGCCCACTTCCCCGTACCGGTAGAGGGAACAAGTATGTGTTGGTTGCCATCGATTACTTTACGAAGTGGGTGGAAGCATACCCCCTACCTGACCAAGAAGCCACAACCGTGGCCGAAGCCTTGGTGCAAGGAATGTTCAGCCGCTTTGGAACCCCCTCGGAGCTCCACTCCGATCAAGGGCGGAATTTTGAATCGCAAGTATTCACCACAATGTGTCACCAACTGGGCATCCGTAAGACAAGAACCACCCCACTTCACCCTCAGAGCGACGGGTTGGTGGAGCGCTTCATGCGGACCCTAGGCGCCCAATTAGCCCTCACCACCGCTCCAGATCAGAGTGATTGGGACCTGCAACTACCCCTCATCCTCATGGCATGCCGCAGTGCGGTCCAAGAATCCACTGGCTGTACTCCTGCATTGTTGATGTTGGGCAGGGAGCTTAGAACGCCGCCAGAGCTAGCCTACGGACGACCGCCCGATGCACGAGATGCCATGGCTGGCCCGGAGTATGCCAGGCAGTTACAGGACCGCCTGGAAATGGCTCACAGTTTCGCCAGACACCAAGCCCAGCAGGCAGGGGTTCGCCAAAAGCGATGCTACGACATGCGCGCTAAGGGGCAGGACTTCCAGGCTGGGGACCTCGCCTGGGTGTATACACCTAAGAGGGTAAAAGGTCGTTGCCCCAAGCTGGACAGCAACTGGGTTGGCCCCTGTTATGTGGTTGAGAGAGTTGGCGAGGTTGTGTATAGGGTCAAACTGGCTCCCAGAGGACGCACAGTCGTGCTGCACAGGGATAGGATGGCACCATATCGGGGGAATCAGCAGCCCGCCTTCCCCATGACACCCCCCAGGGTGCGGGCCAGGTCACCTCGCCGCAGGAGGACCCCACCGAGACAGCAACGGAATGTGCCTCCAGGAGAGGAGGTGACCCCGCTTGGAGCTGTGGTGCCGAGGAACACGGCTGCAACAACAGGAGCTCCTCTGTTGGATGGTGGAGTAAGGAGGCCACAGAGAGAACGTCGACTCCCGGGTCGCTTTCAGGACTATGCTCTTCCTCAGGGACGAGGAATTAGAGGGGGGGGCCGTGTAGCGACCCAGCAGAACTATGGGGGGGATTGATGGGGAGTTATGGGGGGAGGGAGTTGCCCTAGTTCAGCCTGATAGGCCAGTTTGGGTTATGGGGCGGGGACAGCGGGAAGTGGAGCCAAATAGGCGCGAGTTCGGGAAACAAGGGGAGAAGAAGACACGCTCCTAGCATCGAGTTAGCTAATAAGCCACCCCGCTACTAGCTGCAGTTAGCTATAAACCCTTTGTTGTTTTGGGCACTCCTCCAACCCCGGGGTTAGCCTGTACACTAGGCACAATAAAGCCCGGTTCTCCGGTTAAACGTCAGCTACTCTGTGTCCTCGTAATTCCGCTAGCTAGCCCCCGCGGTGTCGGGCCGTAAATGCTACAATACCAAGTTTGGTGTTGATTTCTCAAGGATTTGCTAAAATATGACCAAACTTCCTGTTTGGTGTCTTTACTGCCCAATTTGATTGGCTGTACCGGACAAACGGTTTTGAAAATCAAAAAGCCATGAATAACTTCTGTGAGGGTTGGTCTGACGATGATGTGTGCCAACTCTGGAGAAGATTGGACAAGAATTGAAGGAGGAGTAGCAAAAAAACGTGTTTTCTTAAAATTCAAAATGGCGGAAAATCTATATAACCGGAAATTGACGTCATAGGGTGTGTTGAAATCGTCTTGACCCAGGGAATCCAACGGTACCTCGTTTTTGAAAATCGCCCATATGGTTCAAAAGTTACATGTGTAAACACAAGTCCAACTTTGACCAGTTGGTGGCGCTAGAGTGCTACAGTGGGACAAATGAAACTTGGCGAAATTGAAGACGGAACTGTCCTTAATGAGTGTGCCAAATTTCACAACTTTGTACCATACGGTTCTAGGGGCTGCCATAGACTCCAAGAGGAGAAGATGTGTAATAATAATAATAAGAAAAGGTAGAAACACTTATGTGGCTTCGCCGCTTCGCGGCTTGGCCACCAATTACAATGTCGCTATACAGTTGCACCCATCCACCCCCTTCAATTGACTGATCCATACGTATGTTTGGATAAGTGTATATAATATGTGTATATACCTGGTTAGTTGATCTGCGGTGGGGAGCATGTTTCAATGTAACTAGAGCTGAAACGATTCATCGATTGATTCGAGTAATTCGATTACAAAAAAGGATCGATGAATTTTTCTTGCCTCGAGTCATCGTTTATTTAATTTTTCAGAAACTGCACAAATCGAGACTCAAGACATGAAGACATGTCATACAGTAGCTGACCGTCACGAACAGCCAAACCGGGCTGGGGTAGCTTGCTACTGTAGCTAACGCTAAATGTTTGTTGCAGATGGCGTTAATCCAAGGAACAAACGCTTCGTAACTGGAACGTTTTTACTTTTAATTGACGATATTGAACACATATGTTAAGTAACTTGTCTTTACTCTAAATATCTTCTCCGTTTTCAATTTGAAGCAGTATCTAGCTTATTGTAGGAAATCTCCCATTCCATTCTCTCGCTAGCTTCGCTTCGGCTAAAGTCAGATGGATGACGATGCATGCATTATTCACGCCTACGGTTTTAATACCGACTGTACAAATACCACTTTGACACACTTGCTAGAAATGATCCGCTGGTTAAATGAAGCATGATCTTATACCCACAATACTGTAGCTTTTTGCAGCAGCAGCTTTTAAATCTGAGTTCGAGTAGCTTTTGTAGTCGCAAAACAAAGTCACGTAATGTGACGAGATTCAATTAAAAAGTATAACAAACTCACCAGGGACAACGGCAACATCGGCAACCTTGCACCATGGATTAGGATTTGTATGTCATCTTTAAATTCAGTGTCTGAACAGGACTGGGTGTGAAGGCACACATGATTAGTTTCTCCTACACCTTGAACGTGAAACCTAGATTCTAGGTTATAAATGTTGCCAAAGACCAACGGTTGCTACGTTACAAGTAACCAATCCGATTGGCCAAAGCTCTTCACTGTTCCACTGTCCTTCCACAAGTACTTTCCAGTTTTGAAAAGAGTTCCAGCAACTACATTTCTGCAAGTTTTTCCCTTTTCTCAACTTATTTAGCAAATTCAAAATATGAACAGGATTCATCTCCCATCTTTGTCGAAACAAATTGGTTGTTCATTATTAATTGACATGTGTTATTTTCTCATGTTTATTGGGTGTGCCACGATGACGTGGCCATCCTTTGTAATCTCACATATATATTTATTGGGTGTGCTCTAGGCTTCGCCAGAGCCAACCTTTGTAATCTCAAATATATTTATTATTATTTTTATTTTTTTCCCACCCCTAAAAAAAGATGCATGTTTGCACTACATAGACAATGTCGGTGTCGAAATGTTCGTCGTGGTCCCGATTGAGTTGCTTGTATTCGCGCGAACGTTCCGTAGCACAGTTTAGGAGGATACAACGTTTTTGTGGCAAAAAGTGTCTTTTGTCGGCAAAGGGTACTATTTCACTGCGTCAGAACACTCTAGCAACGAGGCATGGATACATAGAGACGTTCTATCACGCAAAATGGAGTTTAGGATTATGATTGAAAAATACCACCCACAAAAAAATCCCAACCGTTGAGTTTTGTTGAGAAAGCGATTTCGAGTGGAACTGAAATCTCGGATTTTTGATTTAGCCTTTAGGTCGTGAAAATCTTTGTCAGTCTAGTCTTAGGCGGCAGCCATGCTAGAAAGTTTCATAGTGGTATTTTCGTAATAGCACGCAAATTGGAGTTTAGATTATGAGTGAAAAATATCAACCCCCAAAAATCCCAACAATTTGGCTTTGTTGAGAAAGCGATTTTGAGTGAAACTGATATCTCGGATTTTTGATTTAGGTCGTGAAAGTCTTTGCAATTTGAGCGAGTGCGGTTACCCGTGAGACCGCCTAGTCTTAGGCGGCAGCCATGCTAGAAAGTGTCAGTATTTTGGTAATTTGATTGTTCAGTCAATTTTAAACCAAAAAACAGAAAGAGGGCAATGTTATGACGATATGACTATTGTGAAGACAGCCAGGTGGTGGATACAAAAATATGCCCCACAAAACATAGCTACACAAATTTGACATTAGCGCCGGAAATTAGAATGTTTCTTTTGACATAAAGTTTAGCTGTGGCATTGAAGACAGGACACACCATTGATATATATCTATGCGACGCGGTCTCACTCAAATTCTTTAGCTTAAGATATGGCGATTATTGCGAAGACAGCCAGCATATTTTTGTGATTTGTGTGAAACTTGGAATTTGAGTGAGACCGCATCTTGTTTTGACGTTAGCCTCAGAGTCAGACTAGGTCGCCCACTGGCAGTGTGTAGTGTCCTAATTTCCGGCGCTTTCAAACAATCAGCAGCCAGCTTGCCTCTAGCAAACTTCTTTTGAATTAGCCATTTCCCCCTAAATTAATGTAAAACGTATTTACGCTTTGGGGGCCATATTTTCAGTTACCAGACGGTACTGTTTGAATCGCGATTCTATCTGAAATATTGCCAGTGACAATGTTGTTATAGTAGCTTGTTTCAAAGGGGGTTCGCTTGTTTCAAAGGGCGTTCTCTTGTTTCAAAGGGGGTTCTTAATGAATTATGCAATATGAGTAGCTAGGCTAAATGCTTGAAAATATCACTAGAAGGGAAAAACTTAAGGGGACGGACCCACCTGCAACAGACGCAAGCAAGGCTGTGCCTTGCTTGCTTGGGGGCTGTGCCCCCACAATTTCCCCAGAAATTGTATGCTCTCTAGTTATTATTATTATTATTGTTTATTTTCCCACCCCTAAAACTCGGTCAATATTTGGACTACATAGAGAACGACCCGGTAAAACGTTCCGTCTTGGTAGCGATTGAGTTGCTTGTATCAGAATTTACGTTCCGATGCATGGTTTAAGCTTAAAGTACATTTTTGTGGCGAAAAGTGAAGCTAATGTGGCTAACTTGCTAGCCACAGTCATTGACGTTCCTAACGTCACGAAAACACGCGTGACTGCCAGGCTGTAGAAGAACATTCGTTTAGCAGCTCGTTAACTTCTGGGAGATAGCTAGGCTAACTTGAAATGCCAGAAGCAAAGAAGCCAGGGTGATAATTACTCATTTAACATTGTCATACAAAGCAACATTCTGTAATGTTATGTACAATATCATATATGCTGATATTATTAAGTACATATATTTTCCGAAACAGTAGTCTGTAGTTAGCATCATGACATTACCCTCTGTTGCCCGGGCGACATGCGACACATACGACAGCGGTCTGTGATACATCTGTTTTCAATTGTTAAAATAACCATTCCTCACAAATAAATGTTTGTTTTGGTATTTATTAGACATGACATTGCAAGTCAACGATTTGTAATGCCCCAAGCAAAGAGGCTATGGTGATAGCTAACTATTTACTAATTTTACATTGTGCTATGAAACACAATTTTGAAATGTAGGCAGCTAAAATATGATAGCTCTAGCCTATATAACTGTACGCTGATTAGAGCTAAGCTGGATCTACTTTCGGCAACAGTAGTCTGCTATTTCAGAGAGGAGTTACCTCTAACTGCTACACCGGCACATCTCTACTACTGTATCTGTTACCAAAAGTGTTAAACCTAGCTCTAGCTAGCTACAGCTAATTTGCTACCTTGCAGTCTTCCGTTCGAAACCGCTTCTGGGAGGTACCGTACAAATCGTCCAGCCACCAGCTCGTCCAGCCACCAACGCAATCGCTAGCTACCAAGACGAACACTGTAGTATACAATTTACCAGGGCAGCTTCTCCACACAGGGCTATATCGCATTTTGCGTTGTTACTGACAATGATCGCTATTGAGCTTTTTATGCATGAGCGATTTTCTACTAAATAAATGTCAAACTTATTTGGGTTTTTTGGGGGCATATTTTCAGTTAGCAGACATACTGTTTGAATCGCGATTCCATCTGAAATATTGCCAGTGATAACGTTGTTACAGTAGCTTCTTTCCAAGTGTGTTGGTGAATTATGCAATAGCCTATGAGTAGGCTAAATGCTTGAAAATATCACTAGAAGGGAAAAACTTAAAGGGACGGACCCACCTGCAACCTACGCAAACAGGCACACCCTCACAATTTCCCCAGAAATTGCATGCTCTCTAGTTTCTAATTACTTTTCAATTGAGCAATGTATGTTTTATCCGATTACTCGATTAATCGATGGAATAATCGGTAGAATAATCAATTACTAAAATATTCGATAGCTGCAGCCCTAAATGTAACCGCAATGGCCTCCTCCACCTTCTGGCAGTCCACACTCGGAAATGAACGGCTGCAGGCACCTAAACAAAAATATTCATATGACTGTAACTAGTCATATGGTAGTAATGGTGGGACAAGTGTTTGGAAATCTCCATTACCGCCCAAGGAGGATATGTTTTCACTGTGGCTTGTTTGTTTGTCTATTTGTCAGCAGAGTTATGGAAAAACTATAATACAGTGTATTATATAAAGCATTGTAGCCTACAGTGAATGTTAAGCACATAAGTGTAGAGTGAAACAGTGGTACAAAATGAACCATGCAACAGTATCAACCGCCCCTCCCCACACAAACAGACACTGGAGATCATAACGTTAAGCGGTTTTGAAGGAAAAAAATTCAGATAAAAGTGAGGAAAGTGCACCACTTGAATGTGCTGCAATATATTTTTTGTTGGAGGCTATACGTGCATGTGTGTGATTTAACTTACGTATCACCACATCATGGATGACTAGATGGCTGAAGGGTCTCTTCCCCTTTCTCCTGGGGTGATGCGTCAGTGATGGAGACTAAGGCGATGCTTCAGTGATGGAGACTGGGGTGATGCGTCAGTGATGAAGACTGGGGTGATGCGTCAGTGATGGAGACTGGGGCGATGCTGCGGTCAGGTCGGTCAGTGATGGAGACTGGGGTGATGCTGCGGTCAGGTCGGTCAGTGATGGAGACTGGGGTGATGCTGCGGTCAGCTCTGGATGATATTTCACCTTCAGCAACATGGTACATCCTGAAACTGCACCTAATGGAGAAAGGCAATAAGCGGGGAGATGTTACCTTATATTTAAGTGGAAACCAACAACAGTGAAGATTGCTTAGATAGATAAATACTTTATTTATCCCATGAGGGAAATTCAGTATATGCAGGAAAAAAATCTAGTACAATTCTGCACCAGCGCAATTAAACATGAAGGACGCAAACTGCGCGAGGAAAATATGACCGGAGTGAAGACGCCAAAAGCCTTGTGCAGGCCACCATCACCAACAAAAAAATGCATCTCTGCTTCGTGCACACAGAATTTTGAACCTGACAACGACGACGCCACATTAAATGACAGGTTTTCTTGAAACACCGTTAGCTAGCTCTATTAAAACATGCTAACCTCATTGTATCGTTAACAGTTGCTGTACTAACTAATCTTAGACTGAAATTGATAAATGTGGTTCTCATCCTTTAAACCGAATATTCCTGACAGAAATGTTCTCTCACACACCAACCGTCCCCATATTTAAAAAAAACGATGACGCCCCACCCCCACACATTTTGAGTTACCTAGTGTAAAACCCTGACTCGTATCTTAATAGAACATAAGTAAATACACTGTTAAAAACGTTTTACATTTAAACACGTATATTTTACCTCTAACGTTAACGTACAGTTGATAAACTTAAGGGAAACATGTACAGTACTAGTAGGCTAACAAACGTTACTTAGCTAACGTCACTGTGTCCAATCCCGACCGGGTTTTAGCTAAAATGCCACTTCAAATATTTATTAAAATGATCGTATCACGTTTTCAGCTGATTTAATTATGTCAAGTTATGCCTTAACTTATTACCTTTCGAGCTAAATATTGTTTTAATTTTAGAGTTAGCTTTGCCTTTACTAGAGCCGGCAAAAGGACGCTGGCGCCGGTAAGTTAGCCGTGCGCTACCCTTGTCCAAACCCGACCACACTTAAATCGTCGTAGTCAACACTCGTCGCTGCTGTTTTTCCAGGGATAATAACTTGATCCAGGGTCACCAAACTGACCATCAATGCTGTCAACATATTCGGGAACGTATTTATGTCCTTCAAAATAAGATATCTTATTAGGAAGTCATGAAATATGAAGCAAAAGTCAATCATATATTTAGAGACGTTAAACATTGAATGGGGTCAAAGATAACAGGACGGTTAGCAAAAGACAACTTGTGCAAATCTTTAAAAATGTGAACATTTATTTAAATACTAAACAGACTAACGAAAATACAACATTAATCTGGAAACATAGGCTAAGATTTACAATGATCCTCGTTATCCAGCTCCTCGTTAACCCACACACATGGTGTGATAGCCTACCATGTCTGGCACCATGTGTTTATCTGCCCCCCTCCCTTCCTCCCCTCTACTACAGATCGTCAGAAATTATGGTGCATTTCCGTTGGCTAGACAAAGTAGTGCTATGCTAGCGTTGAAATAAACTCATATCCTAACCCATAGTAGCAGTACGATGACAATACTGAAACATTTTTCAGAGTACAGACCATCGCCCATGCGTCGCCCGAGTGGTCTTTCGGCTTTCTCTCATCAAAGTAACTTTCCTATAGTATTTAGACATGTAAACGTCCATGTATGTTCATGAAATTTGACACAGAGATTGTTTGATATGCATAAAATAATACTACGTACACTTTGCTGGTGATCGCGGAAGATAATACTGGAAAAAAGACCTGATACTGCCTGGTCGGGTTTGGACAATAGGAGCTTTCGGCGGTCGGAATTGGACACAGTGACGCTACGTACACTTTGCTGGTGATCACGGAAGATAATTCTGGAAAAAAGACCGGATACTGCCTGGTCGGGTTTGGACAATAGGAGCTTTCGGCGGTCGGAATTGGACACAGTGACGCTAACCTAGCTACGTTAGCAACTAGCTAGCTAGCTGGAGCTAACTATAAACTAGCAAGTACATTCCATTAATCCACACGTTGGCACATCGACTGCATCACACCCCACATCATGTTAAAACATGGTTTAAATAACGACTAACAACCTTTATACATTGATAAATGTGGTTCTTGCCTTTTAAACCGAATGTCCCAATCCCACACCACAGTTCTTCTGGGCGCGCTTAATTCACTGGCACGGTAAATCAGTAACGACAAATGTCTTTATCGACAATGAGCGCGAAAAAAACGGATGTGGAAAGTAACTCCAAAATATGCTCCTGACTCATTGAAATGACGCCCCCCACAGAGCTTTTTCAGCACTGCAAGTGTTAAAATAACACACAAATCAACACCATAGAGGTATTATTAAGTAGAGAGAGCCAAAATTGTCTTCCAAGATGGCGTCCCCATTCATTTCTATGAAAAGTGCTCAGTGGCGCAGTGAGGCAAGCTAGAGCGCGAAACGGACAGCGCCATCTTTCTACTTCCGTGTCTTCCAGTCTAAACTAGGAAAAAAGTGAGCCCATAGCTTTTAACGGGCTCACTTTTTTCCTAGCTCCAAGCTGGCTCCGAGACTCGTGCACGCTTGCAAATAGCTGTACACGTCATACTTTGCGACAACCAGTCGCGAGCTTGTGAGCTGGAGCTAAGCACCCGATACAGTTTGAATCAGTCGATTAGATCGCAGTAAATCAGTAAAAAATCACCCATTTGAATCAAGTAGTAGGGCACCTCCTGTCCTACCAGTAGTTTAGAAGGTTGGAATTACTCGATTTGACTAGTGATATGCTAAGCCGTGTGTGTTAATAATGAGCCACCCTGGGTCTTAGACAAGCAGAAGGGCAGTAGATTTCAATCGCCCCTTTCATATAGTGATCCCAAAGCAGAAGAGCAGTAGATTTCAATCGCCCCTTTCATATAGTGATCCCAAAGCAGAAGGGCAGTAGATTTCAATCGCCCCTTTCATATAGTGATCCCAAAGCAGAAGGGCAGTAGATTTCAATCGCCCCTTTCATATAGTGATCCCAGAGCCATATAAAATCCAGTTTTCTCGTCCAATACCGACGCTTTGTCACGGCCCTAGGCGTCGGATGCGGACGCACAGGGTAGTAGGCCTATACGGACGATTTTTCTTATATCCTCGAAGAATTTTCAACCCCAAAACACGAAAGTCTCCTTGATAATTCCACAATAATATGGGTTAATGTTATGTCCATCCAGTTTTTAGAAATTCCTCACTGATTCTGGAAAAAGTTTCTGATATAGGCCTAGCGGAATATTTTCAGTTACCATCGCTAGGCGATTTATGAATAATGTAGGCCAATTAGGCTTTTAAATATGATTTCCTTGTATTTATTTATACTTGTAGGCCTACACTGTTGATATGAAGAATTTTAAACTCAAAATGAACGTGAACCTGACCGGAAGGGGAAGAAAATAGTCTTACTAGTTTATTATTATTATTTATTACACGGCTGTTCTTAATGCTGTAGAATGTTCTGCGGTCAATTATTTTTCGATAACTGACCGTTGCTTGCTATGTCAAGTACAACATGTACCGCTGTCAAGGGAAGTGGCCTTTTTGCCTCGGATTTGCGTCTTTCGTAGCACTCCGCAAGTAGTCCAGTCACTTTTCAACCCAAGCGTGCTCCGTTGCTTAGCGACGTCAGCTGATTTAAAGCCTAAAGAATGTTCAACGTCTATGAAGTTCAACGTCTTTGGCGAACTATTTCTCTGCTGATCAACACGTACTATGAATGGTAACACATACATTGTAAAAAGACACACTGTCTTAAGTTATTTTTTCGACAAGCTTGCTCTTTTATTTAGCAAACTAATGGCCTTATGTTATTTATCTTATTTACACAACGGCATGTCATTCTCCCCCCCCCCGTCGCCCGCCGCCGCCATCCCCCCCCCCAAAGCTGTAAACCTAGGGGAAACACTGGTGTGTAATGTGGTTATGAATCAGTGAAATGTTGATACAGTAGCCTATATAGTATCTGCTGCATGACTGTGTAACACGCAGTAAATTGTATTTGCTTAACTTTTTAGAAAGGCCTGACCAGGCGTCTGGGGTTACAAATTAGGGTTTTATGCAACACATCTACAACAACGGAGTTAGATTAAAGTTTGGGAGGAAGATAGCGCACCATGACTCCTCCACTCCAATCCGATGCATGAGCCGGCATTAAACAAAACAGGTTCTATAAGTACAGTAGCAAGCTTTGTCAAAATGTGTTTATTTTATTGCTAGAATTATGTCGTTTTTGAAGTTTAAATACAAAATCCCAGACGGGGAGTTGTATTTAGCCCCTTAACAATAAAAGTAAGTTTTAAAAAAAAGTATCATTAATGAATTGAGCCATTATGTACACAAAATTAAATGTTATGCATTTGACCTTTTCATGTCTCTGTGAAATGTACGCCCGACACAAGGTCTAGTCCAACAGGGTGAAAATTAAAATGTTGTCATACGACTACACCAAATACATAATTGGAAAGGTCTTGATCAGGGGAGTAAGAAAATACCAGTCTGAAGGCTCTACTCGGTTCCTGATGTGAAATATGGACATCTGAACGTGGACTTATAGCCCAAACTGTGGGATTCTAGGTGGCGCTGTTGAGCCCCTGTTGGTACTAGAGTTATGATATTGAAAGGCTGTGTTTAACTTACCCCAATGATTCACTGTACCAAGCCATGACTATGTACCTTAAAAGGAACTCTAACCCTAACCCTAATTTTTTTCCAAAACCCCAAGTGTGACTGCAACCCCATATTTGTATTGTACATTTGTGTAAAAGTTGTATTTGGCCCCATGTTAAATCCTTAACAATAAAAGTAAGTTTAAAAAAAGGTATCATTAGGGAATTTAGCCATTATGTACACAAAATTAAATGTTATGCATTTGACCTTTTCATGTCTCTGTGAAATGTACGCCTGACACAAGGTCTAGTCCAACAGGGTGAAAATTAAAATGTTGTCATACGACTACACCAAATACATCATTGGAAAGGTCTTGATCAGGTGAGTTACAAAATACCAGTCTGAAGGCTCTACTCGGTTCCTGGTGTGAAATATGGACATTTGAACGTGGACTTTTAGCCCAAAATGTGGGATTCTAGGTGGCGCTGTTGAGCCCCTGTTGGTACTAGAGTTATGATATTGAAAGGCTGTGTTTAACTTACCCCAATTATTCACTCTACCAAGCCATGACTATGTACCTTAAAAGGAACTCTAACCCTAATTTCTGACCAAAAGTTCAAAGTTCAATATTTCACAGCAGGAGCCACCTATGGCCTTCAGATTGGCATGGTGTGAATCTCCTAATCAATCCCTTTCCACTTGTGTATTTGGTTTAGTCCTATGACAACGTTTTAATTATCACCCTGCTGGCCTGGACCTTGTATCAGGGATACATTTCCAAGAGACATGTACAGGTTGAATGCATTCCATTAGATATTGTGTGCATAATGGGTAAATTCCTTTATGAGGTTGTTTTACTTTGATTCAACAACTATTATTGTTTAAGGATTCAACATGGGTATACTATAACGAATACACAGATGTAGGCCTAGGGAACCTTTAAAAATTATGTGTAGGTCTATGTGAAGTTTCCGGGTTACTCTTATTCAAGAAACTATTAGATGATTACTTTTCCTTTATTTGAAAGTAGCTCACCTTTTTAAGAAATATACATGTAATCTATGTCTGGTTTAATAATTACTTTTTTTGTAATGTTATACTCTCATACCTGTGGTTCTTCAAGATTCTGAAGTTCTTAGCAGTAATTTCCTGCTACATAGGACAAACCCACATCCACATTCATTGCAGTATAACTATTCTAAAACGACCACACCGCCACTATAACAGTACTATTACTAAAATAGATTACACATTTATACATTTATGCTGGCACACCTCAAATCCATCACAGACCCTTTCCTGGACCCACTGCAGTTTGCCTACAGAGCCAACAGGTCTGTGGATGACACTGTTAACATGGCCCTCCACTTCACCCTACAGCACTTGGACTCCCCAGCATCCTACGCCAGGATCCTGTTTGTGGATTTCAGCTCTGCCTTCAATATCATCATCTCCGCCCTGCTTCAGGAAAAGCTCTCCCAGCTGAACGTTCCCGACTCCACCTGCAGGTGAATCACATACTTCCTGTCTGACAGGAAGCAGTACGTTAAGCTGGTAACACAAGTCTTTGTCTCTCGGTCCATCAGCACCGGATCTCCTCAGGGCTACTTTCCCCTCTGCTCTTCTCCCTGTACACCAACAGCTGCACTTCCAGTCATCCGTCTGTCAAACTTCTGAAGTTTGCGGACGACACCACCCTTATTGGGCTCATCTCTGACGGGGATGAGTCCGATTACAGGTGGGAAGCTGATAACCTGGTGCAGCCAGAACAACTTAGAGCTCAACGCTCTTAAGACAGTGGAGATGGTTGTGGACTTCAGGAAGAATACAGCCCCACTCACCCCCCATCACCCTGTGCGACTCCCCAGTCAACACTGTGGAGTCCTTCCGCTTCCTGGGCACCAACCTCTCCCAGGATCTCAAGTGGGAACTGGACATCAGCTCCCTCACCAAAAACCACAACCGAGGATGTACTTCCTACGGCAGCTGAAGAAATTCAACCTGCCAAAGACAATGATGGTGCACTTCTACACAGCCATCATTGAGTCCATCCTCACCTCTTCCATCACCATCTGATATGCTGCTGCCACTGCCAAGGACAAGAGCAGACAGCAGCGTATCATCCGCACTGCTGAGAAGGTGATCGGCTGCAATCTGCCTACCCTCAAAGACCTGCACACCTCGAGGACCCAGAGGCGAGCGAGGAAGATTGTGGCCGACCCCTCCCACCCTGGCCACTCCCTGTTCCAGCTACTCCCCTCCGGCAGAAGGCTGCGGTCCATCAGGACCAAAACCTTACACCATAACAACAGTTTTTTTCCATCTGCTACTGGCCTCTTCAACAAGGCCAAGGACTCCCATTCACATTCATTCATTTATGTAACTATAAGTCCATCTAATGGCAATTACACTATGCATAAGCCAATAATTGTATTATAATAATGAACTAGAAAGACTATTTTCTTCCCCTTCCGGTCAGGTTCACGTTCATTTTGAGTTTAAAATTCTTCATATCAACAGTGTACAAGTATAAATAAATACAAGGAAATCATATTTAATAGCCTAAATAGGCCTACATTAATCATAAATCGTCTAGCGATGGTAACTGAACATTTTTCGCTAGGCCTATATCCGAAACATTTTCATTTTTTTTCCAGAATCGATGAGGAATTTTCTAAAAACTGGATGGACATAACGTTAGACCATATTATTGTGGAATTATCAAGGAGACTTTCGTGTTTTGGGGTTGAAAATTATTCGAGGATATAAGAAAAATCGTCCGTATACTACCCTGTGCGTCCGCATCCGACGCCTAGGGCCGTGACAAAGCGTCAGTATTGGACGAGAAAACGGGTTTTTATATGGCTCTGGGATCACTATATGAAAGGGGCGATTGAAATCTACTGCCCTTCTGCTTTGGGATCACTATATGAAAGGGACGATTAAAATCTACTGCCCTTCTGCTTTGGGATCACTATATGAAAGGGGCGATTGAAATCTACTGCCCTTCTGCTTGTCTAAGACCCAGGGTGGCTCATTATTAACACACACGGCTTAGCATATCACTAGTCAAATCGAGTAATTCCAACCTTCTAAACTACTGGTAGGACAGGAGGTGCCCTACTACTTGATTCAAATGGGTGATTTTTTACTGATTTACTGCGATCTAATCAACTGATTCAAACTGTACCGGGTGAGCTAAGGCATTGCAGAAAACTGTCAGAATGTGGTACAAGTCCGATCAAGAAGCAGATACATGTGAACTTACGAAAATCAATACTGTAATATTATACGTGCAATGCCTATACGTTGTTCTTTTTGCTCCGTGTTTTTAGTTTGACTGCTAAGTATTGTGTTGGATTAAAGAAACTTCAAACTTGAATATCTGGCTCCGTCGTTGTTCTAGCTCGGCAAAGCAAACTAAATTAAGCCTATATAGGCTATACCTATGTTACTATTATAATGATGATGAGTGTTGCTTACTATTACTAGCTTATTGTTAATGCCATCGTTGTAGTGTTAACTGACATAAAGTTCTAACAATATAACGACCATAACAATATTGTCGTTATCACACATGATTTATTCATCTTCGTCTTTGCTCCAGAATAACATGTTATCTACAATGACGCCGTAACATGCCACGATATAATAACTAATTATATTAGGCTATAATTAGCCTACTTTGTCATGCAATGAGAATAATCGCGTTCATTAGCCTAAAAAATGGTTAAATATGCTTTAAAATAACGGAAATAAACTCCGTCATGTATATGTGCAAGCATTTGTAAAACGTGCTACAATTAAGGCAGGCAATTTTAGATTACCAAGTCCTTTCTCCTTGTTCTCATTCAGCTCAGGTAAATCAGCGACTTGCTGATGTTCCCTTGTGTGCTCGTCCCCTGTTAGTATCCGCGAACACGTT
Source organism: Mallotus villosus (assembly GCA_903064625.1). Taxonomy (NCBI): domain Eukaryota; kingdom Metazoa; phylum Chordata; class Actinopteri; order Osmeriformes; family Salangidae; genus Mallotus; species Mallotus villosus. The sequence goes on from CAEFZP010000821.1 coordinate 163,207, forward strand.
TCGAGGCAACTTTTCTTGACGTAGGCAAATAAATGGGGTGCTAGTTTACTCATTTCGGATTGGTTTCAAACATAGCAAAAATCTGGAAAAATTATTCTATGAAAAAGCTAGTAGTATGAGCCATGTTCGAGTATCGAACAAAAATTATTGGGGGAGATAGTTTTGTAAATGTTGACTGGAGTTAATAGATTAAAAACGACCGGAAGACACGGAAGTCAAGTCGAAGATGCAATACCACCTACATCCACCGGGGCCGTTGCCTCAAGCCAAGGGGCGAGGGGTGGGGGCTTGATCAACACCCATTCACTCGGAATAATTTACACTGGGAATTTAACTCAAATCAACACTACAGATTTTGCTGTGCATAGTGACAGTAGACTAGTATAGCTCGAGCAAGTCACATCACAGAATGACACCACCGCTATGACCAACGAATGACGTTCCTGGAACCCCCTGAATGTTTTTTTTAAACATAATGTCATATCATAACCAACAAGGGACGTTCCTGGAACTTCCCAAATGTCCCCGAAAATGTTTAACATAATGTTATATCATAACCAACCAGGAACGTTTACAAATAATTGACAAAATTGTGACCTTTTAGGAACTTTAATAACGTCCAAAGAACGTCCTAAGGACGTCCTACGGATAACGTCACGGTATAACCTATAGGGGACCAAATAGGAACGTCACCGAACGTCCCCAGGACGTCCCTTGTTAGCTGGGTGCTAGCTATAAATGTGTTCTAGGTAGAAAATAATAAAAATAGGGGGATACTTATCAGAAGAGGTGATCCGCCTCGCCGTCCCTCCTCGGAGGACTCCCACGGAAGACTCCTCTTGTTAACCGAGTCTTAGTGACCGAGGCTGCCAGGCGACAATTTTGTTTCATATCACAAAGTAAAATGAGTAAATAGTTATCACCCTGGCCTCTTTGCTTGTGGCGTTTCTGCAGCTGCCTTGCAGTAAAGCTAGTTAGGCTAGTGCTAGCTATCTCCCAGAAGTTAACGAGCTGCTAAACTAATGTTCTGCAAGAAGTAGTCACGCGTGTTTTCGTGACGTTATGATGTTAGTAGCGTCAGTGACTGTGGCTAGCAAGTTAGCCTCCGTTAGCTTCACTTTTCGCCACGGAACGTAAATTCTGATACAAGCAACTCAATCGCTACCAAGACGGAACTTTTGACCGGGTCGTTCTTTATGTAGTCCAAATATTGACCGAGGATTAGGGGGGCATAATAATATGTATGTGAGATAACAAAGGTTGCGCTCCAATCGAAGGCTGAGAGCACACCCAATAAGCTAATGAGGCCCTCTGAGAGTTGTTTAGCAAGACAGACAGCTCAGTGCCAGCGGCCCACTACTTTCCAGCAATCCTGTTCCCACCGGTGAGGCAAGCCTTCTTCCTTGTTTTTTTGTGTGAAACCACTGTCAATCAAACTCGAGCTGGAAGAAAGCTTGGTAGGTTGCAGGTTTAAATTAACTTTATTGATGATATTGTGTTTGCAATGACAAAGAAAAACGGTTTACAGTTTGAGGTTAGAGGATCATGTTCACCCCTACACATTGGGAATGATAAGGGTACAACTTATCTACACAACTGCACATCTTCTCATGATACCCCAACAACAACTGTGATTGAATTATGCAACAAGTTTAGATATGGCATTATAACATGATGTGAGAATTTTAAGTAAATGCAATGCACATGGATTTATTTGACAGTTCTGTCTAAGGAGATACATCTAAAAACATAGCTTAGCTCACAGTTCAGGTGCTTATGGTCTTCTATTTCCATATGTGATTTGAATAAATGCTTAATTTGACTGAACACAGGTATTGACAGTTACAGTGATCTAGTAAATAACCTGGAAGACAGATTTTCTTAATATTAATACATGAGTGTTAAAAAGTAACACATATTTGGTTTTGTGTGAGGCACAATACTGTTTTCTAGTAGCCTAGCAAAGTGAACAAAAGTCAAAACAATTACCTCGTCCATAGCAACAGTTTTAGTTCCAGCTGTTAATTGGTTGCATGATCTGACTGTCATTCATCCACCTGATGCACCTTTTCACACACTCCATCCAGCCTTGGCTGGAATTTGACTGGGGGCAAGAGCTTAATATTCCAGCAAAAGTCATGGGTGCATGGGACTTTCAGGCTCTTCTTCTGAACCAACAAAAAAGCTCATCTGTTGTGGGGCGAGGCTATGGGTGCGTAAGATGGTCCCAGAGTTAGAGGTAGATAAAGAGGTAGGGATTTCCCAGTACTGGCTGTGGGAAGACAGATCCAGGGAAGATAGCGACAGCGGCTGGTCTCTGCTCATGTGTTGCTCTAAAGTGGGTGGTAAACTCAGGCAATTCCTCATGTAGGGCTCACTGTGAATTGTGAAAGACAAGTGGGGGTCACTTAAGTTTAAAAGGCCTTTCATAGACCACTATTCTACTTGCTTTCAGCCAGGGTAGCACTATCACTAAACTAAAAATAGGCAAGTAAGGAAGAATGAAAATTAGAAGGTATTCCTTCACCCATGTATGATAAAACCTTACCCCACAAAAAAGAAACCTATCTTTAGACATTATATTAGAAATATTTTGACTTTGTAGGAGGCACTTAGAGGTATGATTGACTGACTGCCACCTACCTGCCCATATAGTGTGTTCCCTCTACAGAGGGGTGGAAGTACATCATAAAGGCTTTAAAGACTACAGTCCTAACAGCACTAACAGTTTTTGCCAAGGAACTTGTCCTTTCTCTCACCTGTTGGGTTCTGCTGTGGCTCCCTTCCAGGCCTGCCTGTAAACATCCCCAGCCACCCCCCAAAGCCAACACACATCTGCAGGCACCTCAGGGATCCACTCTACAAACCTGGAGTAATAAAGTTTGTAAAGGTAAAGGATAGAGATTAACTAGCGATAACTATAGCAGGGGTTCCCAAACCTTTTCTGCCAGGCCTCCCTTTTGCAGAGTACAATATTTGTCATAGAAGAATATGTTGTCATAGAAAGTTGAATCTCATCCCGCCGCCCCCTCCGGAGCTGAGCTGTGTGGATGAGGGGCCCAATTTGGTTTGGATTTACGTCATTACATAATCTAGTGACTTTTAGCGATGTTCAGAGTGCCGATAGCGACTTCTGGTGAGATTTTGGGGGCAACATTAGAGAGGCACACAAACGGTTCTACCTGTCTCCCATGTCAAAACGAGTATAGAATGCTCTTTGACACAATTCATGTCTAAGTACTAGAACAATGTAGGGACTAGTTGAGTTAGTAAATAAATAATAATAATAATATATATGTGAGATGCTAGTATTGTGCCTTGCCAACAATAAGCATACCAGTTGGTCTACAGTGGTTATTTGTCAATACATCAATGTATTTTTGGAGTGTAAATATTTTAGTTAATTTTGATGCACTCATGAATCATGCTTAGTGTACATCAAATTAATTGAATTGTGCTTGTCCTGCTTATCCACCCTTGAAATCTGCTCCATCCTTGCTCTCAAGTGACAAAATGAACTCGGCTTCCAACTACACACCTCTGTAATTTCTGACTTTCAAATGAGGAATGAGGTCTGGAGAAACTAATCTAGACTTAAGAGTTGATCAAAGGGCACAGCACTTTAATTCATACATATTTGGGTGTGCTTGCCCTTTGGCAAGGCCCAACCTATATTCTCTCTCATATATTTAGGGTTCGGAACCTATTGTAATCGTTAGTATTCCTATTATTATTATTTTCCATGAAATGGCTCAATAGCTCAAAAAGGTGACGCTATAAGCCATGCCCAAAGTCTACGTGATTTCCCCTCCGCCCCATTACGCCAAAAAATTGGTATACATGCCTTACTCCTCATGAATACCATACAATATGTCTGAATCAGACATATTTATGTAATTGGTGTCAGGTGGCTGAGCGGTTATGGAATCGGGCTATTAATCAGAAGGTGGCCAGTTAGATCGTCTGCTAAATGACTAAATGTTATGTAATGTAAATGTACACATTGCCTCAATGTCTGTGTGTCAATAATGTAAATGTCCTTTTGACAGCTCTTTTTCTAATCCAGTGGGGTTCACATAAGACATCATCACTCTGAAGTCCCATGCACAATTTCACCTTGATATGTCAAAATACGACTGAATTACAGTTGTTTAAACTGTAAAATGTTTGCATTGCACAGGAGAAACAGCTTTTTTTTTCAAGCCGTTCCTTTGAAACACAAGGTCATAGGTTCAAAGCCTGAGCTTTGAGCCATTGAGCCTGTCGTGACACTGATTATCTGTTTAGTGAAACAGGAATCCAGGTACACCACAGGAGGTGTATAGCTGTATAGTCATAATGGTAATGGTGACGTTTCATTCTGAGGGGATTATTACACAAGAAGAGACAGAAGTAGGTCTGGTTCTTTTTAAACTTGTGTTTTGTAGATAAGATCACGCTTCATCTAGCCAGTGCATCGGATTTCTTGCATCATGTTTGTAGAAAACCGACATGTGTTGTGGAACTCTTTCAAAGCCATAACAAAAATGAATACAAGACAATATGGCTGAATTCAATGTCCATATTGTCTGTCAATAATGCAATTGCCCTTTTGACTGATGATTGAATAATGATTTTTCAAACCGTAGAGGATTCCAGATGACATCACTCTGAAGTACCATGCACAATTTCTGAATTACAGCTGTTTAAACTTTGTCCCAAAGCTGACCAAATCTAATAGTGTGCCCTTTCAATTCACAAAAATTAATCAGTTGATGTGTAGCAGAGAGGATAGAGAGGCTGACTTGCAACCACATGCTCTTGAGTTTGAATCTCCATGCCAAGCATGTATTAATTTTGCTCTCTTGTTTTCCAACTCTTAACCTTCTACAATGTACAATACGATATACGCTGATATTACTGTCGCAACAAGTGACGGTTGCAACAAGTCTTATTCCTCCAATCAGAAATATGCTAGAGTGATGACACTCATACTGCACATGCATAGTTAGACCCTCCCCCCACCAAGAAGACAGAACACATATTCTACATCTGCTGCTGCATTCTCTGAACAAACCTTGTTTTGGAGGTATGAAAGCAGTATTTTTGTCATATTGTCCTGACCTTTTGTATGAATTAATAAAGACTTACTAAGTTTTAATTATTGTTTTGTTGACTTTTAAGTGAGATGGTTAGCATGTGTCAACCTGTTGCAACCGTCCCTGAGCTAAGCATCCATATCAAAACAGACCACACAACAGTATTTTTCAACATAAACAAGTCAATATTTTGGAATGAGCATCAGATTGCAAATTGTTCAATTCTTCCTGTCTGACACTCAGTGCGTTTACATGATGGTATTAAATCGAATCTTGCTTAATTCGGATAATGCTACTTTTTGGGGCAACTGGATTATCCGAATATACATGACAGTGAATAAATTGAATTATTGGCCGAAAGCATGTAATATCCCAGTCTGATACGTGGCGCTGTTTTCATTGCAACTAGTGGTGATACAGCCATTTCCGCTTGACCTCTTCACCACTACCACCAACAACAACCATAGATATATATATAAAGGCCTTTACATATATTTATGACAACAACATAAACATTTTGAGAAAGATGGCAAGGTGACGCTATGTCCCTCTACATTTCGTGCATGATGACAATAGGAGTACTGCGAATGCAAACGGTGATATTGGCTAGATTGATAAAGGAGAGAAGACGCCGCCGAAGGAACATGGATAATTTAATTCAGACCACCAATATGTGGTTGCACTTTGCCACAGTACCGCAAAGGTATCGACGAACAGTCTTGATGAAGAGCAGACACAAAGTCTTCTGGGTTGTCCATTGCGTTGTTTGTTTGTTTCTACTGGACCAGCTCCTGGCAGCGACAACCTTTTTCGACTTCCGTGTCACGACCTGGGAGGGTGGGCGGCGGGATCTTAAGCATGCGCAAAGACGCTGAGTCCAGTTCTCATAGTCCGATTCACCGTTTACATGCATGCGATATTCAAATTATCAATCGACTCGGACCGAGTCGATCGGATCGTAGTCGGACCGCAATTATTCAAATTAAGGTGTTTACAAGAAAGGGATAATTCTATTTCAGTCCGAATAAGCCAGTAATTCGAATGCATGTAACCGCAGTGACTGAAATATGGAGAGATAACACCTGCATACTGAATTTATGTAGGCTTATGTTCGACACATAAACAAACAAAACTCAATAACTGTTATAATATTACTAAATAAATAATAAAATAATATTAGTGTATAAATAAATAATAACTACTTACTAACCGAGAGTGAGGTCATGCCGGGAAATATCAAACTGAGACTTGAACGTAGCGACCGTGCGACAGCGAGGTTGATACGGCAAAGCCGAGGTTTGATATTTCCCGGCATGACCGAACGGTATATTTTACTTTAATAGTAAAACCGTATAATATCAATATTAACCCTTTAATATTAAAGTAAAACCGTTAATATTTTCTGAATTCTATGCTCATTGAGACAAAAAGCTAAAGTTAATTAGTAAAATTTAAGGTATTTTGAACATGTTGCAATCGTCCCTAACTTGTGTTGCAACTGTCCCCTGGGTTGGGGTCAATTGCAACATCTGAGGGCTATTGCACGAAACCAGGGATTAAGCCAGGATATTCAAGTTATCCTGGATGACTTTAGCTTTGACTTGGTTTCATGAAAGCAGGTTGAATTAAACCCAGGTAAGTAACCATGGAGATTTATTCTTTGCAGCTGGCCTGCTCCAGAGCAGGCTAACAGCCAGGCTAAGATTAATTCTGGAGTCTCATGTGTTAAATCAGCTGACGCTCTGATCCAAAATAAACGTCTTCAGCAGTTATTTCGTTGTCTTCTGAATGTGTTCTGATTTATTTTTATTAACATGCATTACTTGTCACTATTGCTGTCACAAGTTCGATTTTAAACCCTACTATTGCAGTTGTTTAGATGGTTAGAAATGGTTGAATAAAGTCAGTGATGATGAGGGCAATATATAAAGTCCTTTATTCACCTGTGTTTCTTCTTGCACCATGGCATTCCCATTTCTAAACGACGTGTTGGACGAAGAAGCACTGATACTAAGACGTGCTTTTAGACGTGAGAGGGTGTTTCGGGACAGATCTGACCCGTTAGCTTTTTCGGTCGAGTACCTGCATGAGACAGTGACGTGCGGTCAGGGGAGGCAGTGTCATCATGACATTTAAAAAAAACGAATAACATAAAATAATAATATTTGTCCACCGATCTGTGATAGAAATATAATTATTGGATGATTCCAAGGGTTTTTATAGCCAATATCGCTGAATTTATGTATTTTCCTGTTAAAATACGGGGAAATAAGCGACTAGCTGTGCCTCCTCTCGGATTGCGCAATCCCACACAAACTGGGCTGAGCTGCAAATTTTTTTGCACACATTTTTATTATATGTCCTCACATTTCATAGTCTTGGTCATGTATTTTGCGTATTTGTATAACATATTAGTCTTGCTGATCGTAGGCTTCATATTATTAATTGTTGTACAGCGGGTGAAAAATATGCTGCACGCACGTGCTGCATCAGTGAATTTGTGATCGATACCTTGGTCTATTTAAGAAATCCATGATGCTGCACTTATCCCAACTATGTACACCTGGATTGACAAAGCTTTACCTTCTCATCCTGGCACGGCAAACGGGCAACCGATTAAGCCGCGATGAGCGGATCACACTAAGTCAAGCGGCGCTTTTTCAGTTATCCTGGATATCTTTATTCTACTTTTGTGCAACAGCCCCCTGGCTTCTTCCATTCAAATAAATACTGTGAACGATATGTCATATGTAATCATCTTTAAATGGTATGGGTAACTAGCAGACAGATGCAAGTATAATATATACAATTGTTCTAGTCCAAATAGTCTCTGAGTAACTGAGAGAAATGCAAAAAGTGGATTCTATGAGTGGACAGCTCCACAGTGAAAGAGTAGCAACTTCAAGTTCTGAAGCAGTAGCAGCAATGATTTTGTAGCGGTGGGCTGAACTTTAGAGAACTTGGAGAGTTCCACTTCTCTCTGTAAACATATATTCATAGTTTTATTCACAAACATACATACATAGTTTTATACATTTGGAGAAGGTGATTGGCTGCAATCTGCCTACCCTCGAGGACCTGCACACCTCGAGGACCCTGAGGCGAGCGAGGAAGATTGTGGCCGACTCCTCCCACCCTGGACACTCCCTGTTTCAGTCACTCCCCTCTGGCAGAAGGCTGCGGTCCATCAGGACCAACACCTCTCGCCACAAAAACAGTTTCTTCCCTTCCGCTGTTGGCCTCTTCAACAAGGCCAAGGGTTCACACTGACTTAATGACTTTAATAACTTCCTGCTCTAAACACATTACTTTCTGAACTACATTACTGCACCTTGTACATTTGTATTTTTTGTCATATTTGTATTTTTTGTATTTTTATATTGTAAATTAGGCAACTTATATTTTATTGTATATTTTATTTTAATTATAATTCCACTTTAGTATAGATAGTATAGATAGTATAGATATATAGAATAGATATTTAGTATAGATAGTCCACATATTTAAATTTAAGGTTACTATATGTTTATTGTATGCACCTTCCTGCCAAAGCAAATTCCTTGGCTGTGTCTACTACCGTGCACTCAACGAAGTACACTGCCAATGTAGTGCACTGCAATGAAGTGCACTTACATTTGCAGTGCACTCAGTTGCTGAGTAGCGCTGTCTAAACTGGAACACTTTACTTACCCACTTAGCGGGAAGTGACACACGCAAATCTGCTCGTGACACCCGAGAAACTAAACCCGCGAAACAAACCCGCTTGTATTTCTGTCACTGGACTCCTCCTCTTCCGCTACGTAGCCAAGATGGCGCCCGTTTAGGGCGAGTAGTGTCCATCGTCGGACACTTCATTTTTGGACCGTTTGCAGTGCATCATCCGGGTACTTTCAGTGCACTGAATTATTTTGGTTTTTCAGCATAAGCGCCCTAAGCACTGAAAGTAAGTGCTCGAAGTGCACAAGTGCGCGGTAGTAGACACAGCCCATGTCTGTGCAAACTTTCATGGCCAATAAATCCCTTTCGGATTCTGATTCTGGTGTGAAGGACTGACAACATAATGATGTGCTATACTGACCACTAGAGAGAGTATTTTAGTAATGAATGTTATGTGGCAGGGAGAGAGAATGAGGGAGAACATGCTATCTAGGGTTGTTTTCATTTGAAGTACAGCAGTTGTCAGTTGCCATGAGGGAAAGTGTGGATATGGTCTGGCTTGTTTGCATAAACACTGCTTTGACGACTAAGATTGTTTGCTTACTACAAAGTCAAACCAAGGGCTGGATGTGAGTGTTAACAACTGTGTATTACCTTTGTGCAACTGAGTAGGCTGACTCTACAGGTAGAGTGTATGGCAACAGCATGTAGGATGCGACTCTGACCGGGAGTAGCTCTGTCATCTTGGCATAGAGACCGGGCTTCCCTTGACATGCCTTACAGAATACTGTCAAAAACACACACAACATGATGTAAACACAATGCTGTATCTCATTATAGTTACTTTGGCTTTGTTATGCAGATGAATGAAATACCCTTCCTGATGGGATGTGGCAGGTTGTTGACATTCTGCTCATCCAACCACCAGTGGCGCTCCCGCAGTAAGCGGAGCCTCCGGAGCATCCATTCCCTGGTAGACTCCGTTAGGGTAGGCTTACAGCAGCAGGGGGGGGTCGTCTTTGTTAGAGAAAGGTCGGTGGTTGGACACTCCACTCTCATCAAATCTGATATCATACAAATAAAATAATTTCAGGATAATATATCTTATTAATAATCATTCTAAAACTGTCAACTGAATACTGACTCTATACAGTGTTTAATTTGTGATTGACACTCACTGTTGACTTCTAGGAAGCGTAGTGCATCATTGTAGCCACTTTGACAAATTTCTGCCAAAATCTGGATAGAGAAGAAAACATGTATTACAACTCTATCTGGGAGAGACAAAACTAATTGATGATAAAAAAACATTAAACACCCCTTTGAGACAGTGGCCTGCATCACATGTTGTAGACACTTGATGTCATTGGATTCAGTGGTCACCAGAACATGTTTTGAACTCATCATTTATGGCTCCTGTTTTAATTCTCTTTACTTCTTTATTATATCATTTTGTATAGCTTTTGCATACTTAGGACAGACAAATAAAAGACACAAGTTAAAAAATATTGTCAAACTGAATGTTCACATGATTATTGTAGCTACAGATACCGGTATTATAAGATACCGGTATCTAATATAAGATAAGTATTTGCCTTGTGTACGGATCAAATTCTCTCTGTTCTTTGGCTGAAGCTGATTCTGCATATTTCTACACTGTTGAGATGGCAGTAGAGTGCTTTTGAGCCTTCCACCCAGGGCCATCGTTTAGGGGTGAAAGGTGATGACAATTCTAGGGGCCCACAGCCCAGGGGGGGCCCACAAAAATCCCAGTAGCCTATTATGTAGGCTTCCCTTTCTCTGACTAAATTATTATGCATATGCATAACTAATACTCATACTAATGCATCAGAGTTTAAACAAAGCCAATTAATCAAAAAGTTTATATTTTCCGAACAATAACACCCTTCTTTAAAAAAATAGTTTGGTCCATGGTTCGCTCCTCTTTTGAAAATGTGTGCGTAACCTTATAGCTCACGAACTGCAGCAGCAGTCAGCTGGTTATCAAAAGAGAACTGATAATGGCCGGGTTTCCCAGGTTCGTTAAGAAGCTCTTAACGCCAAGAGCTTCTTAGGAGCGCATTTAGAGAGCTTTCATTGGCTTCTTTGCTTTCGAAGATAGATGAGAGTTAAGTTGGCTGCACAGGCGCCGTGTGATTCACGAGAAATAGCATAGCTCGCCTCGTCCAACGTTACGATATTGAACTTGGAGTGACTAATGTTAGGAGCCAGCACTTAGCCAGCTACTAACATGACTGTGTTAACCGAATGACACACAACGTTTAACGTTACGTGTGGTCAGCAGTGTAAAATAATCGCCCAAATCAATATGAAAATAAATAAGATATTAATAAGTCTACTTAAGTCACTGTCCTTGCTGTCTACAGAGACAGACCCCACCCAAGAACAAATACCAGAAAGTAGGGCTACTACAGATACTAGTGAAGGGGATAGTTAAGATGCTGATGATGGTGAGTGAGGGAGACACTTGTTGGCTGTCTTGACTTACTGCTGTACCATTGGCAATTACTTGCACATTGATTTTTACATAATAATACCCAGTGACTCTTTGTTGAGTGGTTAATTGAAAAATAATAAACAAATTGGGAGCATTGTGTCAGGCACTGTGTGAAAGAAATGTTGGGCCTATGTACAATGAATGTGTTTTAAGAGAAGTTTACGGTTGTTTAAGACGCTTGATACAATGAATGTTGATTCAACTCCATTTGGCAGAGATGCCAACTGTAGTTTTATGACACCTAACTAGGAGACATGAAATCTAGGTTCTGAAGCCAGATGTCGTCTTGCAAGCATGAAGGCAAGTGAAACGGGTTGTGTGAACAAAAAATTCATCTGAGCTCAAAAATCCTTGCTAAGACCTTTCCACATGATAACCAGCACACTTCTGTTTCATACTCGCTGCCCATTTCGTTGCATATAGTGCAAAAAATACTTGATGAAGTTGACGATTTTCACAACGTCATGAAGTACAGACAAACGTTCACCTAGCATGTTTTTCGTTGTAAGGGCTTCTCGGTGGATGCTGCAGTGCAACCAGGAAACTAATGGTGCAACTTTTCGGATGAGAGCTACTGCTCCTTTGTGTCTCCCATTGATTTAGGCCTGTCTGTACAAATTCCAACGGCGCCCAGTCAATTTTGTGTACCCTGAAAAAGCTATCCATCAAATAAAAAATATCCTCCCCTGTTGAACGTGTGACGAGGAGACGGCAAAACAACAAATCTTCATGAATTGTGTTCTCAAATAAATAACGGACATGAACCAGAAGATTAGCTAGGTTCGCTACGTCAGTAGACTCATCAACTTGCAGTGAGAATAATTTTGTATTCTGCTTATTAGCTGACTGAGGATGTCAGTAGATATCAAATCAATGCGACGAGCCACAGTATTGTGAGAGAGAGGGATTTTGTCCAACGTCTTTGCTGCTTTCACTCCGAGCATACAGTTCTTTGGCAATGGGTAAGCACATATGTTCACCAACTAGGTGGGTCTGTGTACCTGGTGGCCATTGGTTTTGCAACCCGTGTTGACGGATTCAAAATAGGGCCGTAATATCATTTTGTCATTTCAGTAATATTACAAACCAACATTTAAGTGTAACGGCTTGTTTATGGTTGCTTCGTCTTTTTTGGAATAATGAAATAACCATATGACACTAATCGTATAACGAGCCATTAATCGTTGGTTTGATTATTCCATATCCTTTATTCTGGTATAGACTCGTATTATCGTTTTGTCCATTTCGGATGTCAGAACCAAGAGTCTCCAAAGGGCACTTTTAGAAACTGCCTGGATGCCCCCTTTGAAAAACATGTGTAAAAGATTAATTTAAATACCTCCCACTTAAAGGCATCTGCCGGCATCTGTATGCAAAATAAAATTGAGGATGAAATAAAAACGTTCTATTTTATTGTGTTCAACCTTCAATCACTTAGAGGGATTCTGACAGCAGGGGAAATAACATCAGTGTCACCTTTCAAAAGAGACATGCATGTAAATTGTTTATTGCTTTTAATATACTGTGGGTGCTTTATTTAGACATTTTAGGTGAATTTGACAGGATTGTTAAGAGGTTTATTTAAAGTCTGTAATATAGTTTCTCATATACTTGTATAATAATTGGACCAATACCCTGTTCTTATTGGTCCAGAGACGTTCTAAAAAGTTAACAAATCCGTTTGTATACCTCTTGAAACTTTGCAGAGGTAAACAAACGTTTTTACGGACCTAGCAACAAGCGGTTGCCTTGGAGCTGTAGCGATTGACCTTAACAACGAGGCATCTGTTCGGCAACAAGTAGCCTAAAACAACCAAATATGGTTTTTGCACAGGTCCGCAAACGCCCCGCAATCACGCCCCGTTTTAAAGAAGTATCTGAAGCAGACAGAAGACAAATTCTGGTTGAAATAAATTGGAGATGTGGTGACGTCACCAGTGCAAGTGCAGCTGATTGCTCTGACATCATGGCGTCTGCTCCAGATTCGCCGTGTTTGCAAACGCCTTTGTAAACCGAGATTTGTTCAAAAGTTTGTTAACCGAGACTGTAGGTCGAGGTTTACACACAAATCGTTTTAACAAATCGAGGCGACAAAGCGTTTGCTGACCTGTCGAAGAGTAAACATTTGGTTTCTTATATACTACAACAATACGTCAGAAGATCCCAAATCAAACACGGCGAATCTGGAGCAGACGCCATGATGTCAGAGCAATCAGCTGCACTTGCACTGGTGACGTCACTACATCTCCAATTTATTTCAACCACAATTCGTCTTCTGTCTGCTTCAAATACTTCTTTAAAACGGGAAGTAAACATTTGCAGTTTGCTTCATGGCAGTGGATTTCCATTGTTGACTTGATTTTTGTGATATTTATTATAAATCTTAATAAATGTTTGTGTATTTTATCATCCCTGTGCGTTTTTGGTTTGGCAACGTTAGAATACTGAAATTTCAACTTATTATTATAGACATGTTCACCTTTATTCTTGTTCAGTGCGTAGATCAATCCACGTATCAATCATCCATCCATTCATCGATCCATCCAATATTTTTTTCTATCTAAATATCTATATTTGTTGTGGTGCAAGATGGCTGTCCTGGTACCTTTGGTTCAGGGGGAAAAAGTGCCTTGCTGAGACGGTACATGTTGCCCAGGTTCATCTGGATGCTAGTGTTAGTGAAGCGCAGCTCGTGGAAACTGGTGGAGCTGTCACAAGGGCAGATGTCGCTTTCGCCCGAGAATGGCGAAATTGTGATGGTGTTCTTTAGCGCTGACTGGGGGAGGTTGTCACTAATCCCTCCATCCACATACCTCTGTGGAGAAAGAGGGGAGATAAATGTCAGTAGGAGTCTATTGTTGTTAATGTCCTTCAGGATTATAGTTCTATATTTACGGCTCTACTATTGTCACAATAAGACAAAAGAAGTGAGAGAGACAAAGACAACCAAATGTTTTTTCAGGCATCAGTCTATGCCTGTGTCTTCAAAAAATCTGAAGTATGATAATAAGGTCAATTATATCCAGATATGCTTCCATCTCTAAAGACAGTGTCTGATCTGTGTTCATAACTAAAGACAAGGAGGGTTATGTTTGACCATTTACGTACTTTGTAGCTACCAAAAGCCAGAGGGGGGCAAAATTCAGAGAAGGTTATGGTTTATGAGCTCTGGAATGACATAATCAAATTTGTTCAACTATGCATACCATCTCTGGTTTATTTTGCTATCAAGCAAACAGAAGCTTAGTATGCATCTCCGAACATATTGCTAGACTTCACCACTTCATCCTACACCATCCCTGTTGACATGAAATATTCGTTTTCTAATTTAATAGGCTTTCATGTAATACGAATTTGACTACAGTAAACTTCAATCTGTCAGCCAGATTTTACTGAAAGAATAACATACAACATACATATCTGTGTAGGGTTTAAGCATATCATTGAGTATAGCTAGAAGACACACATAGAATATGTCTGCAATGAGTGAGTCATTAACGTAGGCTAAAGTTGGCTCTGAGCCAAACATAGAATAGTGCACAATGTACAGCAAACAGACAGACAGACAGGCAATCAGAAAGACAGAGACAGAGGAGTTAACTTAGAGGACAAGGCACCGGAAAATGTCCCTTTCTTTAACAGTCTTTCATTCACCCACTCCCTCCTCCTTCCCCCGTTCCTCTTATCTAACAAATACCATGTGTGTTCTTTACATTGCACTTTGACACAGAAATTGGAACATGCCCTTAAACAGGAACTGCAACAACACTTATAAGGGCAAATGGTACTCACAAAAACTCTAAAAGTTTATGTTTTCTATATGACTAAATATAAAGTTAATATACTGTGTGGCTATATAATGGTAAAATAATATATAAAGTATATTGTGTAGTCCATGAATGATGATTATTACACAGTATTCTATGTCTATCGTTTATTATCTGTCATTGTTAATGTATTTCAGAGATCTAATGTAGTTTATGTATTTTTGGAGTATGTTTGTGTGTCAACTCATTTTGTTTGACTAGTTTTCTCAATGGAGCCATCCTAAACTGGTTCCATTGGATATGTCTCAGTCTGGCAGAGTCCGATACAGCATTGACCTGCCAAAGAAAACTGTGTCTACCAGCAAGTACGCTGCTTTTCTTGGGTAAACACACTGGCATGAGTAGGATCAAACTGACAGAAACAAACACACTCGATAGTATTACCTAACCAAAGTGTAACACTGTGGCAATATACAGCATGCAGTAAGACCTAATCTATGAAAAAGATCACTGTCAGAGTCCAATGCCAGATAATTTGTCAAAATAAAAGTAACAGTGATCAGCGTTCCTGAGTCATTTGATATTGAGCTGTAGAGGCTTACCACTCCCTGGAAAGCTGGGGGAATCAGACCACAGTATACTGGAATAAAACAGCTACAGATCAGGGCCTGTGTGGGCATACCAGTGGACAGATGTAACAACACACACCAGACAACTTTACAGTGTACACGTTCAGTCAAATACCCCCTTACTGGACAAAGGGGCCATACCTTCAATATAATTTTACATGTGACTGAGTGTACTCAAGAATGTTCAGGTGTGTCTGTGGGTATCAACAGATAAATGAGGTGACTGAGTTCAATGTTCAAGGCTAATGGGTTCTACCACACCTGTACAAGCTCCTTCTTAGAGTTGAACTGGGACACCAGGACATTCTTCCCGTCAGAGACACGGGTCAGGGACACACACAGTCTCCCGGAGGACAGCTTGTGCGCATCAGAGGGCAGGTCACGATCTAGGCCCGAGCGGAGCCCCTTGACCAGGTTGAAGGAGGGGTGAAGGGGGCCCAGGTTACGCTTGCGAGCCTCCTTTGCCACATTGATTACATCCTCACAGCATTGTGCTGAGTTGGAGACAGAAAGAAAGGTTAAAAGTGTGTGTGAAAGGGATGTATGAGTAAATTTGTCTGTGGTTTTTATACACCAAAATGAATATTATCTGGGACTTTTACATAGATCAAATAAAATAAAAAATCTTATCTCTGGAACATTCATTGTTACTGTGTAGGATATAGCTTTGTACTGATTACCCACTCCCCTTTTTCTGTCTTTCAATTTCTTCTTGGTTTTCTGTGATACACTGTGTACTATCTAGACACTGGGTGGCTTCTATTCAAGGAAACTTATCTGGTGTTTAATGTTTGTGAGTGAGTGAATAAACTGTTGCTCTTTCACACTTAAAATCGGACTTGTTGTTGTTTAAATCATCCCACAGGTATATAATGCCTATTTGCTCTAAATCATATGAATGCAGAAAATAATGAGCACTGAAACTAAGATATGACTCACTATAAATCAAACTGTTAATAACATTTGTGTCCTTCCAGACAACAGTGTAGTTCAACCCTCCTGACATTATTTTTGGCAGGGACCATTAGACCGTCTTGTACATGTAGGCCTATTCATGTAACTTGAATGCATACACGGATATAGTCAGACTCCAGCAAATATCTGCTTGTTGCTAATAAGTTTGACAATTAAATTACATTTGGGTTAAACACTTCCCTTGGCTCTTTGCTTCTTTTCTGAGACTGGAATGAGCAACAAGTGGATTTGTTGTGCCAGCATAAATGTTCACATTCGCTCCGGCTTACATATCGATGCCTGACTGGTGAGCACACACGCGGTGAGGGCACCAGCGGAAGCACCGTAGATCTTAGTGGCTCCCGTTACTAGGTGGGGTGCTTTCTCCAGAATACAGCTAGCCACTCCGATGTGATAGACCCCCAGGAACCCGCAACCAGCGAAAGACAGGTTCCATCCTCCTTTAAGATCGAACATCACGATGAATCAGGACTTATAGTTGCTCTTGTTCATCCACAATATAAATGTACTCTAAATCCTACTTTAACTCCGACAATTATGTTGCATTACGAAATTAGTTTAACGAGTGCCCGCCCTGGCAATGACTAACTTAGTCCCGGGTCTGCAGACGAAGAAGTTATTTCCTGCTTGATTTCAACCACCCGTATTATAATAGGAGATGAGAGCGCCTCGATCTTTGGCACTTCCCATTCTAAGACCAGTTCTGGCCAATCAGCACAGAAATCCTGAGTCTATGCTAAACCACGCTGGCACCGCCCTGTTTCTGGCTTCAGATATAAATACACAATAAAAATATGTTTTCCTGTTTTTTAATATCTTAAATATACAGATCTTGAAAACTTGCGATGTCAATGCATTTCTCTTCCTGCAACAAAGAGCACAGGGCATGCGCAGTCATTGTTGCTGCGGACTGGTGCTGAAGCTGAGGAAGGAGACGCGGATCACAGGAGCTCAGCCGATTACATCATTTTTATCTAGCATGATTGGCTGAAGGTCAAGTCGTTGGCGGATCATCACGTCCTACCGAATGCCATAACAAACCTTGCACCTAGCGACATTTTAAGGTAGACGAAATCGTAAAAAATATTTTTTGTTGCTCGTTTTGAGAATGGCCGAGAGTGAGGCAGACACGCCAAGCACCCCGATTGAGTTTGAGAGCAAATATTTCGAGTTTGATGGAGTCCGACTCCCACCCTTCTGCAGAGGGAAGATGGAGGAGATAGCCAACTTCTCCCTCAGAAGTAGTGATATATGGATTGTCACCTATCCAAAGTCAGGTAAACAACGTTCGCATGCTATAGGCTACATTGTTAGGCTATGTGGTGTTATTTGATATAGCCTAACCATACTTTGCTAGGACTAGCGTATATTAAAGAATAGTATTATTGAATCGAATAAGACTAGAACATATTTGTATGATTCTGCTTTCCTCTACTCTTAGATATAAGCGCGACTTAATTCTCAAACGCTGCAACCACATACACGCATGCAATTTTTGGACCAATCAACCGACGAGCAGAGCGAGCTATAGGCCTAATGCTGCTAGTTGAAGCTTTAAAATAGAGATCTTACAGGCTTGCACATATTAAATGACAAGTTATCAATACAATAGAAATAGCGCTGTGTCTGACATGCAATCACATCCTTTGTGCTTGAGGATAAGGGTGTGCTAGTTTCCATGGAGCCTAAATCTGATGTGGAGTATTCAATAACGATAAACAAAGAAGCATTAGTTGCTTGTTCAAACACAGTTATCTTATTCCAATGACTGATTATACAGTAGCCTATAATAAAGTGTAGCCTATTTGTAAATTCCAAAAGATTATTTTAAGGTTAGCAACGATATAAACATAGCACCATTTTCTAATTCCCTGATAGGTAGGCTACCTGTGGCATTTTTTTATCCTAATACATTCATAAGCTGTGCATAAACATATATTTTTGTTTACACAAAATCCTGCTCTTCGGAAGCAACTGCCATTGCGCAATGCAGCTTACGCGCAGCTGCCTACGCACTTTGGGGTCGACAACATACGTGACATGGGAGGGTCTGCTGTGATTAGGCAGTCATCTATCCTAGAGGTCCTCCACATTCACACCACGTTAACACATTATTTGTGTTTCTCGTTTCTCCGCTGATCAATATCACTATACAGTGCCTTTGGTGTCCTCGTCAGAATCGTTCAGTCGTCATGAACTTAATGGAAAATAATGAAATTCTGTGGTTTTATTATTAATGGCCAAACATTTACACACATCTACACAGGAATTTATATTTTCTTCATTTTTTTATGACTGAGGCTTAGCAACTGTCCTCCTTGACCACATTCAATTATGTCAACTTATTGTATTGTAGCAGAAGAATATTGTATAATAGTTCCTTAGTCCCCTAGATACTGACTAGCTTTACGATGTCATTTTGCTGTACTGAGTGTGAGTAATTACTGTTTAAAGAAGTTGATGTGTTAAAAGACACATGTAGCCTAATTTACACCTACACAGCAATCACAGTAGATTGCAGGAGTAGATCAGGCGTGAATATGTAGTGATGGCTATGTTGTAATAGGTGTAGTGATGTGTCATTTGTGAACGATTCATTTTGAACAAAGCTTTAGTATGACTTGGAAGTAATGAGTAGGCCTAGTCTCAGAGTGATTCGTTCATTCTTGTGAACCGTGGATCTGGACTGTTACATAGGCTCAGTAGAGGAAACTTAAATGATTCATTCACCTCTTGCCTGTGTCTTCGGGTACGACTGTTTGTTTACTTTTTCACATGACTGTTGTCTGTTACACAGGCTGACTACTGAATCAGCCGATGAAGCTCAAGTGAAAAATGAACGTCTCGAAGACTCAGTCGAGAGATGAACAAATCGTAAAATTTTAATGTGACTGTTGGCTCAGCCAGCCTAAGCAACAGTCACGTGAAAATCGAACAAGTCGTTCATAACCTGACTCATAGGAAGATTAGATTGATACTTTTGATACTAGATTGAGGTAAATGTAGGAAGTGGTAAGTGATGAAGAAAGTGTTTTGTCTGTCTCTTCAATAACAGAGTGACAAAATCAATTGAGTTCTGGATCATCAATCTGCAGATTAGGAGAGAAAACCAGACCTTTGACAATAAATGACAACAAAGGCTTAGGTCTCAATCAAGTCTCTCAGCTCTGAAGGCCAGAGGACCATCTTTATAGGGAATAAGAATGTAAACATAGATAGTGACAGTCATGGTGTTACAACAGACAAAGAGATTCACAGCTCCCAGCCCATGACCACTCTCAGGGCAGAAAGATATCCTAGAGCTCTCCCCGTAGTCATCACAGATGATAACTTTGCTTTTGCTTTTACTAATGTTTCTTGCCTTGTCCAGTTCCTAGTGCTGTCGTGTCCGATCAAGAAAGTTGTCGTTGGCCAAAGGTGTGGTTCTGCTTTTTTAGTCACTGTGGGCTTCCCTGGCTGTGTTGGACTGCTCTCCTGGTTTGGGACTCCGCCTGTTCGTGACCTTGCATTTGTATTTCTCTTTTGCGGACTGTCTTTCTGACTTTCATGACTCCTGCCTGCTCGGACTACCCTTGTTTGGCCACCAGATTTCAAGCCTGCTGCTTGATCCTGATCCTTTTGCTTGTGGATTTTTTCTGTTTTCATGAATAAACTTTTGGTTCAGCACTACGCCCTCATTTCAACAATCCGTGACATCTTTCATAATAGCCATTATTCTGACTCTCCATGTACCAAATAGCTCTTGCCACCATCACATCATATGGACTGGCCACAAAATTACATGGTGGCCACAGACAAACTCCAGCACTTCTGTGGTAGGCTGCATGATGATATTATATGAAGTGATATAATAATAATAATAAATTGTATTTATATTGCACTCTATATTTAAGCAATCTCTGAGTGCTACAAAGCATATAGTAATACAAATGTAAAAGAATCAAAGTTTAATAATTAAAATAAATAAATAAAGATCAAGGTCAATAAATAATTTAAAGCAAAACCTATGAAACGCATTAAGTGAATAGCTTTTTTTTTAAATATATGTTTTTAGGTTTCCTTTAAAAACATCTGTCGTCTGAGGGGCCCTAAGATGGTCAGGGAGGGCTTTCCACAGCCTAGGCGCAGCAGACGCAAAGCCCTATCACCCATGCTGGATAGCTTGGTTCTAGGGGCTTTAAGGGTGTGTAATGTTGCAGATCAGACGGTGCGTGAGGAGGTCTCGGGGGTGAGGAGCTCTGTAGGTAAATGGGGCCATGTCCATGAAGGCACCGGTGGGTGAGGAGGGAGACCTTGTATTGGATTCTGAATGGGACAGCCTGGAGGAGACAATGGACAAGCTTCTCTGCTTCTGCTAGGGTAAGTGTTGGGCAGAGTTTGGCGATGTTCTTGAGGTGGTAGAATGATGTCTCACAGAGGTGTTTGATGTGGGTGTCAAAGGTGAGCTGAGGGTCCATTGTATCACCCAGATTGGTGACAGAAGCAGAAAGGGGGATGTTTTGGCTGGAGAAGGTGATACTGTGGAAAGGCGGAGCTGGAACTATTCAACTGAAGGAAGCTTCATCCACGCCTCTATCTCCTCCAGGCAGATGTGGGTGTTGGCAGGGGATCAGAAGAAGTGGGGGAGCAGAAGAAGTGGGGGTTGTCCTGAGGTAAAGCTGTGTGTCATCAGCGTAATAATGGAATTATATTCCGTGCCTGCTAATGACTTTGCCAAGGGGGAGCATGTAGATGGACAGGGTGTGTGATTTGGCTTTGCCCAGCGCAACGTTCTGCCGACGAGGTATAAGATAAACCAGTTGTGAACATTTTCTGAGAGTCTAATGGTGTATTGCAGGCGGTGGAGGAGGATGTTGTTATCTACTGTATCAAAAGCAGCTGTTAGATCCAGGAGGATGAATCGAGATGAGGAACCAGTATCTGCTGTCTTAAGGAGGTCGTTGGTGACCCTGACCAAGGCTGTTTCAGTGCTATGGCCAGGCCGAAAACCAGAATGAAACTTTTCAAACAGGTTATTTTGTTTGAGGTGATCATGGAGTTGTGCTGCAACTGTTTTTTCCAAAACCTTTGATAGGAAAGGAAGATTGGAAATTAGTCTGTAGTTGGAGAGAACTGATATATGATATATCAATTGTCCTTCATGGGATGTAGCCTAAGTTGTAATGCGATTAAATCATTCCTTTCCAAGTGTAACACTGGTTTGTTATCATGTTAACAGTTACATCAAGAAGAGTGTGGTTGACTCATATTCTATAATGCTAGGCTTATAGAAATGCATGGAAAGCAAGAATACACTTTTCTCAAGACTAGGGTTGGGTATCGTTTGGATTTATACAATTCCGGTTGTCCAAATAACAAAGACGTGTACAGTACTCGCGTTACAGTGTGTGTATTCACACACATACCGGATGCTATCTACCTTTACATTAGCGACAGTAACTGAGCTGTTAGCTGTTAGCTGCAGAGATTTTACAGCCAAATTCTGAAGGAGACATTCTTACATGATGAAGGGTAGCAAGCTAGGTAACCATATACAGTAAAGCAACAACATGAGCATTAGTTTACTTACTTATCCGAGGTTTGTAGCCGGACCAAGGAGAGTTGGTACTGATCCAGAATTTAATTTTAGACGGTCAGCAAGGCCAGCTTTGTATTGGCCCAAGTTGAGGAAACAGTCGTGGCTGAAATGTTTGGCGCAGACGTACAAAACTTTGGGAAGTTGTGTTGGCGCATTTCCAGAGAAAATACAATTAAGACACTGGTTCTTCAGAGGCTCGGATGAAGGAACTGTAAAAATACTTTTGTTTTCATTTGTACATTTAAACACTGAGCAACTGTTATGCTTCGTTTGTTTGTAAGCCATGATGTCTCTCGAGGAAAAAACTATATCTCACTCGCATGCTCGTAGCTCGGACTCTCATGGGCGGGCCAGAGAAAGGGGAGGTAACCTTCCTCCTTGTGACGTCAAAAGGAGAGGATTTTCAAAACCGAGCGTTTGAGCTTTCATTTTCTCAAAGGCGGAGAATAATACCCAGGGCTTGGTTTACACCTATCAAAATGTATAGCCACTGGGGGACCAAAGGCAGACTAGGGGAACTCATATTAATGTTAAATAATCTTCTAAAGTGAAGTTTTCATGTCATGGGACCTTTAATATACCTTTAAGAGCTTATTTTGCTTGGTTATTTGATATGGCCATCTCCTGGAAAGCCATTTGCAGTCTAATTCACTGAAGCTGCATATGCTGCAGGTCAGCCAGGGGTGTAAAACTGATCTGGTATGCTGAATAGTGATGGGCATTCCGGCTCTTCTTCGTGAGCCGGTATTGTCCCGAAATCTCACTCCCTGCCAGAATTCCACTCCCCTACGCGTGAACATGCGCACTGCCTACTACAACATAATTCACATATTACCTCATTTTGGTGATGCACAAATGTAGCACATTTTCGTGAAATAATCATTCAGATTTACATGTAGCACGTATACAAATCGTATAGGCTCTCAAGTGCAGCGCAACATCACTTATATTTCAATGAAACATGAATGAAATATCCTACTGACAGTTTCCTCAAAGCCTCAAAGACAGTTTACTCGTAGAAATCGCCTCGGTTCGCCAATCTACACATAGCGATAGCCTACGCTAGGAAGGCAGTGCGTGCGTTCACACAGGGGAGTGGAATTCGGTCAGGGAGTGAGATTTCGGCACAACACCGGCTCGTTTGGCTTGGCTCGCTGAAAAGAGCCGGCTCTTTTGGCTTCTGAACGGCTCTTTAAAAAATACACGTTTTAACTATGAATTTGACTATGACAGGTATGAATACAATTTGAATTAAATGAAATCATACTCTACCTTATCCACAATGTCTTTTAAAATGCATTGATTTGTTATGGCTCTCCGTCGAGTTTTGACAGTCGTCTAACTGAGACACTACTCGCCCTAAACGGGCGCCATCTTGGCTAAGTAGCGGAAGAGGAGGAGTCCAGTGACAGAAATACAAGCGGGTTTGTTTCGCGGGTTTAGTTTCTCGGGTGTCGCGAGCAGATTTGCGTGCGTCACTTCCCGCTAAGTGGGTAAGTAAAGTGTTCCAGTTTAGACAGCGCTACTCAGCAACTGAGTGCACTGCAAATGTAAGTGCACTACATTGCAGTGCACTACATTGCAGTGTACTTCGTTAAGTGCGCGGTAGTAGACACAGCCAGTGTGTGTGAGTTGGCTCGGCCCTCCCTCATGCAGTATAATTGGTTGACACCGCGTGTACGATTGACTGGAACAGAATGTGAGGATGATCGTGTGCGCCTTTAGGCTTACAAGTATTTTTGGGTTGTTCTATGAATTAGTACATTATTTTAAATACAATTACAATTCATCATTTCATAATCATGAAATGTGTATATTAATCTATTAAAAATAGAGTCGGCTCTTCAGATATGCGAGCCAGCTCCCGACGTTCATCTACTCGTTTGCGAACGACCCATCACTACTGCACAGGGATTGCTGACACTTTTCAGAGTCTTCCTAAGGAACCAAACACTCGACAGGCTGTGATGTTTGTCTATAAGAAGATTCCTGTGCAGTTCGACCCTTAATTACACATTCGCTCGAACCATTTCACCGAGGTCAGTTTTGAATGAAAACCTTGGACAATTTAAAGAAGGATTTGCTAAGCCGCTGTTGCTGAAAAGAGGTGCTGTTCCAACCGTATGCTCATCACAAACGCAAGCTGTAAGTATGATTTTGTCGATAACAGTTAGCCTATTAGCAATGCTAACGTCTCCTGTTATGGAGGACTAAAAGTGCCACAATTAATTAAATAAATACACCATTAAATAAATAAATACACCATTAAACAATTACTTAAATGTGTCATTAATGAATTAAAATGTAATACATAAGTGTTATTGAATGTGTCATGAATTAATTAAAATACCAATTCATTTTATGTAAAATACATATCAAAAGCAATACATATACATTTACAAAACGCTAAACAGCGCCCCCAATCGATTGCATAATACATTTACATTTCACAACAATTCCATTGCATAATACATTTACATTTCACAACAACGTGTTGCAGTCAAGCCCCCACCCAAGCCCCCACCCCTCGCCCCTTGGCTTGAGGCAACGGCCCCGGTGGATGTAGGTGGTATTGCATCTTCGACTTGACTTCCGTGTCTTCCGGTCGTTTTTAATCTGTTAACTCCAGTCAACATTTACAAAACTATCTCCCCCAATAATTTTTGTTCGATACTCGAACCTGGCTCATACTACTAGCTTTTTCATAGAATAATTTTTCCAGATTTTTGCTATGTTTGAAACCAATCCGAAATGGGTAAACTAGCACCCCATTTATTTGCTTACGTCAAGAAAAGTTGCCTCGAAACGTGTTCGCGGATACTAACAGGGGACGAGCACACAAGGGAACATCAGCAAGTCGCTGATTTACCTGAGCTGAATGAGAACAAGGAGAAAGGACTTGGTAATCTAAAATTGCCTGCCTTAATTGTAGCACGTTTTACAAATGCTTGCACATATACACGACGGTTGTTTGTAGAGTTTATTTCCGTTATTTTAAAGCATATTTAACCATTTTGTAGGCTAATGAACGCGAGGATTCTCATTGCATGACAAAGTAGGCTAATTATAGCCTAATATTAGTTATAATATCGTGGCATGTTACGGCGTCATTGTAGATAACATGTTATTCTGGAGCAAAGACGAAGATGAATAAATCATGTGTGATAACGACAATATTGTTATGGTCGTTATATTGTTAGAACTTTATGTCAGTTAACACTACAACGATGTCATTAACAATAAGCTAGTAATAGGAGGCAACACTCATCATCATTATAATAGTTACATAGGTATAGCCTGTAGGCTTAATTTAGCTTGCTTTGCCGAGCTAGAACAACGACGGAGCCAAATATTCAAGCGTGCAGTTTCTTTAATCCAACACAATACTTAGCAGTCAAACTAAAAACACGGAGCAAAAAGAACAACGTATAGGCATTGCACGTATAATGTTACAGTATTGATTTTCGTAAGTTCACATGTATCTGCTTCTTGATCGGACTAGTACCACATTCTGACAGTTTTCTGCAATGCCTTAGCTCCAGCTCACAAGCTCGCGACTGGTTGTCGCAAAGTATGACGTACAGCTAGTTGCAAGCGTGCACGAGTCTCGGGCTGTGTTCGAAAACTATGACAGCTGTCTTAATCCTTGATGTGTACTAGACATCTGTCTAACTAGACTGCTCTCTTCTCTTTAAGGTATCTTAAAAACCGTTGTTTTCGAACAGCCTAGTTAGACAGGATGTACCTCATCGCGCTGCGTGTACATGGCTAGCTATGACAGTTAACAGCAACCAACTGACAGTTAAAACACCCTGATATATTTTTAAATAGCAGGTTATTTTTACAGTACATTTTGTGTGCACTTACAATGCACATTTACAATTTCACATCATAAACAACCGTTCACTCTCTTAACTATCTTGCATTAAATATAGATAAATACTGTACCGGAGCTAACGTTAGCAACGCCGTTAACAATCAGCTACCATAGCGACCTGGCTAATTTATACCTCGCTAACGAATTCAGACTATTTTTGTTAATCAATCATGGCATAATTAAATAGTAAACTGTTTATTTCTCGGTACCTTTTCAAAAAAAAGAGCAAAGGAAATTACATTTATGAACACTTTTGATGTGAACTTCGGTATTTCGTTCCACCATCTTTTTTGAAAATTTCTGATTTGGGTTCTGGCGCACAGACTTATGGGTAATAAGTGCCGCCATTAAAACATTAAGACAGCAAGGCAGCTCAGATGCTCTCTTAAAAAATGACCGTTATGTGACGTATTTAAGGTATCTTATTAGACAGGAAGAGAAAATGTAAGCGTTTTCGAACAGACCTCGCTGTCTTAAAAGGAAGGAAGGACGCATTTTAAGCGTTTTCAAACAGAGCCTCGGAGCCAGCTCGGAGATAGGAAAAAAGTGAGCCCGTTTAAAGCTAGGGGCTCACTTTTTTCCTAGTTTAGACCGGAAGACACGGAAGTGGAAAGATGGCGCTGTCCGTTTCGCGCTCTAGCTTCACTTTTCATAGAAATGAATGGGGACGCCATCTTGGAAGACAATTTTGGCTTTTTCTAGTAATATAACTCTATGGTTGCAGTGCTTCATGAATTGTGATATCTGTCAAACTTGCCCATCAAAGTCAGTAGGTGGGGCTAGCGCGAATCTAGTCTGATCCATTGCGTTGGTCTGAAGTAAATTGCCTGGATAGAGAGACGATGGAGTTGGTGAGAGATATTTGTAAAGTACAGCAGAGGAACTTATTGAAGTTCTCTGAGTTATTTCTGCACTTTGCAATGCTACGGCTAATAATCAAGGGGAAGACTCGCCCCAATGTTGAGACAGCGTGCGAGGTGCAGAACCAAATTCCCGGTCCCCTGAGCTGCTGAGAGAAGCAGCAAATTTGATTGAGGAAGATGCTGATGCACCCTGCTACCAGAGTCTACATTTGCAGTCACTCTGTGGTCAATATCTTGGTCGGAAAGTGCGTAAATAACTCCAAGAACTTCAATAAGTTCCTCTGCTTTACTCGCTACATGCTCTGGGTCAGCAGGTCCTCCACATTCTCAGCTTAGTCTAAAATGTCTCTCACCAACTCCATCGTCTCTCTATCCAGGCAATCTACTTCAGACCAACGCAATGGATCAGACTAGATTCGCGCTAGTCCCACCCACTGACTTTGATGGGCGAGCATGACAGATATCACAATTCATGAAGCGACTGGGGGCGCTGTTTAGCTTTTTGTAAATGTAAATGTATTGCATTTGATATGTATTTTACATAAAATGAATTGGTATTTTAATTAATTCATGACACATTTAATAACACATTTATGTATTTAATCCTTATTTTAATTAATTCATGACACATTTAAGTAATTATTTAATGGTGTATTTATTTATTTAATGGTGTATTTATTTAATTCATTGTGGCACTTTTAGTCCTCCATATCCTATATCTAGCATAGGTAGAATGCTAAATACGTTTCTAAACACATCAACATACCTTACTTAGCAAATGACTCTATCTAGACTAGCTGTAGTCGGCATTAGAAAGGAAGCTTCTGAAAAAATAGCTGAAACTCATAAGAGGACCAAATTGTTACCAATTAATGGATTTAGTCAGCAGACAACTGCACTCCAACCATTTCTCACTTCAGTTTTCCATACCTGCCTTCTCCATCTTCTTTTTCCAACCTGTGGAATATGACACGCCCACTGATGTTGTCATGGTTTAAACTTCAGGTCAAGGAAAACTTATTTTGTGATTCCAGCTGAAAACCAACTCTTTGGGTTCCAAACAGGGCCGGCCCAAGCCTTTATGAGGCCTTAAGATGAATTTATTTGGGGGCCCCTCGGCGTCGCCAATTATTATTCTGTTTTCTTAATTACCGTATTTCTTTGATTAAACTTAAATTTATTACACATTTATTCATTTTTGGTGCGCCGTTTTTTCGAGGGCAATGTTTAATCGAAGAAATACGGTATTCTAGGCCAGCTACGCTAGCATGCTAATGTGTTAGTTCGCTACATTGAATGTTCTTAAAAATTTTGAACAGTACAGTCTTCTAAATCACAGTTTAAGCAACGAGCAAATGTTAATGTTAGTTAGACTAGCTAGCTCTATTTCATCTGCTTTTTATTAACGCTGATTTGCAAGGAATGCAAGAACAGCTAGATAGCGAAAACACTTAGGCTGGGTTACACCAACAAGGATTATCTCTTCAACTAGGTTTAAACCAGGTTTGTTTTTTAATCCAGTTGCACCAAACTTTAAACCTAATTTAACCTTAGTTTACAATTAATCCTTGGTAGATCTAAACCGTTGGCAATCTCTGTTTAATTTCCATTTAAATCTAGATTACATTTAAATCTGAACAAAAAAATACAACAACAATTTAAACTAGAGAGCGTACAAATTCTGGGGAAATTGTAGCGTGTGCTTGTTTGGTTGCAGGTTGGTCCCCTTAAGTGTTTCCCTTCTAGTGATATTTTCAAGCATTTAGCCTACTGTACTCATATTGCATAATTCATTAAGAACACCCTTTGAAACAAGCGAACCCCCTAGAAAAAAGCTACTGTAACATCGTTGTCACTGGCAATGTTTCAGATGGAATCGCGAGTTAAGAAGTACCGTCTGCTAACTGACAATATGCCCCCCAAAATGTAAATAAGTTTGACATTAATTTAGGGGAAAATGGCTATTTCAAAAGAAGTTTGCTAGGCAAACTGGCTGCTGTTGCTATAGCCACACTTCACTGATTGTTTGAAAGCTCCGGAAATGAGGACAGTACTACACCCTGCCAGTGGGCGACTGAGTCTGACTCTGAGGCTAACGTCAAAACAAGATGCGGTCTCACTCAAATTCCAAGTTTCAAACAAATCACAAAAAATATGCTGAGCCGCTGGCTCTCTTCACAATAGTCATATCGTCATAACATTGCTCTCCTTCTGTTTTTTTGTTTAGAATTGACCGAACAATCAAAGAACGAAAATACTAATATGACGCTTTCTAGCATGGTTGCCGCCTAAGACTAGGCAGTCTCACGGGCGACCCGCACTCGCTCAAATGACAAAGACTTTCACGATCTAAATCCAAAATCCTCAATTTCAGTTCCACTCGAAATCGCTTTCTCAACAAAACCCAACGGTTGGGATTTTTTGGGGTGGGATTTTTCACTCATAATCTAAACTCCAATTTGCGTGCTAGAACGTCTATTACATTGTATCCATGCGCCGTTGCTAATGTGTATAGACGCAGTGACGTGGGCTAGAACTGAGTACCCGTTGGCGACAAAAGACACTTTTTGCCACAAAAACGTTGTATGGTCCTAAAATGTGCAACGGAACGTAAATTCGAATACAAGCAACTCAATCGGGACCAAGACGAAACTTTTGACACCAACGTTTTGTATGTAGTCCAAATATTGACCGAGGCTTAGGGGGGCAAAAAGAATAAATAATAAAGAAATAAATATATATGTGAGATCACCCAAATCTATTAATAAAAGTATTTCAAATATGCTTGGGCATAATAGTACTGATGTTTTCGATGATACCTAAACATATAGTAATAATACTAAGCTTATAAACAATTTTATGACAGAAAGACTTCTGTCTCCAAACTGTGATTTCTTAAATGTCAGTTCTGGATAACAGACATCGATGACCATTTTGGACCATAATGCAATCTGAAATGTCATGTGACATCATATTGTATCAAAAAGAAGACCCGAAGGAGCCCCAAACATGTGCCAAAGTAAGTAAGCGTCTCTTCATGTGTAGATTTTTTGTGTCATCACTGGTGCACTTAGTAGCAATAGCAAGTGTCCTTTTGGATAACACTTACAAAACCTTTATAATGTTTTTATATAAAAAAACTATGTATTTGATCTAAAGGATTACCTCAAAGTGATGATAGCTAAGTAGTGATTTTCCAGAGGTGGCTAAGTTAGTGCCTGATTACAGTGGTGGTGCAACCATAGAGGGCGCAAGGGCGCCGCCCCTCCTAGAATTGTTCGTAAAAAAAAACTGTTTCAAAATAGGATATACCAAACTATTTAAATAAGAAATGTACTATGTTAACGCGTTAAATGTGTGTGGGAGACCGTAAGTCCCTGTCAACAACCACTTAAATGTGACCAAATATAATATATTGCCATTCGTTATCACTGAGATAAGCCACTCCCCCCTGGAGGGGCGCCGGCCTAATGGAAGTCAATGGGAGCTCTCATACTTTTATCATACATTTGAGAAGGACAGCTTCTCATTTGCGGCTGAAAGGGGCGATCCCGGGGCGCACTAGTTTGCGCCCCTGACCAATGACATTGTTTCTTACCGGACTATTCGTCGAATCAGAGACCTTTATCATTCCCTCACATCCCATATAAATATCACGTATCTACGAGAGCAACATAGCTAGCAGAGGAGGGGACGTACACCCATAGCTTCTCCTCAAGCCTGTATGCTAACCGGAGCTGGTTAGCTGGTTGTTCAGTGAGTAATTCAGTGTTTCCCACACATAGACTAATTTGTGGCGGTGCGCCACAGAATCAACACCGGCCGCCACATATTGCGTTCGTTTTTTTTTAACGCTATCTAAAACACGCAGCGTATTCGTTCAGCTGCATTTCCTTTCCCTGCTCTCCCTCCGTCTCTCTGTCATTCACGTGTCTCTGAAATAAACACACAGTCACAACATCATGCGTTAGCAACGACGCTATGCGATATCAGCGACCCTTCAGCATTAGTATCGTAGCTAAGTCTAGGAAAGTTGAGGCTACTTTTCGCTAGGTACCTATGAACGTCTTAATCTGCTAGACAAGTGGCTTCCCCATTGTTCTTTTGGTGAGCTGTCTCACGAGCCCTACTAGCCGACCAGCTAAATAGTTATTTAGCACTAGCGTTGCTACCTGCACATATGCAAACATTGTTTACAATATTTTCAGGCTTCAACCAGTGCTGCTCAAGCATCAATACAGGGTCAAGAGATAGATTCGTTAGGCATTGAAGAAAGAGTAGGAGAGGACGACAGCATCCAACATAGCTAATACATATATATTTAATGTAAAAAAAAACGTTCTGTGTAACCCCCCCCAGCAATCACCAGCCACTACTGCCTCATTATAAAGAAAAAAATATAGCTTTGTCATTCCTGGATAACAGCTTGTCATTCTTGGATAACAAAAAACCTCATGTCATTCGTTATCTAGAATGACATGTATAACAATCTAGTTTTTTATTAGTATTTTGTTAACCTATACATATTTTGAAAATAAGATTGTAGTGAAATTGATGTGATCACAATCTAATACTTATATTATTATTACTGTTTGTAGCTACTACAAATCAAGGCCAGTCCCCAAAACACCTGTAAGGCTGATGAGCCCTTCAGCTGCAAAGAAGAAAAGGGAGCAATGGAGGTTAAACCAGAGGAATCTGAGGGAGAGATTAAAGAAAGTCAATGAACTAATGAACGACACTCCAGTCTCAATGAATGGGTCTACTCTTGGAGAACCCCAACCCAGACAACAGGATGACCCTCAGCCACACTCACCCAGAGAGCCAGATGTACCTCAGCTACAACCACCCAGAGAGCCAGAAGAGGATGTCCAGCCACTTGCTTCATCTACCCCTGAAAGAAATGATTGCAACATGGCAATAAAAAGCCCAAACAACAATAAACTAAAGAATGAAATTGTCAAACTTATGTGACGGCCTCCTGGGCCGTTAATTGGCTGCACCTGGCCCCGGTGGCTCAAAAGGACGTCGAGAGAGAGAGGAGTCCCTTCGTTTGTCTGCAGCACGTTCATTTTGAGTTGTGGCAGTTTTCGCGATGTTTTGTTAATACACTTTCCAACACTGCTCACCTACATCAGACACACACACACACGTACACTTCTGACTACTGACTTCCACACCCCATTTTTGTTCTGTTACCGATTTATCATTTATTAAAAACCCATCTTCTTAGTTCTCGCGCATGTGTTCCCCGTTATTTGTCTCAACCCCTGAGCCTGGGTTTGTGACATGGGGGCTCGTCCTAAGGCCTTCGGGGTTTTTGTTTTGTTTGTTTGTTTGTTTTAGGGAGCACATGCTTGGAGATTCGGGTTTTTGGCTGTGTTTTTGGTTTGTGCTGCAGAGTTTTTTGGTGCTGCTGCGGGGACGTCGTTCCGGTGGTGTTTCGGTCGGCAAGGAGAGGTTGAGCTGTTCCCTGGTAGGTTTAGCGGCGTGGTACTTTCGGGGCGCACCGGTTGTTATTTATGTTCATTATTTTCGGGGGGTTACTGTGGTTGGAGCGGTTGTCTCAGGGGCACTTCCGTGGGGTTGGTGGGTCGTTAGCTTGCTGATTGCCTGTTCCACTCCAGCGGGCTATAGGTGCGTAAGTACCTGCCGCAACGCCCCTGAAGTCTAGGGTTGAGCTTTATTGGGGATCCTCTCCTTTCTGACCGACATTTGCTGGGGTTGGTTATGGCAGCTGTGGTGGATTTTGTTCTTCGTTAGGACGTGCGTGATAGGTGGTTGGGAAGCCGAATCAGTCAGTCAAGCCTGTTCCGTTGTTTCCGGTACCTGTGTGTACCTGTGAGCAAACTGGGGTCTACGTTGCTTCGAGGAGGTAATGTGTGACAAAGGTGACAGTAGTTGTTTGCCAGAGAATACGTGGGTATTGTGGAAGGCGGGGTTGTTTTCGTGGACACCCTCGTGCTTCTAGCTAACTTTGGATAGCCTGCTACGGTTGCTGGATTTAGTGGCACGTTCGGTCGAGAAATGCACATGGCTTAATTTTCTAACGTAACGCCCGTTCTTGTGCCTGACGAGGCGAGGTTTGGGTTGGCGGTGACGGGTCGGATGCTAACGCTTTACGGCTGGAGTGCCAGTGGAACCGAGGTTTGATGATCTGTGAGACGGGGGGCTATTCCGTAGATGAGATCGTGGTCAAATTTACCTTTGTATTGCAAGTTTACAATGACCAGTCGTTCATTCATGAGCTTTATGTGCCTGGGGAATCGGGTTGTCGCGGTCCTGAATGGACCCTGTGTTCGTCGCCTCGCGCCTGTCCTGTTTGGAATACGACATGTTGTATCGCATGCCGGTGCTGGGTTCAAACCCGAAGAAGTTGCGGTGGTCACCATGACGACGAGATGTGAATTTGAGCGGCAAAGGTACCGTTATTCAGGACTCTCCGAGGAGGATCTGAATCAGCTGTTGGCAATGAAAGGTTCTAGCTACAGTGGTCTTGGAGAGGCACAACATCCACACACGGAACGTGGAACACATAGTGCACAGTCTACAGCAGGGGGGAGTTGAAGTGCGTGTGGTGAAGAGGGGGGATGTAGAGCCGATTTGTCAGCG
Organism: Mallotus villosus; assembly: GCA_903064625.1. Lineage (NCBI taxonomy): Eukaryota > Metazoa > Chordata > Actinopteri > Osmeriformes > Salangidae > Mallotus > Mallotus villosus. The sequence goes on from CAEFZP010000821.1 coordinate 196,761, forward strand.
TTTCCATCGGGTTTCGTTTGAGAAGCGGGCCCGCATGGATTCGGAGATAGCCTACATCTTGGAGAATGACATAGCTGGTTGCAAGTGTTGGTTCTAGGGGTTTTTCATGGGAGGGGTTGCTTTGGGTCCGTTGGTCGTTGCTTGCCCGTAGGTTCGTTGCTTGCTTTAGGTCCGTTGGTCGTTGCTTGCCCGTAGGTTCGTTGGTTGCTTTAGGTCCGTTGGTCGTTGCTTGCCCGTAGGTTCGTTGGTTGCTTTAGGTCTGTTGGTCGTTGCTTGCTCGTAGGTTTGTTGGTTCGTAGGTTCGTTGGTTGCTTTAGGTCCGTTGGTCGTTGCTTGCCCGTAGGTTCGTTGGTTGCTCTAGGTCCGTTGGTCGTTGGTTGCCTTTGGGTTTGTGGGTCTTACTTGCCCTTTTGGTGCTTTTGCCTGTTCCCCCCCCCCTTTTTTTTGTTGTTGTTCTACTCTAGGTTCTGTGGGCTGCTGATGCGGATGGGGCCCGGGTTGCTGTTGCGGTGACACCCTGTGTCCCCGTCTTCTGGGGGGGCGTGTGACGGCCTCCTGGGCCGTTAATTGGCTGCACCTGGCCCCGGTGGCTCAAAAGGACGTCGAGAGAGAGAGGAGTTTTTGCGATGTTTTGTTAATACACTTTCAACACTGCTCACCTACATCAGACACACACACACACGTACACTACTGACTTCCACACCCCATTTTTGTTCTGTTACCGATTTATCATTTATTAAAAACCCATCTTCTTAGTTCTCGCGCATGTGTTCCCCGTTATTTGTCTCAACCCCTGAGCCGGGTTCGTGACACTTAAAAGGTAACTTGCTCAGTCCCCCAAAAAATCTGAGAAACACAAGCCACGTGGAGCCAAGAAACTCTCTGCAGTAAAGAAGGCAGAGGTTACCCGCTTCCTGTTTAGGGATGAAAATAGTAGACTTACCTGGAAAAAAAGACACAGTAACAAAAAAACTAGAGAAAGTTCAAAGAGGAGTCCTACAAAAAACCATGACAGAACTACAATAAGGAAACACAAAAGGAACTGACACTGTCATAGAGACAGTTTGTGCGCTTGCGCCCATTCTACATCATGGAACCTAAAACAAGTGATCGCAACACTTGCGCCTGCATTGACCACGAAAACGTCCAGCTGCTTGTGGATAAACTATTTCAAAGTGGCTTTGTAAAAGTGGCAAGTGTTTCACAGTTGTTGGCATCCATTGTGTGTGATCCTCTTAGACAAATGTTAATCTATCGTGTTTGTGTTAAGTGCTGTTACAAAGATGTGGAAATAGCTCCTCAAGAACAGAACACCACCACCACATGGCTACAGTGGGAAAGGGTCAAGACCACCTCTGGTGAGAAGGAATTCACAAACTTTGTGAAAAAAGCTGAATGTGGAACATGGCAGGACCTACAAAGAATACTACATGAAAAACTTGATCTGCTTGCCAAACATCACTCCAACTGGATACACCAGGTTGAGCAGTGCAGACAAGTGAAAGAAACCATCAGTGACACAGAGGTAGTGGTCCACATGGATTTCTCTGAAAACTATGCTTGCAAGCTCCACACCGAGATTCAAGCTTTCCATTTTGGTGGAAGTCGTAAACAGGCCACAATTCACACCAGTGTGGTCTACACATCCGATGGGAGCCAATCATATGCCACAATCTCGGACAGCCTTCGCCATGATGAAAGAGCAGTGTGGGCACACATTGAGCCAATTTTAAAGAAGTTGAAGGAGCAGAAGCCCACTCTTACATCCATCCACTTCATGAGTGATGGGCCTGTTACACAATATAGCAATAAGCGCAACTTCTATCTCCTGACAACGCTGCCCTTTATTTGGGGGTTCAAGGAGGTGACCTGGAATTTCTCTGAGAGAGCCCATGGTAAAGGTGCACCTGATGGGGTGGGTGGTGCTGTAAAGTGCATGGCTGATCAGAGGGTGAAAATGGGAGCAGATATTCAGATACCAAAAGAGCTCTATGAAACTTTACAGACCTCAGCCTCTTCTATCAAGTACTTTTGGGTGTTGGAAGAGAGGACAACCTGAAACATGAGACGCTACCTGTTGTGAAGGGCACAATGAAAATTCTCCAGATTGTGTCTCTTACCCCTGGACAGTTTAGTCACAGAGAGATGTCCTGCTTCTGCAGCCGAGGGAAGGGTAACATTTGTGACTGCTTTAGTCCCAATGAAGTGGACATGAATGTGTGTGAATTACCCACCAGTGCACCAGCAACAACACCACATCATACAATGACAACAGATATTGTTGAAAGGTTTGTCATAGTTAAATATGATGCCCAGCCATTTGTCGGCCAAGTCCTAAATCTGGTTGGTGATTAACTTGAAGTGAGCTGCATGCGACAGACAATGGGCAGAAATGCCTTTGTGTGGCCAACAGCCCCAGATGTCATATTTTATTACGTGTCTGACATGCAAGCCATCGTATCGGAGCCTGAGCCATTAACAAACGGCTCATCACAATTATGTATCCCTGACTGGGAAACATTCCAAAACATTCGGTAGTCACATGCCCACACATGATATTGTCACAAACATGTATTTTTAAGTTCATTTGGAAATGTTCAAAAGTTCCTATCTTCTCTTCATAAACTAATTTAAACTCATCTGATTAAATGTTTGCAACTCAAATGGTTAGTTGAGGTTATAAATGTAAATGTTACTCAAACAGTATCATCTCTCTTTAAATGTATTCTCTATATAAAATGTTAATTGGGTGTGCACGACTTCGTCGGCGCAATCTTTGTTATCTCACATATATCTTTTTATTTTTATTATTATTTTCGCCCCCCTAAAACTCGGTCAATATTTGGACTACATAGAAAACGTCGATGTCAAAAGTTTCGTCTTGGTCTCCATTGAGTTGCTTGTATCAGAATTTACGTTCCGTTGCACAGTTTAGGACCATACAACGTTTTGTGGCATAAAGTTTATTTTGTCGGCAAAGGGTAGAATACTCAGTTATACTTCACAGCGTCAGCACACGTTAGCAACGACGCATTAGATACGACGTGCATAGAGACTGTTGCACAGCAAGGATGGTATCGTGCCCCCTAAGCATCCGTCAATATTTGGATTACTTAGAAAACATCATGTCAAAAGTTGGTAGCCATTGAGTTGCATGTATTTTTATTTACGTGGCTAACGTGGCCAAAGTCACTGGCGCTACTAACGTCACGAAACACGCGTGACTACCTCTAGCAGAACATTAGCTAGTTTAGCAGCTTGTTCACTTCTGGGAGATATAACTATAGCTTTAACGCTATACTGCAAGGCAGCTGCAGAAACGCCACAAGAAAAGAGGCCAGGGTGATAACTATTTACTCATTTTACTTTGAGATATGAAACACAATTGTGAAGTGTAATGTACAATATAAGCTGATATTATTGAGGAACTACATCTACTTTCGGAAACAGTAGTCTACTATTTCACTGAAGCATTAGCATCATGACATTAGCCTATGTTGCCCGGGCAACACATACTACAGCGGTCTATGATGCATCTGTTTTCAATCGTTAAAATAAACATTACTCAGAAATAATTTTTTGTTGAACGATTTATTATGACATTAGATTACAAGTAGCTAAACGATTTGTTGGTGAAATAATCATTACCTGTGATTTCAAACCAGTACTGCAACGCTGTAGCCTATGCGAGACACTGTGTAGCTAACAAAAACATCCACAGCTGTTTACAGTAGGAAGTCAAACGGCGACAGAACATGTTCGGCACTCCCTTAAATCAAAAGTATTTCAATAGGTGAAACTGTCTGACTACTAACCCGAACTTCATTGACACAGCCTAAACTTGAAAGCAATATTTAATTTCAGCCTAAACAGTACAACGGAACGTTCAACCAACGATCGCCACCAAGACGAACACTGTAGTATACAATTTACCGGGGCAGCTTCTCCACAAAGGGCTATGTCGCATTTTGCGTAGTTACTGACAATGATCGCTATTGAGCTTTTTATGCATGAGCGATTTTCCACTAAATAAATGTCAAGCTTATTTACGTTTTTGGGGGCATGTCATAAGTTAGACTAGCAGACATAGAGCTACTGTTTGAATCGCGATTCCATCTAAAATATTTCCAGTGATAACGTTGTTACAGTAGTTTCCAAGGGTGTTCTTAATGAATTATTATGCAATAGACTATGAGTAGGCTAAATGCTTGAAAATATCACTAGAAGGGAAAAACTTTAAGGGACGGACAAGCAGGCACACCCTCACAATTTCCCCAGAAATTGTATGCTCTCTAGTTCCTAAGTGTTTTATAAAAACTTTGTGTTAGGTAATGTTAAGTGAAATTAATTAATTAACATTTTAAATAAAACATTTTAAAATCATTACAAACTTGTCAATTTCTCTGATTTAGTTTCAAGTTTGAGTGTTGGTAAGAAAAGATGGTTTTAATGGTAATCTTGAAAATCATTGCAGAATGTCCTTCCGTCTAGTATGTCATTCCGGCTAATAATGACACAGCCAAGTAATTTAACCCGTATTTTTGTGTTAAATTACACAAATCTGTTATTTGTTGAGTTAAGGATACATCAATAGTCTTGTTTTCTTTACTGGAATTATTTATTTATTTCCCCCCCCAAATTACGATTTGATTTTGAATTATGAGTTATCGACAGCCAGAAATGAGCCCATGTCTATATTAAATTCCAAATGTGTTATATTAGTTGGGAGTAAAATGTTGTTTTCCGACCACTAATTGTTTGTTGAGCTCCAATTATAAATATTAGTACATTTGTATATTCCAACAGTGGTAGTAATATGACTAATTTTAAAATGAATTACAGTTACCCGGGAATGACATTTACTTTTTGTAATGTATTTGTATTTATTGGAGTAAAATGTTTCTTTCAATCAAATTGGCAGTTCCCTTGTCTTGCTGTTCTTATTAGTTCCTCCCTGTATAGATGAGAAAGTAAGAAGCATATTAGTTATTAAGTATGGGTTAAGGTAATCTATTGTATAAGTGCACATATCAATCAAAATATAACAATATTCTGCCAATACTGACCTTAATTACGCTGCAAAGTGGTTTTCAATCAGTGTTCTCCTGACAGCATTACCATTTGCATTTGCTGTACAAAACAGCTACTGCAACAATAATGGTCAGGGTAGTGTCCAATTTTGTGCGGAGTCCCTCCTGTATACATGGAAATCTCTGCTTCCACACCCCAAACACTCTCTCTATTACCCGTCTTGTTTGAATGTGAGAGTAGTTGTAGTTTTTCTGCCTAGGTCTGAGGGTTCACTAGGCGTCCACGGATATCCCCTCTCTCCAGCAATACACAAAGTTGACTATTGTAAAAAAATTCGGCTTTCATGTGTGGATCCTGGCCATCTTGCAACAACGTGTGTGATCTGGGTCTGGTCATCACACGCCACTTGGACATTAATTGAGCAGTAGCCCTTTCGATTCCGAAACAGTTCCCCATTCTCACCTCCTGTGTTGGTAATGGTAATGTGGGTGCAGTCGATAGCCCCAATTACTTGTGGGAAAACCTGCTCTCCCATAAAATCCAGCTGTTGTCTCTCTCCTTAGTTCAAAGTGTATGTGGGTGAATGACGGATAAGGATTTTTAAATTGGAGAAAAGAAAACTGACAATAATCTAAAATGTAACTATCTATACTATTTCAGTTTCAGAATTCATTCAAAAATCTTTCTATTTCTTGTGACTGTTCCAGTAGCCTCTGCTTCTGAAGAGTTAGGACCTCTTTCTGTAGCAACAGGACATCTTTTTTAATTATTGCATTTTCTATGTCAAGCATGCACCTCTCCTTCTCTAATGTGAGAAGCTCCTGGTGGGAGCTAAGCTTAGGGTGCTTAGCAGGGGGTTTCACAGGTGATGCTGCTGCTTCGATGTTTCCATGAGGCTCCACTTGCTCCTGTACAATGATAGTGTCAGCTAGACAACCTACAACTGTATATGCACAATGCACTTTACTCTTGAGGTCTCTTGAGGTCCAATTACACAGGAAATAACTAATTAAAAAGATTACCACCATAGGCTACTAAAGAGAACATGGAACTGTTATTTCTGTATATCAATGATCTTCTTTGACAGAGGATCCGTAGCATTGGTTGATGGTCCTCCGCTGGTCTGAAATTGGCTACGCCTCTCTTCCGCCACATCTTTTTTGGCTTTAGCCTTAAGGTTTTTCCAGCAGGCTTTCAGTTGCGCCCTGTCCCTCGTCTCTTTGATACCTGTAGAGCCATTGAAGCGCTCAGCTAACCGGACACAGTTCCGCTCCTTCTTTTCCAGAGTACTGTTATCAGTCCTCTTGTCCTCAATTATTACACCAAACTCCTTTACTCAAATTACTCCATTACTCAAATTCAGTCAGAAACATATTTTTAATTGTTGAAAAGTTTGACCCTCTTTGACGTGCCATAGCTAGCTATCTGGCTATTTGTAACATAGTTTATTTTGCCGCTGTAGTGGTAGCCTAGGCTAAACGGTAACTAACAGTATCAGTAGGCCTATAGAGCTAACGGCATTTATTCAAAAAGCAGCTAGTATAAAAAAAAGAGCCCATGTATACATAGGGCTCTATAGAATTTTGTATTTATTAAACATACATTGTGAATTTTTTTACATTTCGTCGGAATCCATCATGGCGGACATTGAACATAAATTTATCCTGTTTTAACCCTTGTTTAAACTAGTTGAACTAATCCAGGGTTAAAATTAAGATGTGCAATTATAAACCAGCAATTATAAACCAGTTTTAACCTAGATTTACTAACACTAGATTAACTCTAAACCAGGATTAATGTAATCCATGTTGGTGCAACCCAGCCTTAGACTACCTAGCCTGTAAACTAGTTAAGCTTGTTAATGCAAGAGCACCTGCTTCTCCAGTTCTTTCAATAGGTAATGTAGACAGGCATTAGCAATAAGCTAGACTGCTATTCGTTTTCTGGCAATTTTAAGCTTCCCTTCTCATTTTATTTCAGGCACTTGGCCAATATCAAAGAACAACATTAAAAACATACCAGAATACATATACAATAAAATGTTGAGTAAAATTAGCCAGGGTGCTTGAAGATGAGGTTGATGTAATGTCTCCTGAATGTGCTATGATTGAAGGCATCTGAGTAGAATAACCGGATGATGAGGTTATTTTCAGAGGTGGCGATGCGCTGTACAAATGCGTATGTTAGTTTTCTTCTCCTGGCTTCTAATGCCAAATAACAGCTAGTCTCTAGCTAGCTAGAGTCATTTGCTAAGTAAGGTATGTTGATGTGATATTTGAAACGTATTTAGCTAACAGTGGACCCCTAGTGCAACACAAGAGAATGTTCATTAAAATGACATGCTGCTTCTAGGTATTTCAGGACATGCTACTCCTACCGGCGTTTATTACACAATGTTAATTTTTGGGGGCGTTTAAACGAGAGCAGCGTTTAATAGAAGAAACACAGTACATTAAGCGCGGGCATGAGAACTATTAAAAGCCAACATCAATGGAGCTCCGATACTAGGATCCACCATGGCACCCGGCGACAAAAAACGTTGTCCTACTTCACCACACTTCAGATATAAGTTTTATTTCGTGTTTATGGTCAATCTGAGCACATATTCTGGAAAAAAAGCAACACGGCTGTAGCAGCGTATACAATTGGCGTGGGAGGACTGCCAAGTCAATGCATACATTTGAATGTAATAGCCAGTCCATACATTGAACATTTAACCCCACTGTCCGTTAATATTACAGGACAAAAAGTGGTGGACTTAATAAAATAGCATGTTCAATGTTATATTAAATATAAAAACATACTACGAACAGGTAAGACATATTTTGCTTAGGCTATAGGCCTACACTTGTGATTGTAGCCTCGACATCACCTTGGTTTTAATCATATTCGACATGATACAAAGTCTAAATATCAATTGGTGCCTATTTCAACTTGTAGTAGCAGTTTCACCCAACAGAATGTTTTTCATCAAAGGATGATCATGATGATTAAGATGACGAAGAGACATTGACTGCTGCAGTAGAAATGGATGCAGAGAATTATGTATGGTAGCTACTGGTAGTTCTCTCCCCATGTACTTTTATTTACAGGCTTGTGTGGATTTGTCAGTTACACAGACATTATGAGAATAATGAATATAAAAACCATTTACACATTTTGATCCTGTTGAACAGAGCATGGATGCTGTATACAGTGAGATTATGATTTAATGGCAGGTGAATTCTACATGTGGAACTGTAAAATTTAATGTAATCTCATGTATTCCCACTTACAAGTAAATGAGTTGTACAAACTGCATCTCATGAAAAAAGTGTCAAAAACTGACCAAGAGCTGGTGTAGGCATACTCAGGGGCAGTGCGTCCCATTGGGCAAGTCGGGAAGTTGCCCAGGGCCTCGGCCACCAGGGGGGCCTCAATGTATTTACTGAGGAATTATTTACTGTGTCGTCTCAGTTACACTATCAGCAGTGGCGGCTGGTGATTTTTTTTTGGGGGGGGGGCGCAGTTGGGCGGCGGGAGATTGGTCGTTACACAGAACTTTTTTTTTACATTAAATATATATGTATTAGCTATGTTGGATGCTGTCGTCCTCTCCTACTATTTCTTCAATGCCTAACGAATCTATCTCTTGACCCTGTATGTATGTTTGAGCAGCACTGGTTGAAGCCTGAAAATATTGTAAACAATGTTTGCATATATGCAGGTAGCAACGCTAGTGCTAAATAACTATTTTGCTTGTCGGCTAGTAGGGCTCATGAGACAGCTCACCAAAAGAACGATGGGGAAGCCACTTGTCTAGCAGATTAAGACATGTTCGTAGGTACCTAGCGAAAAGTAGCCTCAACTTTCCTAGACTTAGCTACGATACTAATGCTGAAGGGTCGCTGATATCGCATAGCGTCGTTGCTAACGTGTGATGTTGTGACTGTGTGTGTAACACTGAATTACTCACTGAACAACCAGCTAACCAGCTCCGGTTACTTAGCATACAGGTTTGAGGAGAAGCTACGGGTGTACGTCCCGTAGGCCAACAGCCCATCATCCTTTGCTAGCTATGTTGCTCTCGTAGATACGTGATAATTATATGGGATGTGGGGGAATGATAAGGGGAGTGAAGGTCTCTGATTCGACGAATCAGATGTCAATATAAGTAAGAAACGATGTCATTGGCCAGGGGCGCACGAGTGTGCGCCCCGGCATCGCCCCTTTTTTCCGCCAATGAGAAGCCGTTCTTCTGAAATGTATGAAAATGTATCGAGAGCTCCCATTGACTTCCATTTGGCCGGCGCCCCCAGGGGGGAGTGGCTTATCTCAGTGATAACGAATGGCAATATATTATATTCGGTCACATTTAAGTGGTTGTTGACAGGGACTTACGGTCTCCCACACACATTTAACGCATTAACACAGTACATTTCTTATTTAAATAGTTTGGTATATCATATTTTTGAACTTTTTTTTTAAAAAATTTACGAAAAATTCTAGGAGGGGCGGCGCCCTTGCGCCCTCTATGGACGCACCGCCACTGACTATCAGGGCTTGGAAATACAGTGACTTGTTAAAGTAGGCAAATGGCTAGTAGAACATAACATTTCATAATCATTTCAGTTAATCAAACAGCTGCAAGACGCAGTGAAATGTTATAGGCTAGCTAGCAAAATAACGCTAGCATCGCTAACAACATTACTAATTCAACTTTGGTAGTGTAACTGAGCTCTTTGTAAATTAGTTTTACATATAATTGTATATGATCGTGTGGAGAATAAGACACGGACGCGGTCTCTATTCATAACTTGTATTTTACCACTGCTCTTCTTGACATCGCCACTCGAACAGCCCTCACTAATTTCACGTAATGCTTTCAGCATGAAGCCTAGTAAGGCAAATCCCGAGGGAAAAAACACCCATAGAAAGGTCTGCTACAGTAGGCTATCCTCAGGATTTGCAAGCTAGCTAAACTTATACAACATCTAAAATAATTTTGTAGACATAACAATGGATTCTGCCACTAAATGAGTGACTTGGCTTTATTTCTGGACATACTATCCACAACCGTGTGTTACATTGCTGTATAGATGCCTATACTCGTGCACTGCTCTTGGTACCCAGAATGCCCTGCGGCAAGCTGAAAAGCTACTAAGTTAAGGGCATTAGCTTAGTTAAATAAGCGTTGTTTGGAGTTATATCGTTGTGTTTGTTCTGTTTTGATATGTGTGATGCTATGGTCTATAGTTTAGATCATTTGAGTGTTCAACCTTGATTGCGAATGTGACATAGTAAAAGTATACATGAAAAGTAACTTTTTTTGTATTACAAGTTTCTATTCAAATTAATTTTAATATGCACATGAGCTCCACACTTATTGAATATGTCCTAATTTGCAGAGGCAGAAACACCATTCATGTGTATGACAAATACATCAGCCCAATCTTCATCCAATCATCCTACTGCCAATGGGTGATGGCAATGCTGCTTTTAGACTGGCCTGTAACCTTGGTAGTACCTGCCAGGGACATAACCCCCGCCGGTATAATCTTCAGGGTCACGGAAGCACACAAACCTCTCCACCGCGGCTGATCGGTCATTATTTGCATAAATCTCACATCCAAAACATGCCACCCCCAGTCTTTTGGGTCCATACGTTCACTTCCCCTTTTCCACTCCGTCATTTGGTAAAAGACCAGAAGACTATGGAACTTTGCAGACGTTTACGTTGGAGGGAGAGTTTGAGGTTCCACTGGAGATTAGTTCTGAGTTACTTTATCACAAAATCACCCGTATCTCAGAATATCCAGTGATTCATCTTTTTCGCCCCCATACAGTGAAACTAGAGCTTTTTCACCTGCTGCAATGATGATGCCTTTTCCCATATTTTCATGTAAATGGCTGAACACTTTAGCTTGTTCGAGAAAGCTACTGTCATTCTTTACTTTTTTCAGTGCCATTCCCTTTCCTATGTCAAATAGACGAGATATAGAATCACAGCCTAAAATGGCATGGATAAAGAGGAGATTGTCACATACCTTGGGACCAAGTAACTCCTTTGTCTGCTTTATGCACCATATCCGTCTTGTTTTTGTTGCTTTCTTTGGTTCTGGTGCCAGAAACAGCTCCTGTGCATTCAGATCAGCATGATGCAACAACAGTACTAACAAGTCTGTGTCATCACCTACTAAGACTGTGTCTTTTGTTCTGGCAAAGGCAATGGCAGTTTGGACAATAAGCACATCTGCAGTGCTTAGCATGGTCTGTGATACACCCAGCCCTCTCAAATTTACAGTATGACAGTATCCGTACCATATTTCTGTGTGACATATCTGACATACATTTCACACACACTGTCATAATCAGAAATCAGAAAAGGATTTATTCGCCATGAAAGTTTGCACAGACAAGGAATTTGCTTTGGCAGGAAGGTGCATACAATAAACATATAGGATCTATACTAAATATGTGGACTATATATACTAAAGTGGAATTAGAATTAAAACAAAATATACAATAAAATATAAGTTGCCTAATTTACGATATAAAAATACAGAAAATACAAATATGACAAAAAATACAAATGTACAACATGCAGTAATGTAGTGCAGAATGCAATGTGTTTTGAGCAGTAAGTCATTAAAGTCAGTGTGCGCCCTTGGCCTTATTGAAGAGGCCAACAGCGGAAGGGAAGAAACTGTTTTTGTGGTGAGAGGTATTGGTCCTGATGGACCGCAGCCTTCTGCCGAAGGGGAGTAACTGAAACAGTGAGTGTCCAGGGTGGGAGGAGTCGGCAAGATTCTTCCTTGCTCGCCTCAGGGTCCTCGAGGTGTGCAGGTCCTCGAGGGTAGGCAGATTGCAGCCAATCACCTTCTCCGCAGTGCAGATGATACGCTGCAGCCTGCTCTTGTCCTTGGCAGTGGCAGCAGCGTACCAGATGGTGATGAAGATGGACTGAATGATGGCTGTGTAGAAGTGCACCATAATTGTCTTTGGCAGGTTGAATTTCTTCAGCTGCCGAAGGAAGTACATCCTCTGTTTTGCTTTCTTTGTGAGGGAGCCGATGTTCAGTTCCCACTTGAGGTCCTGGGAGAGGATAGTGCCCAGGAAGCAGAAGGACTCCACAGTGTTGACTGGGGAGTCACACAGGGTGATGGGGGTGAGTGGGGCTGTATTCTTCCTGAAGTCCACAACCATCTCCACTGTCTTAAGAGCATTGAGCTCTAGGTTCAGAATCAGAATCAGCTTTATTGGCCAGGTTTGCGTAAACAAACAAGGAATTTGATTTCGGCTCCATTTGCTCTCCAAATACAACATTCACTTAAAACATTAAAAACATTAAAAATACTGTTAATTAAACAATATTTACAAATGAACAAAAACAAATACACAACAACAATTCAAGATATGGAAGAAATGGTGCAATCAGTCAGTGATTAAGAATTAGATAAAATATAAATATATATATGGTATATATACACGGTCAGATTTAAGATTATAAATATAAAAATATAAGTACAGTGCAAGGCAGATCAGTGCTGAGGTAGTGTTAACAATATTTGAGTTTGAAAAATATACATGAGGTACAACACAAGTGTTAATGGACCTTCAGCGACAGGATGTGAGAGATCTGAGAGTTCAACAGAGTGACTGCTTGGGGAAAGAAGCTGTCTTTGTGTCGGCTGGTTTTGGCAGGCAGTGCCCTGTATCGCCTACCAGAGGGGAGGAGGTTGAATAGGTTATATCCAGGATGTGAGGGGTCTGCAGATATTTTTACGGCCCTTTTCCTGACCCTGGACTGGTACAGGTCCTGGATGGAGGGGAGGTCAGCTCCTATGATCCTCTCTGCAGTCTTTATAGTCCGTTGCAGTCTGGCCCTGTCCCGTTTGGTGGCTGACCCAAACCAGACAGTGATGGAGGTGCAGATGACAGACTGAAGGTTGTTCTGGCTGCACCAGGTCACCAGGTTGGCCGCTTCCCACCTATAATCAGACTCGTCTCCACCAGAGATGAGCCCAATAAGGGTGGTGTCGTCCGCAAACTTCAGGAGTTTGACGGACGGATGACTGGAGGTGCAGCTGTTCGTGTACAGGGAGAAGAGCAGAGGAGAAAGGACGCAGCCCTGAGGAGATCCGGTGCTGATGGACCGGTAGTCAGAGACTTGAGTTCCTAGCTTAACGCACTGCTTCCTGTCAGACAATAAGTCTGTGATCCACCTGCAGGTGGAATCAGGCACATTCAGCTGGGAGAGCTTGTCCTGAAGCAGGGCGGGGATGATGGTATTGAAGGCAGAGCTGAAGTCCACAAACAGGATCCTGGCGTAGGATGCTGGGGAGTCCAGGTGCTGTAGGGTGAAGTGGAGGGCCATGTTAACTGCATCGTCCACAGACCTGTTGGCTCTGTAGGCAAACTGCATGGGGTCCAGAAGAGGGTCTGTGATTGATTTGAGGTGTGCCAGCACCAGGCGCTCAAAAGACTTCATTACCACAGAGTCCAGGGCGACGGGTCTGTAGTCATTATGTCCAGTTGGCCTGGGCTTTTTGGGCACAGGGATGATGGTGGAGGACTTGAGACAGGCTGGCACATGGCATGTCTCCAGGGAGGTGTTAAAGATGTAGGTGAACACCGGAGACAGCTGGTCAGCAAAGTTTTTAAGGGTGGCAGGGGAGACAGCGTCCGGCCCAGCTGCTTTGCGTGGGTTCTGCCCCTTGAAAAGTCTCCTGAATGGAGAGTGTCGTCACTGAGTTGGTGGGAAGGGGGGGGAGGGAAGGGATAGTTCAGGGCAGTCCAATTGTCTTTTTATTTATTTATTAATATATATTTTTTAGTGTTCAGAATCTCACATACACATTTGAATTTTTCAGATTCTATGTATACAGAGAAATAAAAGAAAAACTAACAAACACATATACAAATAAAGAAACAAAAACAATACCATAGTAACATAACTATAAATAAAGCAGGGAGAAATCATTTTTCATAGAGTAAAGAAATACACTCAGGCCATTTATCTGTAAAATAGTTGCACCACTTTTGCCAGTGCTTAAGAAATGTTTCCATTCTTTGGTTAACATGAGCTGTTATCTGCTCCATTCTGTAGATTTATGTTACAATGTCTCTCCATGATGTAATTGTAGGACACTCTGGTAATAACCATTTTCTGGTAATAGTCGTTTTACTGGCCACCAGCATTGCATTTATCAAGTGTCTGTCCCCTTTCAGCCAACTTTGAGGTATATTTCCAAGGTACAGAATCTTAAAGTCCAAAGGAATGTCCTCGCGAAAGATGTCCTGTAAAGCATTGTGTACCGCCTTCCAAAAGGTTTTAATGATGGGACAGTCCCAGAAGATGTGGTAATGGTTTGCGCTTTGGTGTCCACACTTTCTCCAGCAAACAGGAATGTTGTCGCTATAATGAGATGTCTGAGATGGTGTAATGAAATATCTTATACAATTTTTCCAGTTAAACTCTCGCCAGCTCATTGAACTGGTACATTTCCATTGGTATCCCCATATTAATGTCCATTCTTCCTCAGAAATATCTCAGAAATAACCCAGATTCCTTTCCCCATTTTGCTTTAATGTATGCTGTTGAATGAGTTTTAAGATCTAGAAAGCGTTTATATATGGCTGATGTCCCTTTACTGCAATTTGACTTATATGCTCTTTTAAACAGTTCTATGAGACTGGAGTTTGCCTCTGTTACCTTTTTAACCTTTTCGTTGACAAAATGCCCCAACTGTAAGTATCTAAAGAAGTCCTGTTTCTCTAACAGATAATTTTCTTGAATCATTTCAAAACTAAACAGTATGTTTCCATTCATAATATTGCATAAAGCTGTTATTCCATTATCTCTCCAGTGTCCATTTTGTTTGGTGTGAAGTCCAATTGTCTTTCAAAACGACAGTAGAACTCGTTCAGGTCGTTGGCCAGGCGTCGTGGAGTGGGGGGTTCTGAGCTTGAAGTTGGTAATCTGCCTGAGCCCTCTCCAGACAGGACATAAGTGGACCCTTGTGGCCATGGTAGACGATGTAGTCACTCCCCCTTCATCAAGGACATGATGGACATCACTGCTGGGTTGTCTTTGCTGCTGCTCAATAGATTTCCAAAGGACATTGGCAAGAATTGCCTTGTTTGCCTGTAGGGGGAAGTAGGATGATTTAGCAGGTGGGTGACTGCAGAGTTCATACTTGAACAGTGATGGCAAATCTTCACAACAGTCTCTCACTGCTACAAGCCGCTGGAATACCAGCTGTGGATCCACTACCACTGTCTCTCCTTTGATCTTGACAGTTGATCTAGATGTTAGTGTCACTGCTTGGTCAGCTTTCCTGAAGGTGAATTCCTCCACTGGTTTCCCTAACATAGAATGAATAGTGTTTCTAACTATGCAAATGTGGACATATTCAATAAGTGTGGAGCTCATGTAAATATTCAAATTAATTTCAAAAGAAACTTGTAATACAAAAGAGTTATTTTTCATGTATATGTTATTGTTGTAGGAGTAAAGGAAAAAAATAGCCTCATTGGGGTGTAATGTTGCCTGGCCTTATCGGCAGAATTTAACATATTTTCTCAACTAGGATTTCTTAGGACTTTAAGTATGTTGTTCTGGACACCTCATAGAAGGTCTATTTTTAGCTCCAAAATGAGTTACTTTGCCTGGTAATAAGTGACTGGCAGAGTAATGTAATAATTGTCCGGGTGGCAGCAAGTAGCATATACCTGCAGAGCCGAAGAGCTGCAGTTTCAGGACCTTAGTTCTAGGACCCTCGTTTTATCTGACAGCGCCACAAAGCGAATTGGATAACCATGGACCGGAACAAGATAATCAATATTTTCCTGCAGTTGTAATAATAATAATAATAAGTTGTGAATGTAAGTTACGGCTCGAAATTAAATTATAACAAGAAGAAGAAGAGGAAGTGATAGCTAGGAGTGGTAGCTTGTTTCATAACAAGATGGACAAGAACCAGAGTGTAAGTAGCTAATTTGAATCATGTGTGGTTATGTATAAAACAATTCTTGTGTCTTGAATTGGACAATAAAGTTAACGTTAGCTAACTTCAACTTTGCGGTCTAAATCATTTCACGACACCGGAGTGGTTTTACACATAACCACACGTGATTCACATTAGCTACTGTTACCTATGAGCTACACTGATTGCCAAACATACAACTGTTAACAACCAAGTTGATTTTGATTTTGGTTTGCTAGGTGGTGCTGTCAGGTAAAACGCGGGTCCTAGAAATGCGGTCCTGAAACTGCAGCTCTCCGGCTCTGCAGGTACATACTATTGGTGGCAGAAGGTAGCTAATTGCCTTGTTCCCTCTTAGAGACAAGATAATTAATGACGTATGTGACAGGTTGTGGTGAAAAAAAAGGAAGAAAGCAAACACACAGCAGAAGTATCGTAATTAGCTAGCTCTACAATCATGGGCGTAGGTTTGGTTTGAAATGTGCTGGGTACAAAGACGCATTCGGAAGTGCATTTTCAGAAGTGCTGGGTACAATGACGCGCATTCATTTTTTCCCCCCTTTCGCGCAGGTCATGTTAATTAATAAAAATGTATACAAAAATGTGATGATGTCCGACACGTTTTATGAAGAAGAAAGGCAAGCCTAAGTTTTCAAAAAGCATTAGACATTTGACCCACTATCTTCTGCTTCATGTGACAATGTGATGACACGATCAGACTCAGATGAGCACACAACACAACTTCTGCACGACACATTTCGCCAAGATTGAAAAAGCAAAAATATGTGTGGCACGACTCGCACAGACGAACATATCACACCATCAGCTGACTGCTCTCAATTCACAACAATATGCATCCACCGCTGGACTGGCCATCGGGCATACCGGGCATTTGCCGGCACGTTCGGCGGACAAAAAATCGGCTCGGGCATTTTGAGCCGAGACCGGCCCACCAGCCAGGTACCGGCGGCAGTCGCAGCCGCCGCCGCCGGTAACTAAACAATAACAACTAAACAATAACTAAACAAGATACTGACTAACGTTACTCCACGATCATCTCCAATACCAATGCTTGCTGTACGATCACAAACCATAACTAAGTTGGTGGCTAAGGCTAACAGTAATTACAACAAGAGTCGAGAAGAGTTAAAACAGTCCATCACTTGTGTGCAAAATGCACAAGACAAAACCTAGCCACAACACCACCAGCAAAAATGTAATAAACATATCGCGTCCTACCTTTGTGTCAGGTGGTCTGCATATCCATGCTGTGTACAACATCCATTTGTTCTTCTACAGGTTATCACTTTGATATAGTCCATGGCACTAGCAGCCTGGTATGGTGCTGTATCCTGTAGCCTATGCAGGCTAAAATCAATGTCTTGCTCGTCTATGATACCTCGGCTCATTGCATCAGATAAAAGTAAAGAGTAGGTGATATGATCATACGATGCCTTATTTCCTGTCCATACCAAGCGGTCCGCACATTAAAAAAATAAAATAAACTACGGTGCCGCAGAGGGGACATCTACACTTAGATTATTTTAAAAAAAGGAGTGCGATTGTCTAACGATTGAGAAATACCAGAGCCCGTCTACGAATCTCTCATATTAGACATTCTCTGGAAATACATCATGTCCAAAAGAAGTAGTGGACTGGACATCAGAGCTTTTTTTAAAGCCAAGCAGCCATGCAGGCCTTTAGTAAGTGTGCCGGTATCTTATGATTGGATCGGCTATATGAATAACCTAATCAGTCATTCTTGACACGTTAACACGTTAAGAAAGCAACAGCTAGCTAGCTAACTGTTGCTAGCGGCACACAGTGTTGGCTATGGCTAGTAGCATGCTTAAAAATAGCTTCCCTATTTTAATAAATATATGAATTTGGATAACCGGGAAATTTACAAGAGTATGGATTGATTAATGGAGGGATGAGAGCAAATCTCTCATCTATTGCTGGCAAGGCAACTACAAACACTTTAAACTGAATCATGTGCGAGTCCCACACGGGGATTCTTTCAAAAAAAGTGGTGGGTGCAAAATGACTCATGACGAAAACTGATAGGTGCACGTCCCCACCGTCCCCACCGTATCCTACGCCCCTGTCTACAATTTACCGGGGCTAGGTCTGAATCTACCTACATACTTCCACTCAATTTGAATTTTGCTTCTGTACTGCCTCTGGGCTTCAGGTATATTAGTCAGATATTAGTATTAGTCTATTATATTAGTCAACTTTTTACCGGTCCAATCAGCGAACAGAGGGAGTGGCTGAGAACGATTACGTCGCACCATAGTTTGAGTTGTAGTTCAGTAATGGCGGCTGAGAAAGATGCGAGCGAGGGCATTAGGTCCGTTGTGGCAATACTGCCGAATATCCAAAAGTTAAAGCCGGAGCAAGCTAGCTCCAGCTAGCTCCGTTAGTGGTGAAGGAGTTGGCTAGGGTGAACGCTAGCGATTGGTTATGGCAAATCAAGAGTGGCTCTGGGCAGATCCAATAGTTTTAAACTTCAACAGAGTACCCGCCTTCAAGGAAGTTAACGCTTGTCAATGGAGCGATCCCAGACTCTCTGCACAAATGAAATGTACGAGAGTTTGGTTAGGACCAGGCTAGTCTGAATCTAGGAGCTAATCGGAACACAGCTGCCAGCTGTAGGTATATGCAGGTAGCAACACTAAGGCTAAAGACTTATTTAGCTGGTCGGCTCGATGATGCCGGGTGAGTAGGGCTTGTGAGACTGCTCACTTAAAAGAACAAAGGGGAACCAAGTAGCCTCAACTTTTCTAGACCTTTAGCTACGGTACTAATGCTGAGGGCTCGCTGATATTGCGGTCTGTCTTACTAGAACGTCGTATCTATGCGTCGTTGCTAACATGTGATGACGCTGTGATGTTTGGCTAGCACTTCCGTTTGTGCACAAAAGTCAAATCAAATCAAAATGTATTTGTATAGCCCTTTTTACACGCAAGCATGTCACAGAGGGCTTCACATACGCCCATAAAACTGCCCCATAACCAACCTAAACCCTCAAGGAAGACAAGGAAAAACTCCCAGAAAAACTCAATGTAAGAGAAAAAATGGAAGAAACCTCGGGAGGAGCAATTCAGTGAGGGATCCCCTCCTCCAGAGACGGTATACATTTGACTAAACAAGAACGTTTTTTACCTAATTTTGAATGTCGACACAGTATCAGCCTCCTTAATTGAGACAGGTAATTTGTTCCAGAGAAGAGGTGCTCTATATGAGAACGCCCTGCCTCCAACAGTTTTTTTAATTTATTTTGGGAACCACCTGATAGCCGGCATCTTGAGATCTAAGTGACCTTGTGGGGCGATAGGGTGCAAGGAGACCAGAGAGGTACAGCGGTGCTAATCCTTGCAGAGATTTGTAGGTTAGTAGTAGAACCTTGAAATCAGCTCTGGCTTGGATAGGAAGCCAGTGTAAAGAGACTAGAATAGGAGTTATGTGATCAAACTTTCTGGTTCTAGTCAATAGTCTAGCAGCAGCATTTTGTACCCGTTGTACATTTTTTATGTAGGTATTTGGGAGGCCAGAGAACTACACATTGCAATAGTCCAATCGGGATGTAACAAATGCATGTATTCGTTTTTCAGCATCATCTTTTGAGATTTTCAGTTCTAGTAATTTGCTTAATGAAGCCAGCGCAAGTTCAGTCAGGCAAGACCGATCCCTGCGCACGGGTTAATCGTAGTGTACACTACCCACTTCCCCCCGCTAAGATCGCCCTTTCTTTCCTTTCGTCCCTGGTAGGGCGGTCTCTGGGGGTCAGGTCGATTAGCGATCTCTGGGGGTCAGGGTGATTAGCGCTCTCGCTAAACAAGCAATTGCATCACATGATCCGTGCCTTTAAATACGATTCTCTCCCTGTGTAGTTTGTCCATGCTTTCAAGTGCGCGACCCTCCACCTCCCCGTCGCCACCTGGTTCCTGTATAAGTCTTCGGCTTGTCTGGTCGTAGGCTTCCGCCACCGCCACCGGTGTCTGGACTCCGTGAGGGGAATCTTCTTCGGGCGTTGGGCAGGCGCCCGTTGATTTATATAATTCCCCGTGGGGTCCAAGCTCCAAACACTGTAGTACATTTATTATTATGTAATAAATATATTCAATCTTCCCAGGTCTCTCCTGATTGAAATATGGTACTCAAACAAAAGGCCTGGGTCCATTGTGACTCCTACATTTTTTACCAGTTGGCTTTGAGAGACTTTGATGGCGTCTAAAGTCAGATTGGATAAATAATTTCTGTATTTTTTAGGACCAAAAATTTGAACCTCGGTTTTATTCGAATTGACAAGAAGGAAATTTGTTGCCATCCAAGCTCTCAACCCAGAAACACATTTTTCCATAGCAAATGGTAAATCCCCAGGCTGTAAAGACATATAAAGCTGAGTATCATCTGCATAACAGTGAAAGTTTACCCCATAGCTTCTAATTATGTTTCCTAAAGGCAACATGTAGAGTGAAAACAACAGAGGGCCTAGAACTGAACCCTTTGGTACTCCGTATTTTACAGTGGAGCACCTGGATGAGCAGCCATCATAGTGGACATTGTGATCTATCAGATAGATAGGATCTAAACCACTGAAGTGAGGTGCCAGAAATCCCAACATAGTTCTCCATACGTTCCAGAAGAATCGCATGATCCACCGTGTCAAAAGCTGCACTTAGGTCTAAGAGAACCAGCACAGAGATAGAACCCGCATCAGAGGCTAATAGTAGATCATTGACTACCTTAGCTAAAGCTGTTTCAGTGCTGTGGTGAAGACAAAATCCAGACTGGAGAGGTTCATAAAGCTGATTTGAGGAAAGGTGCTCAGTAAGCTGTTGTGCCACAGCTTTTTAAAACATTTTGGAGAGAAATGGCATATTTGAAATTGGCCTGTAGTTGCTGAGACAACCTGAATCGAGGTTTGTTTTTTTAAGAAGGGGCTTAATAATTGCTTGTTTGAAATCGTCAGGGACTTGGCCAGTTACAATAGATTCATTAATAATACTAAGCATGGCTGGTCCAATAATAGGGAGAAGTTCGCTACGAAGTTTGGTCGGGAGGGGATCGAGAAGGCAACTGGTGGGTTTCGATGAATCTATCAACTCGATGAACGCTTCCATAGAAATAGGGTTAAAATTAGAAATAGGGTTAAAATGAGTGAGAGCCTCGACATGTAGCATGCTGGTATAGAGGAGGATTCAGTGTCGATGGCCACTCCTCCAAGACAAGTCTGCAATTTGTCCCTTATTGCATAGATTTTTTGGTGAAAGAATTCTAAGAAATCATTGGGAGAGAGAACAGTACTAACACACTACTTTTCTTAGTGAGTTTTGCAACAGTATCAAATAGGAACTTAGTATTGTGTTTGTTCTTACTAATCAACTTAGAGAAATATTCTGATCTGGATCTGATGAGGACTTGCTTGTACTCCATTTGGCTGTCCTTCCAGGCCAGGCGGAAAACCTCCAATTTAGTGGTACGCCACTTATGTTCTAGTTTTCTAGTGGACCTCTTTAGAGTGCGGGTTTCCTCTGAATACCATGGAGCCAGTTTCTTTTCTTTTCCTTGGTTTGAGTGGGGCAACAGAATCTAGAGATAGCTGAAGAACCACATTCAGATCCCTTGTTTTAGAATTTAATGATTTATTTGGGACGTCAAGTGCTTCTAGTGCCGCGGGTAGAATATTAGCCAGTTCCAGAGCTGTGTTTAGAGTTATGCAGCGGCTAGTAGAAATATTCTGAGTGCCTCCAAGGCTTTGTCAGAGATCCATTTTGAAGGTAACCAGGCAATGGTCTGATAATATAGGATTGTGGGGGTGGACAGTGACGTCACTAATCTTGATTCCTCGAAAAATCGGGAGGCGATGCTTCATTCAGGGGGGAATATTCGTCAGGTTTTAGCCAGGTTTCGGTGAGTCCAATCAGGTCCAGGCTGCATTCAGACATCAGATCATTAATCAAAACGGCCTTAGTGGATAGAGATCTGGGGTCTCATTTATAAAACGGTGCATAGGATTCTTACTAAAAGTGTACGTACGCCCAAAAGCCTAAAATGGCGTGCGCCCAAAGAAAATCCGATTTATAAAACCTTGCGTACGCACACCTGTAAGCAATGTTCCATTTATAAATCACAAGTGTGCGTACGTGAATTACCATTTTACCCCGCCCGTTTTTAACCATAAATGGTCAATGCAAAGCACCTCATGAATGCTAATCCAGCCCTTGATTGTTCTTACATTACATTGAAGCATGGCGTCAGGACGGGAAAAGAACGAAAAGGCGCAACTTCTCAGAAACTGTCATTGAAATAGCCTTCTTGTAGGCGAGGTGGAGGAGCGAAAGCCTATTTGGTGGCCACATCAGCGGGATCACCAATAAATAAAAAAGCAATGCGAGATAACAATTTGAAAACAGAAGCGTATCCGTAAACACACGTTTCTTTTTGCCTGTTTTGTTATGAACAGTATTAAAGTTTGGACTGTAAACGAAGATGTGTAGCAATTGCACGGGAGCTTAACGGCTGTATTTCCAGTTTTTGACATAGGATATATCATATATAGGCCTATGCACAGTAGTCTATTAAATACATATATTTATAGTTGGCTATTTTGCAGTTATCTAAAGGTAGTCCTGTGTGATGTTATCCTGTGTATTCCATGCAGTCGGGGCATCCTTCTCATGCACTCCCGTAGTGGACAATCTGATAGTGAAAAAGCGCTGGATTTTGATTTAAAATTTGAGTTGGATTGTACAAGGTGTTTATGGAACAATGATCACTTAGTACAAGCACAAATAACACTGCTGGATTTAATCTTCATGATAATGATGAAACGGAGTGAAAAATACGTGTGAGGAAAACTAAATATATAAATATTACGAGTAATCGTTCTTCCCACACTTAGTTTCTGCAGTCTGACTACAGTACGGTCATCTGCGTCGCCAATTCCAACTGTTTCCAAAATGTGCGTAGGCCTACGGGAGGGTCAGAGTTTGAGTGGAGGACCGCACATTCTGCCGTCAAGTTTGTTTTTTATAAATCACAGCCTTTGCGTGGGAAGTGGCGTACGCACATTTCAGCCCCGTTTTGTGCGTACGCAAGCTTTATAAATGAGACCCCTGATGTTTAGGAGCCCAACATTTCAGTGTGGGTTTTTGGCAGCTTTAAAAGTAGACAATTCTTCTGAGAAGGTGGCACTGTCAACAGAAAACGTAATGGGAGGAGCAACGGGGGAGCAAGGTTGAATACATGTTAAATTGGTATAATTCCTAATAATTAAAGGCCGAAATTTGGAAAAGGGGCAGGGGACCGACACCGTCTCAATGGGGAAAACAACATCAGAAACCACACTGGCTACACTACAAGCTAAGCTATCGGGCCCCCAACAGCTCATAACATGCCTATCAACATACCTATCAGACTCTCTCAGAGACTGTGGCCCGGCTTGTTCTAGTGAGTGTCAGGCCTGGTCTAAATTAGCATCAATATTCCTAGACAATAGAAGGGCACCTCTCCAGCTCGGATGGAGTCCGTCACCTTTCAACAAGCCAGGTTTGGCCCAGAAACTAGACCAATTATCCACGAATCCTAAACCCTGGTCTGAGCAGAAGCGAACCAACCAGCGGTTAAGAGAGATAAGTCTGCTGTAGATCTCGTCAGTCCCCCTAACAGGCAGTGGACCAGAGACTATTACTCGATGCCGACTCATCTTTAGGGCAAGGTCACATGCCCGTGCTATATTAACCTTCGTGACCTCTGACTGCCTCAATCTAACGTCATTGGTGACGACATGAATGACAATATTCTCATATCTATCATCCGTGTGTGCGCCATGTGCCTTAGCTGTGGCCTTAGCCCTAGTGCTAGCCAGCACCCTAAGATTAGCTTCTATGTCGGTAGCTCTGGCACCAGGTACACAATGAACTGTCGCTAGTTGCGCCAATCTAATGTTACGAGTGATGGAGTCACCGATCACTATCGTCTGCGGAGTCCCACTCCCACCATGCTGCAGAGGTGAAACCGGTGGGGCTGATCTTGAGACTTCCCTCACGCTAGGACTCACTGTCGGTGATGTTGCGCCAGTCGCATCTAAAGTTACTAGCATTTTCTCTCCCTCAAGCGACTGGACACGACTCTCTAACAGAGTCAACCTATCGAGTAAAGTGACACATGTAGGACAATGTGAATGGGAGTGAGACATTATAATTGACTTACGTTAATAGTTTATGCCAGCCAAGATAATCCTTCAAGAGTGTTGAAGTTGACTAGTCGAACTGCAACAGTAGCATCGAGTTCCAAGGAAGAAAGCCGCGCCGAGTAAACCTAATGATAAGACAATAAATGTGTAGATCAAATCGAGAGAGACAACATGAATGAAGTCATTATGTAATATATAGCGATTAAGATCGATCAAGAAAAAGCTTGGGAAAAGTTTAGAAAAGTTTGGAGCAGCAGCTCAGGTGTGCAGCGCGGTATATCGTCAGACAGGAAGTCCAATAGTCTGACAAGGCACATTTTGCCACAAAAATTCAAGCCTAAACTGCCAAACGGAATGTTCCCGCAAATACAAGCAACGCAATCGGGACCATTTTTTGGGGGTTGGGAAAATAAATAATGATAATAATAAATATATATGAGAACAATGGTTGTGCTGGCCGAAAGCTACAGTGTCAATTTTGTAAATTTCTGGTCGGTGGTGTGCCCCAAGATTTTTCCAAAGTAAAAAATGTGCCGTGGCTCAAAAAAGGTTGAAAAACATTGGTTTAGGAGACCTTATGTAAAATAAACATGAGAACTGCTAAGGGGTTGCTCAAGGGAGCTGCTTAGGTCCATTACTTGTTTCTCTTTATATGTTACCACTCTGCGACATAATCAGAGAACGTAATATAGATTTCTATAGCTATGCGGAATGACACACTATTGTATATTTCCGCTGAACGATGCAACAGCCACAAATTCCATTACCAACTGCTTGTCCGCAATAAACAAATGGATGAATGATAACTTTCTTAAACTAAATGAGGACAAAACTGAAGTCCTACTCTGTGGCCTCAAATCCAAAAGAGAGATGCTAACTAAGAATCTAGGAGGTTTGACCCCCTTAAACCAACCCCTTGGTCTTAAACCAAAGGTGACAAGTCTCGGTGAAATCCCTGACTCAGATTTGAATTTAACTCTCACATTAGTAAAGTGACCCAAACTGCTTTTTTTCACTTCAGGAATATAGCGAAGGTACAACCATTCATAAACCAAAATACTGCAGAGAAGCTAATTCATGCTTTTATATCCATCCGGCTGGACTACTTTAACACACTTTTCGCTGGTCTTCCCAAGAAAGCCACTGAAAGACTACAGCTCATTCAAAACTCAGCAACTAGATTATTTACCACAACTAAAAGGAGAGAACACGTGTCCTGTCCTAGCTACTTTACACTAGCTCCCTGTTACCTTCAGAATTTACTTTAAGGTCCTTCTCCTCAGATACAAAGCTCTAAATGGACAAGGTTCAAGGTTCAAGTATCTTTATTATCCCCGAGGGGCAAATTGCTTTGCAGCCAGCAGCAGTAAAAACAGCAAACAATACTCACAAAAACATAAAGCACAGACGACAAGTCAGCAATAAATAGATCGAACAGACATACAGATAGTTAAGACTTGTTTAGGAGACCTATGGCAACAGGGACAAAGGAGTTCTTCAGTCTGTTTGTCCTGCATCTTGGCAGGATGTACCTGCGGCCCGACGGGAGCAACACAAACTGGCCGGCCAAAGGGTGGCTCTGGTCAGAAAGAAGTGAGCGGGCTTTACCGAGGGTTCGAAGGATGTGCAGTTCAGTGAGGTCGTTGAGATTCAATCCTGCAATTTTGCTACACACTCTCACTATACCCCGCAATCTGCTCTTGTTCTTGATGGTCAGTAGGCCATACCAACAAATAAAAGAGAAGGTCAGGACTGATTCGATAAAACAAGAATAAAACATTTTCATGAAGGTGCTGTCAACATTAAAACTCTGCAATTTCCTATAAAAGTACATGCGTTGGTGTGCCTTCTTACAAACAGCATCTACATGGAAGTCAAAGCATAACTTATCGTCAATGTTTGTGCCAAGATATTTATAATTGTGGACCAGCTCAACGGCTTGGTCCTCAATGACCAAAGGAGAGATGACCGACTGATTTTTTCGGAAATCAATCAGCATTTCCTTTGTTTTTGACACATTGATGCACATAAAAGATGAAGAGCACCAGTCAATGAATTCCCTCACAACAGGACCATGGACAGGGTCGTCATTGCTTAACAAGGACACAATTACTGAATCATCAGAAAATGTTAAAATATGACGCCCTGTATGCTGACTAAAACACTCATTTGTATATAAAACAAACAACAATGGTGAAAGGACACAGCCCTGAGGTGATCCAGTGGAGGAGATGACAGTATTAGACATGACACCGTTGACCCTCACACGTTGTGGTCTGTCTGTTAAAAAGTCCATTAGCCAGGCTATTAGACCAGGATCCATGCTATGGAAGTCCCGCAATCTTTCTGCTAAAATGTGTGGCTGTATACAGTTAAAAGCAGATGAAAAATCAACAAATAAAAGACGAGCGAAGGTTTTGGCTCCCTCTAGGTGAGTCAGGACAAGATTCAGGAGGGTGGCTAATGCGTCGTCAACACCTCTACCTGACCTGTACGCAAACTGTAGAGGGTCCAGGTTGTCTTTGACACAGGTCAGAAGTGTTCCTTTGACAATTCGCTCAAATGTCTTCATGACCAAAGACGTTAATGCCACGGGTCTAAAATCATTCAATGATTTAGGGGATGCGGATTTGGGAACTGGGACAATGATGGAATCCTTCCAGATTGAGGGGACTTTATGGAGCTGGAGGGACAATGAAAATATAAAAGTAAAAATGTCTGCCAGCTGGTGAGCACAGTTCTTAAGGACTCGCCCTCCAATGCCATCCGGCCCAGGGCTTTTCCTTTCTTTCACACCCCGAAAGAGTTTAAGTACTTGCCTCTTGTCAGCAACACTTTTAGGTGAAGAGGCAACATTTTTAAAAACTGACAATTCCTCACTAAAATTGCAGTTGTTAAAACGGTTATAAAAAGTATTCAGTTCATTAGAAAGTGCCAGGTCAGATCTTCCATTCATAGTCACATGACTCCTTTTGGGTTGCATCCTCATCATGGACTTAACCCCCTCCCATGCAGGACGGGAGCTGCCAGCCTTCAGCATACTCTCTACCTTGTCCTTATATCTGTACCGGGCCAGTTTAAGTTCCCTTTTCAATTGCTTATGAAGATCCCTGTATTTGACCGTGTCACCCTGTGTGAAGGGTCAAGGACCTAGCTACATTGCTAACTCTCTTACTAACGTCATACCAGCTAAAACACTGTGATCATCAAATGCAGGCCTATTAGAGGTCACCAGAAGCGGTCATGAGAAGATTGGTGATGCAGCCTTTGTCAATTACACCCCAAAACTATGGAACACATTACCCATAAATACTAGGGAAGCAAACATGCTAGACATTTTAATTCCCACAAGGACTGTGGCTTGTGTTTTGTTGAGTACATTTTTGGGGGGAAACCACAAAGACTG
The DNA here is from genome assembly GCA_903064625.1 of Mallotus villosus. NCBI lineage: Eukaryota > Metazoa > Chordata > Actinopteri > Osmeriformes > Salangidae > Mallotus > Mallotus villosus. Next base: position 224,368 of record CAEFZP010000821.1, read on the forward strand.
GCTCGAGATCCCGCAAAGACTGTGGCTTGTGTGTTTTGGATTCCTGCAAAGATTGTGGTTTGCTGAGTTACATTTGTATTTATATTGGGAAACCACAAAGACTGTGGCTTGAGATAACGCAAAGACTGTGGCTCGAGATACCGCTAAGACTGTGGCCTGTGTTCAGAAGGGTTTTATTACTTGTATTACTGATTTTATGTAAAGTACCATGAGCTGCAATTCTTGTATGACATGTGCTATATAAATAAAGTCTTATTATTATATACCTATATTTTTATATACCTAGAGCTGGCAGCTGTGCTCCGTTTTGCTCCTAGTTTGACTAATTTGTAATTTAATGCAGCATCAATTTCCAAAAGGTCACCCAAGTAGCTTTCAGTATGTTATTTGCAATCAAACTTACTTAACGTACTTAAGTTCCTCTGGGGTGAGTGAATTTGAAGGTTGAGGAGACTAGATAATTGTGGACAGGGTGCACAATTGTGGACGGCTTGGCTGGAGGAGGCGTGGAGGCAGCAATCAATTTAGCTGGTATTCAGGGCTGGGGTTCCACATATTTTTTGAGGTGGTCAATGTTTATTTTCTCGAATACTTTTCCTTCAGTTTGAAGATCAGCATTTTTCCCATCAATGTGAACTATTTTGTATGGACCCAATAAATCTGGTTCCAATTTGCCCCCCTTTCGTTGTTCCTGCCGAATCTTTTTCCTTAACACCAGCTTACCCACCACAAAGCAATCATCCTGGCCCAATGAATGCTCTCTCTTCCGCACCCTCTCTTGTCCTGCCAATATATTGGCCTCCACTTTGGGGTAGACATCTGTCAGTTTTTAAGTCAATGTTACCTCTTTGTTTCCAGCCAGTGCATTGACTTCCTCGACAGTTATCTTTAACATTGGTGGAGATAAATGAACACCAGTGCAGATTATAGCAGATACCATTATTGCCAAAGTAGTTCTATACTGTAAGACAATGCCATTATACCTAGCAACTACATAGCAACCATGGTAAACATTTCTATCTTTCAGTTTTTAAGATGGAGGAGAAACTTATCGCCTGTGTTGCTGCATATCCAGTCCTTTACGATACGTCTCTGTATTTGTACAAAGACATTAATAAAAAGTATGAGGCCTGGCGCAGGGTTGCCGACGTTGTCGGTGCTCTTGGTGGGTTTTTGTACTCTCAAATTCAGTCTCGTCACATTACGTAACTTCGTTCTGTGGTAACTAGCTAGTTAGCCCGGTTGGAGCTCCCTAGTCGTATCGACAGATTAGCAGAGACTTTGAGTAATATAATACAAGTTTTTACACATGTCAACGTGTATGTCTATTAAACAGTTTAGTATTTTGTATACAGAAGCTGATCCCGGTAAATTGTACTACTACTAGACTACTGCTGTGTTCGTCTTGGTAGCGATTGCGTTGCTTGAATTCGATTTAACGTTCCGTTGTACGGTTTAGGCTGAAAGGTGTTTTTTATATGAACAGATTGACAAAGTTTAGGCTTTGGCAATAAAGTTCAGGTTAGTAGGTTATTATTGACTTTTGAGTAAGGGGAGTGCCTGCACATGTTCTGTTGCAGTTTGACTTCCTAAACAGCTGTGGAGTTGTTTTTCTTTCTAGTGTGTCTCGCGTACAGCGTTGCAGTGAGCTACACTGGTTTGGAACCACACGTAATGATAATTTCACCAACAAATCTTATACTTGTAATCTAATGTCATAATAAATCCTACAACGAAAATGTATTTGTGAGGAATGTTTATTTTAACCATTGAAAACAGATGCATCATAGACCGCTGTAGTGTGTTGCCCGGGCAACAGAGGCTAATGTCATGATGCTAATGCTTCAGTCAAATAGTAGACTACTGTTTTAGAAAGTAGATGTACTTCCTTAATAATATCAGCGTATATTGTACATTACACTTCACATTACACTTTCTGCAGCTGCTTTGCTAACCATCTCCCAGAAGTTAATGAGCTGCTAAACGAATGTTCTGCTACAGGTAGTCACGCGTGTTTTCGTGACGTTAGTAACGTCAGTGATTGTGGCTAGCAAGTTAGCACCGCTTAACTTTTCGCCACAAAAACGTCCATGCAATGGAACGTAAATAAAAATATAAGCAACGCAATCGCTACCAAGACAAACCTTTTGACACTGATGTTGTCTATGTAGTCCAGATATTGAGGCATCCTTAGGGGTGGGAAAATATATGAAAGAGAACAATGGTTGTGCTCTTGCCGAAGGCTTATGACCTGGGGGGTGTTCCATCAACGTCGATAACGCAAGTCGCGCTAACACGAATAAGTCTCACTTGGGTAAACGTCAACTTAGACTTAAGCCTCAAGCCGTCCACTAACGTTCCGTTCCACTAACAGGCAACGCTAATTCAAGCTAGACCTCAATAAACTTAGACTGTGCAGCCCAGATAAGGCGTTCGTCGAAAAGAGGAGTTATATCGCAAAAAGCAACGCGTAAACCAGCAGAGTGGTGTTGTTTCAGCAACGTACATAGATTTTTTTTGAGTTGTCCCCAAAAAGGGTTGCCGCAATGAACATGACAAGGGAGTCAACTTGTCAAACCATTACGACCGTTAAAAAGCGTAAATTGTAGATATACCAAATTAACATATATGCATTCAGTGATTTACTGATAATTAGCGTAATTTGATGAGCTGTTTGAAACCGTTCTGACAGTAGGCTGGACTATGGCTGATATTCTCAACAGGAGATTGAGAATATAACCCAAAAAAGAACGTGGCAGCAATTGAAAATTGTAGGATAAAATTCAAAACACTGAAGAAGGCCATGGTTAATTGAACTTCATGTGGGCTAATAATGTTTTTGTCTTTACATCTTGAACACAATTACTTCAAAATAACTTTGCCGCACGCATTTATTAAAATAAAAGATAAAAGGGTTGTCAAAGAACGGATACGCCTTAAGCGATTGTAACTTGTCTAGACGCTCTGCTTAGTTTCTAAGGCCTTATTTTATGTCACTTAACCAATGGCTTTTGAAAACAGTTAAAGTGACATTATTTCTTAACTTGTTTATTAAAATGTATATATTTTTGGGAGATTAAGTAAACACGTAAGTCGTTCATGTCTGCACTTCAAAAAGTCTTAATTTACGTTTCCGAACACGGACTAAAGTGTTTTGGCGCAGGAATTTACTCGAGGGAATTTCTTTTGAGATTCTGTTTCCGCTTGTTTGAAATGATTTGCAACACATTTGAGTTTAGCTTGACTTATAGCCTGACACGGAGCAGGCTAGTTCCGAAGTATGAATTATCTTGGTTACGTAGCTTGAACTAAAATAAGCCACCTTAATGGAACGGAACTCTCGCTAAAGTAAGTGAGACTTGGCGAAATAAGTCTTGCTTTTCCTTAATCGACGTTGATGGAACACCCCCCAGTACATTGTTTCATTTCTATCATGCATGTACTCCATGATAAACAAGTCTATTAGTTTTCCATTGTCACTGATCTTACCAGCAGTGATACGTTTGTTTATGGCAGTGGCTATTAATAATTATTTATGTGTAATTAGCATCCGCCATTGTAGCAACCTTCCAATAAACAAATACACTCCAATGTGTCTTTGTTAATGGGTGTGGCTTAACTGAACCGATGTGACAATAGTCAATGAAACCAAAGATGCAAATCAAACTCAACCTCCACCACGCCCCCAAAACACGAGTAGAAAACATGCCTTACTTTGCTGACAAATGAGTATTCAGTGATTCTAAAACTGTTTTTTAATGTATTGAGAGACTTCTTCAAATATTTAACTTGACAAAAAATACAACATAGCCAACAGACCTTTTTGTGTCACAATTTATAAATATTTGATGTTGCAGTCCGGCAAAGAAATGCACTGAACACACTTAACATAAAACCTTTTCAGGTAGCTTGCTGGTCATTTATTTTGACGACAGGTCGAACGAAATGTTACACGGTTAGTTTATTATTTGCCTGACTAGCAATTCAGCACATTTTCTGAACTGGAAAATGTGGTTACTAGGACTCATTTTGTTCCTCTCTGACTTTAATGGTGGAATATCAGACTCATTTGCTAAAAGCCAAAAAAGTACTGTAATGGAAACAAGCAGTTCCTAATAGTTTCTTCCCTGTATTCTCTCTCTCTCTCTTTCAGGCACTAGTCTGTTACAGGAGGTAGTCTATTTAGTGAGCCAAGGGGCAGATCCAGATGAGATTGGCCTTATGAATATTGATGAGCAGCTGCCTGTTCTGGAGTACCCGCAACCTGGACTGGACATCATACAGGTAGTGTATAGTGCCTCTGTCTAGACCAGTAAAGCACTGTCCTAGACATAATTCAGTTATAAACTAAGACTACCAAGCCTATATATCACATTGTTACAAACAGTGTTGGGTAACTTTTTTTGTTTTTACTATTAAATGATTATCTAAAATCAAAATTATTAAAAGTAATTTATTAGAGCAGCGTTCCCCAACCACCGGTCCGCGGACCGGTACCGGTCCGTGGGTCATTTGGTACCGGGCCGCACAGATAAAAAAGTATAACATTATTTCCTTTTAATTGATTATCAGAGTCTGAAAGACTTGAAAAATGACCGGATTCTCTCCTTCTCTGCGGGCCTTTTCCCCTGAGCAAAAAAGCTCTGCAAAGACGTTGGTTTACTCATTTTTTTGCAAGTTTGTGGACTTTATTGAGCGGTAACTATCACGCTTCCTCTTGACACATGACAAGTGATAGTTACCACTCGATGAAGCCTGTTTGAGACAACAACTCTGTCGGTGTTTTGGATGAAGGGAGGCTGAATATCCTGAGATCGCCACAAAAGCACTGAAAACCCTGCTTCCATTTCCAACATCAATCAAGATTTTCTGCCGTGAGAGCAATCAAACAAAATCATGGAATAAACTGGATATAAGGAACGCACTTCGGTGTCACTCGGAGCTTATAGTCTCGTTTACAACAGTGGGACTGACACGAAAGCTAGCTAGTCGGGGGCGTAGCAGGTGCGGCTGCACCGGGGCCGTGGGGTGCAGGGGCCCGTAGCCGGGGCCAAAGGTGTGCACGCGTCACTCGACGCGCCCCCCCCCCTCCAAGTACCATAGCTCGACGGGCCCACCCTCGGGCTGTACTGTCTCTCTTATTTTTTGGGGAAAAGTAGCAATTTATACCAAAATCATATGCTTATCCTACATATATTATAGAAACTATCAAAAAACTATTCAATGAAATGAATAAGTTCTTATTTTCTTTGGTATTTTTGTGATTAGCAATGATGACTGCTGGGTAATATGTATGTTGTTGTCCAATGTCAAGTCTCTATTTGATCATGTGACGATAAAATACGCTATAGTTACACCAATTCGAAGGTCACGACAACGCAGTTCATTGAGCACAGCACAACTGAACGTGTAGCAATGCATTTTAAGCATAAGAGTGGAAGCAGGAAAAGGCAAGAGAAAAAAGAACAAGATGAGAAGGCGGCAAAGCTACCGAAATTAGGGGGGACGACCCCACGGACGTCCCCCCTGCTAGCAGCAGTGCAGCAGGTCAGCTGGAATCAGAATCTCTGGCCTCAGACAGGTAACCTACGGCTATTGTGATATATATATACATTTCAAGCCAAGCTATAGCCTACATACATTATGGTCGGGCAGGATAACTAGGATACAAGTTGGGTAAATAGTGGTCACTACTAGGTGGATAGCAAAGTATTATGTTAAGCTAGCCTATGGCCTAGCAGGGTGCTAGGGAGGCTATTCCTAGGAGGGGGAGGCAAATGCAACGAAGTGTTTTCCCATTTATTCCAATGTAAAACAAATCCATATTCTTGGTTGCAGGCATAACCTTTAATTAAAACAACAAAAACAATAAACTTTATTGTTAATAAATGACTTACAAGTACGTTATGTGAGATGTCTGTCATCGTTAAGATCAGGGTTATCGTAAACACTAGTGGCTGTGCTCTGTATTATTATATTATTATACGGTTTTTATACGTTAGAAATGTTCCCGCTGAGAGTCAAACAAGACTTAGTTAATCGTTTCTGAAATATGTATGGTTGATTAATAAAAATTAACAATAAATTTATTTATTTTTGCGTTCACTAGGGGTGGGGCCGTCATAATATCTTGCACCTGTGCCCGTCATTACTACGTTACGCCACTGTAGCTAGTAACAATATAACGATGGAAAACCAGGCTAAGAAACATAAAGATGGGGCTGAAAATTGAGACAAAAATACATCACATTCACTAGACAAAGTTTATCAATTGAAAAAACGTCTGTTTATTTTACATAAAGCTCCAAAAACAATTTTTCACTCAAATCAGCTAAACTATTTTCTCGCACGCTCGCATTAGGTGTTGAAGTCACTAACTAGGATCAAATCAAACCCAGAATGTGCATGCATTAGCAGCGCAGCTGTCCTGGGCCTATCTTTCCTCCTAGTCCGTCCCTGCCGGTCCGTGAAAATATGTTTTACATGAAACCGGTCCGTGGTGCAAAAAAAGTTGAGAACCGCTGCATTAGAGTACTGTTGTGTTACCAACAATGAGAACCCCTTTGTGATTCGTTGCGCACGTTGGTTATATTTGCCAAGTGATGAGCAATGCCTGGTGTTTGCCCAAATAGTAAAATTGTTTCATATCAGACTAGAGAATCTTTTTTTCCTCATACTTTCAGTGTTCTTTAAATGCTATTTGACGAATTCCAAGCAGGCTGTTATATGCCTTATACTCAAATTGGCTTCTGTCTAGCCACTATAAAATAAAGGCCTGATAGATGATAGTTGTGCCCACTAAATACTAATTTGTGGCCACTAAATGCTATTTTGTATATTAATTTAATTTGCACAAAATACTATTTTGGGGATAACGACGTAGCCTAACTATAATGCGGGCAGTTCTGCTATACCTGTGCGGGGCACATAGGCTACCCAGAGCAGGCTTAAGGTGCAGACATGGACAGATATGATTTTATTGAATTGTATTTTAGGCTGGGAATGAGTTACAAAGACATTTTAAAAAGCCTGGTATTGCAAGGAATCGTTATTACCGCATTGCATTTAAACAGAATTTTGAGAGCCCGGATGCTGTACCGGCGAAGCATCCTCATCTCAACTCATCCTGATTGCTATTGTTGGCTAGAATGATAATATCCTTCATGCTGATCCATATTGATATTATCTTGTCAAACTGTAAACACTACAACTGGGGGGTATTCCAGGGGGGTATTCCAGCTAGCCGGTTTTGTGAAAACTCGTGTTTTACCCTGAAAACAGGCAAACTCCGAGGTTTCCGTTCCAGAAAGAGAGGTAACAAAACCTTTTGGTAAGTTGCCATGGTAACTTACGCTGTGAAACTAACCTGCTCGCTAGGTGGTTAGTTCCATGCCATACTCTGAGATTTACCTATCCCCTCCCACTTTCTGAGTTTGATAGCGTTGGAAGACATGGGATATCGTTTCCTGGTTCAGCCGAGCGATCTCGAACAAAATTAAATTCGCTTAGTTATACGCCAGGAGACGATTTTAAGACTGCGATTTGATGTGCTTTAATTCCCTGATGAATGCCTAAGTTAACGTTAACGTTTCCCGTCACAATCTGTTATTTATTTGAGCAACATTCTCAAACCTTGGGTCTTCATCGCTAGTGTTATACGCCGTGGACGTGCACACCGAATTGACCAAAAGCTTTTTGGCACTGAAATAAAGACAAATCATTGAAATTGTTGGATTTGGTCTTCTTCATTACCTACAAATAGAAATATAACAATGAGTAGGCCTAGCCTTGGTTTGAAGAAAGATGGGAAACTGAACAGTGTATTAACATTAACCAAATAATGCCAATAGCCTACCAATTGCAGTTATTTGACTCTTTGGGTTAAATCAAAGCAAGAATGGTCAAATTAAGGTGAAATAATATAATCATGTAATCATATTGCAAATTAATGAAATCAATGAAGGTTAACTAGGCCTACTCTACAATGACTATTGTAAACCAGAGATACAAAGCCAGAGCTGAGGAGAAGGTCTCAGGAGATCAATCATCCACAGAAAAATGCTTCACAATTCCTTTTAATACCCAACAACAACTACAATCACACCACAATCTTGACCCTTTCTTATCAACATGACAATGCTACAGTAAGTTACACAATGAGATGTGAGAGCCATCAAGTTGAGACTCCATCCAGTAACTCCTAGTTTACCATATGAGAGGTGGGGGCAGGTTGATAGCCTTACAAGGTCAGCCTTTATTCTTCTGCCCTAAGTACACCATCTCTTGGTCAAAATAGAAATTCAGCAAATTCAACAATTAATATAGGTTATTGTTCCTACAATTAACATCACATGTGACCATGCATCCTCCCGTAACTGGAGTTCCAGTAAATGTTTTTCGAGATGAGTCTTTATTCGTCTACCCTAAGTAGGCCTACACCATCTCTTGGTCAGTTTTTGGCACTTTCTTCATTAGGTACAGTTTGTACAACTCATTTATTTGTAACTATATAGGAATACTTGAGATGACATTAGATACATTTCACAGTTCCACATGCAAAATACACCTGTGCAGTGGCGGACTCAGGGGGGGGGCAGGGGGGGGGCGACCGCCCCCCTTTGTGCCTCCTTGGTTGAAAAAGCGCGCTAAAGTGCCGTAAAGAGTGGCGAATTACGAGAGAAAATCCGATAACGTGCTCAATGAGTGCGCTTCTAATGCCCTTACAGTGCCTACATGGTTGAAAAAATGCTCTCTAGAGTGGTGAATATGAGAGAAAGTGCCTTATTGGCTGCTCTTTACATTCTTTTTGCACGCTGGTGGGGGCCCGTGTTGGGGAGAATGTGCCCTTTTAATTTTTTCGCCCCTGCCCTTCAAACAGTCTGAGTCCGCCACTGCACCTGCCATTAAATGAACATCTCACTGTAGCATCCATGCTCTGTTCAACAGGATTAGAATGTGCACATCGTTTTTATACAATGTAAATAATAGTAGGCTACATGGAGAGAGAACTACCAGCTACCACATCATTATCTGCATCCATTTCTGCGGCAGCAGTCAATGTCTTTTCGTCATAATCATCTTTTGATGGAAAGCAATATGTTGCGGGAAACTGCTTGAAATAGGCACCAATTGATATTGAATTAGTATCATGTCGAATATGATTAAAACCAAGGTGACATCAAGGCTACAATCACAAGCGTATAGCCTAAGCAAACTATGCATTACCTGTTCGTAGTATGTTTTTATATTTAATAAAACATTGAACATGCTATTTTATCAAGGCCACCACTTTTTCTCCTGTAGCCTAATATTAACGGACAGTGGGGTTAAATGTTCAATGTATGGACTGGCTATTACATTCAAATGTATGCTCGGCAGCAATTGTCTCCCACGCCACTTGCATACACTGCTACAGCCGTGTTGCTTTTTTCCGGAATATGTACTGGACCATTAACACAAAATGAAACTTGAATCTGAAGTTTGGTGAAGTAGGACAACGTTTTTTGTCGCCGGGTGGCATGGTGGATCCTAGTATCGGAGTTCCATTGATGTTGGCTTTCAATAGTTCTCATGCCCACACCTAACTCTGAGTTGACGTACTCCGAGTTGAGTTAACTAATTCAAATCAGCTTTTCTGGAACCGAATTCTCAGAGTTTCCCATGTTAGAGTAACTCAACTCAGAGTTCAGGGTTAATCTCAGAGTTTGTTAAACCCGCTACCTGGAATACCCCCCTGGACATACTCACAGGTCCCCTTCACCACATACATACAACTTTAGCCAAGCTTTTAGAATTGTAATAAAGTAAATTCGAAACATATAGAAAAACTCTAGAAATTAGAGAGATACTTTTTTGTTTAGAAATGTAATTAAATTAATTAAATTCGAAACATTTAGAAAAATTAGAAATTCTACAGGTTATTTTAAAGTTTTCATTGGATTCCTCCAACAAACACAAATGTCTATGCTTCACTTCAGCCAAGCTGTTACCATTAATCATTATAAGAAAAATAAGAGGATATGGTAAAATAAGAAAAATCTAAAGTAAAATAAGAAAAAATATTTTTGGTTAAGAAAAATAGAAAATAAGAAATAGAAAATAAGAAAAATAAGAAGTGTTTGGTTGAGAAATATACAACATAGACAATAAGAAAAATGTTGTTGCACCAGTCATGCCCCTCACCTGCTGCCTCACAAAATCGTTCAATCTCACCACACTATCATTTCCGTGCCCAAATAAAACTGTCTGCTGCTCTGTTAAAGCGTTGGTCAGTCTCCCTGTCAGGTTCTTAATGCAAGCTATGCAGCATTAACTGCACACGATCAGGATGGCTACCGTCGCTGCCACTGCCCCCACCACTGAGACAATAACAGATGTCCATCTACCGAACCATGATTGTAACATTGTGGTGAAGTAGTTGTCCACTCCACTGTTCTCAGCCAGCTCCTTACTCAAAGATGTTAGCTCCTTCAATGCCCTGAATACAGAGCCGTCTGGTGTAGTGTTATTAGGGATAAACGTGCAGCATAAAGTTCCAAAGACAACCATAGTATAGTTACTCAATACCCAATCTCCTCGTTTGACTCCTCCACTCTTTGGTTGACTGCTTCACCTGGAACAGAATTTAGCAGAAGATACCTCTTTTCTAGTTAGCATCAGGTTTAAGTTGTGGAATTACATATGATCTTCCATAATTTAATTCAAATGTTGTTAATGCATGTGGTTAGGGAACTAGGAAATACTTAAATCCACTAAGTAAACATATCTATAATTACCGGGCAGTATTTTCCCTTCACATTTCTTATTGTCAAAGATATGGAAAACTATAGTCATTATCCCAAACCAGAATTTAATCTGTATGCTTCTCAAATGAAATATAGACCAAATAATGTTCTTAATGTAGCTATTAACAAAACATTCCTCCCCAACTATATAGTTTTTAAAGGTTAGATAGGTAGAACTTCATAACTCGTTTTGCTGCAGTTCAAAACGAGCCAATTAGCTCAAACCATCATAACCACAATTTCTTGGCTTCCCAAATTATTTCAGAACTGAATGTTATAATAACCCTCTTCATCCACTAATACCATTTATTAATACAACATTATCACAGCCTAACTGTTTATCCCAAACAGTATGCCAGGTTCTGATAAAACTCTAAAATAAAACTTTAAACCAAATTACAATTAAACTCAAAATAAAAGTACATTTAGTTATGTTCTCTTTCTTATTTTTAACCAAATTACATCTAATACCTTTATCAAAACTCTTAAAAACCCATATTCATTGTGTCCTCTTCAAAACATCAGTGTTTAAAACCAATCATCTCTTCACATCCACAAAACGTTCTCTTGTTTCATTTCATAACCTTCCATGTTATTAATTAAATTTGTTACGTTTGATTTTAGTTTGCAAATGATTTAACCTAACTTTCGTTACGATTAGTTAACATAGACTCGCCATTGTTCTCCAGAAGCCTATCTCTCTCTTTCTCTTCCCCTCCCCACGCGCTCTCAACCTACCATCTTGTATTCCACTCTCATCATAGTTTAGAACTGTACATTGTTCAACTCAATCTGACTCAAATATGACAAATATCTTCTATAGGAGAGGACAAAAAAGAAGCACACTCCTCTCTATATTTATTCAACACAATCTGACTCCATTCAAATATTACTTATTAGGAACTTTAACCCCTTCTCGACAGGACTCAAACCTGTCACTTCTAACCCACAAAACCCACACAACCGGTACCGGGACTAACAGTTTTGACACACAACACAGAACAGGGAATCTAACCCTTGAGACAGATAAAACACAGAACAGGGACTCTAACCCTTGAGACACATAAAACACAGAACAGAGACAAACTCAGTAAGATTAACTAGTGGGACTCTAACCCTTTTAGAAGACTTTCACCTCAAGGCCTTAAACCCTCAGTAAGATTAACTAGTGGGACTCTAACCCTTTTAGAGGACTTTCACCTCAAGGCCTTAAACCCCCGGTAAGATTAACTAGTGTTGATTTCCCACCACTTTTGCTTTGACTAGGTATGATGAGACATAGTAATCATCTAAATTTGGTTCTCAGTTCCGAATAGCAGTACTTTGAATAAACAGGCGTCTGCTTACCTTTTGAGGCGCGCCTGACGATTACGTCTGCCTCCTCGTACCGGTGTATGGCTCTCTCTCCCGATCTGTCGGTCGGGCCGGGACTCTCCGGACTCCCTCTTTTCAACGTTGAGGTCACCAATTGAAGGACTTAGATTTCTTTGTGTCTATTCCAACTAGCATATGTAATGCTAGTTTTCACTGACAGAAGTCTGTGTTCTAGAAAGAGTGGTCTGGAGTCGCAGAGGTCCGATAATATCAGCTTTAATGCAGCAGTTGGAAATCAACAAGTACAGAGCTCTGGGGTTGTCTACGTTTCCCTAACCGCAACAATGTTAGGACTGGTTCAACTGGCTCTCTGTCCCTGCCCCAGGATATATAATACAGTGCAATATTACAAAATGATACAAAGAGGGTTGAGCTTTCTCATGCGTCAGGGAGTTGTTCTTGCTGGCGCGCCCCACGCTCCGGTGCCATCTCAGCCTGGCTTCAAGGTTGCTCCTGAAATGAAGAGATTAGGACACAAAATACAGCCTGTTCCCCACACCGTGTGTGAGACACAATGTTCAAGCCTAAGCAAACTTTGAAGTTCATAAAACATTACTTTAATAAGCACAATATATAATGTTAATAAGCACAATATATTATTTAAGACATGCATCCTTTATAAAGTTGTACGAACATTGTTCCTGTTGCCATATCCACCGGTACACAGTGCCCGTGATGCATTGGGTGGTTAAGATGCCACACATACTGATAACTTGAACTAGCCTATAGATAATGATAGCCCTTGATAGAATTGGTGGCACACAGTATTGTGCTGTAATGTAGTGTACATTCTTTAAATACGGTTGCCAGCGAAATTATAAATAGTAAATAAATAGTAAGCTGCCTTTCAGCACAAAATAGTTATAGACAACAAACATGGTGTATCGCATTTCAATAGCCAAGAGAAAATAGTCCCTGTAGACAGTGGCTGTTGCTATGCAACGAACAAACAGCATTGTGAACTTCACGTTTGTTAGCCTAGCTAGCTAGCTAGCTAGATCTCGCAATTGACTTCATAAAAGCTGCCTTTAAAATAACAACAATGACAATGGGACACTTTCAATAAAATAATATTTATTTTAAACATTAGGTCTAAACATGTTATGGTTTGCTTATATTGATTTGGATATTTCCACTAATTGTGCATCCATTGTAAACGTTTCTCATGTCCCCTTCGTCTCTGATGACATCGCTTTCGACCACTCTTGCTCTCTTTGCCGGTGGCTCGGTGTTGGAAGTGCCTTCTCCAGCAAGGATATTACTCCAACGCTGTCTTTCATTGAAATTTGGTGCCCAGTAGCTTTAAAAGGAGCTTTCGGATTTATGTCCACTCACTGACATTATTTCTCTTGCTTCCAACCCAGCATTAGAGAGCGTTTGCACCAAGGTGCTGCGCAGGCAGTGATTGGTGTAGACTGTTGTGCCCGCTGCCTTGCATATCCTGGGCAACATTGTTGCAAGATAATTGACGCCCATTTGCTCCATTCTGTACCTGCGGCAGAGAATCATTATTATTAATGTGTGTTAGGGTTGGCTAAAGCGCTAAAGAGTAGCCTACTAAAGCCAATACCTACCAAATGTCATCTGAAGAGGCAGCGCTCTTCTTTGGGTGCATGTAGAAAGCAGGTGCGTTGGGGGGTAGGAGTGACAGGTACTTCTCCAAGGAGGCGACAGGACAGCGGAGGTTTCCTGGAAGAGCATACATGTATCCACGGCGACTGTCCTTCTTGCGCTCCTGAGGATCTTCATGGTTCTTGGTCTCCTCATTAAATGTCATGCTGGCATACTTTTGTCCATTTTCATCAGCAAAAACTGCGAACGACCCTTTGGTTAGCTGGTGGTTACCCTCCTTCCCTCTGCGTCCAAAGTGCAGTTGTAAGTCGAACCAGACCTTTTTAACTAGGCCCTCTGGTGTGGTTGGATCCAGTGAGGCCTTTATTGATGTTTGATCACAGGCTGGTATGGATCCATGATGTTTCGTTTGGACGTGGGTGTGGTTTTCACAACGCCAAGAAAAACATTGTTTGCGGACTTGAAAGCGCTTTCTTTCATTAAACACCAGCACCGACTGAATGGTGGATCATTAATGTGTCGGTTCAGTCCCGAAAGCAGGCAGACGTAACTGCTGATCCCATAGTGGTCACCCTTTCCATTGCGCACAGTGCCGTAGAAATCTTGCAGTATTTCATTCATTTCTTCCCTGGTTATGGTCTTCAGGTCTACGGTTTTCCCCATCTCTTGGCACCAGTTGGTGAAGCAGTTAATTGGCCACTTAGTTTGGCTGACAGTGTTTCTTTCGTTCCGCAACATTTCAAAGACCTAAATTTCTTTATTATCGATAATAGCATGACGCCCACCTGAATAATCATCTTCGGCTAACCACTCATCAAAAGTTCTTCCCCCCAAAAGATCAGAGTTAACATGAAACATGTTTGCTTACTGTTAATCTATTAACAAAATGACAACGACAACCAAGTGACAACGAAAATTACCAATGACAACCAAAAATGTAACCGTTATTTTGAGTGCTCACTAATATGGAACGCTCCATTTTAAGGCAAATGTAAACAGGCTACTGTAAACACCTGTACACCGTACAGTACTTTATGCTCAATAAAGCACACCCCGTGACTCACTCTCAACCAATCAGAATGCTTGATTTCAACCACCCGTATTATAAGTACTTTTAAATTCCATCTCGTCACATTACGTAACTTTGTTCTTTGGCAACTAGCCTAGATAGCCCGGCTCGGACTCCCTCATCGTATCGGCAGATTAGCAGAGACTTCGAGTAATATAATAAAACGTTTTTACACATGTCAACGTGTATGTCTATTAAACAGTGGTCCTGTGGAGCTACCCATCACAGCCCGTATCAGATTCAAGATCCTGGTACTGACCTTCCGAGCGGTGAACGGGACTGCACCTGCTTATATCCAGTCTCTCCTCCAGCCTTACACCCCCACCCACTGTCATCTTCTGACAACTGTCTGGTGGTTCCACTTCTCAAGAACTCCCGCTCCCAACCGAAGCTCTTCTCCTGTCTGGCCCCCCAATGGTGGAATCATATCCCCACCTCCATCCGAGATACTGACTGTCTCCCCATCTTCAAGAAAAGGCTAAAGACACACTTGTTCCGAGAGTACAACGCTACCTAAAAAAAGATTTGTTGGATCCGATGTTAGTTTTTTTCCTCCAGGAACACAATGACACTTAATGAGGGACTTGTAGCACTTGTTGGTTAGTTGTAACTGAGTTCACTACTTGTACTCGCTGTAAATTATATTAATGTTGCTTGGTTTCCTACAGGTACACTCTTGCACTTTTGAGGTTCATGTTGTTTGATTTGTAACTTGTTTAACTACTTGCTCTTATGTCTTCCCATTGGCACTTACTTGCTTATCACAATGTATGCTCATGTTTTGGCTTCCCGCAATGTTTTTGGGGATATCTCGTTGTTTAGGATCATTGACCTATGCACTTTTTGTAAAGCTCTCTCTTCGAAGTCGCTCTGGATAAAAGCATTTGCTAAATGAATAAATGTAAATGTGGCAGCCCCCTCCAGTTTTCTTTGCCTAATTTTTCTTTCTGTTGGCTTTGTCTAATAAACGCTGCACCAAAAATGAACATTGTGTAATAAACACTGCAGCGTTTAATAGAAGAAATACAGTAATTATCACAGTCAAAGCCATAGCAATATGTGTAGATGTGTTGCATAAAAGGTTTCAAGCCATTAGGCTAATTTGCAACCCCAGTCCCTGGTCAGGCCTTTCTAAAAAGATGATCCAAATATTATTATGTATTTGTTTTAAGAACTACATAGTGTGAGTTACACAATCATGCAGCAGATACATTGTACACTAATACATTGCATCAACATTTCACAGATTTGTGACCACATTACACACAACAGCACGCTACATAACAACACAAACCCCATGCACCCAGACGCTCGCACCCACTCACCTATACCCACCCCTATAGTGAGGGGCCCGGGCCTCTACATGTTTAGCTTCCAGACCCTGCCCATGGGGTGAACCTTTGCAGCCAATCACAAACAGCCATCTACATTACATTTAGTCATTTAACAGTAAGTACAGGAACATTCTCCCCGAGGCAAGTAGGGTGAAGTGCCTTGCCCAAGGTCATTTTGCAGCCGGGAATCGAACCGGCAACCTTCTGATTTATAGCCCGATTCCCTACATATTGTGTTCCGAGTCCAAACCTGGACTTCTGTGTGCGTGCTGAAGTGGTTATTTGGCAAGCTCAGAAGAGCGCGCTGACATGGAATTCTGCGTGCATCGGTTTGTGTTTTCAGCGGTTACAAGCATTGATTGGGATACAGTGTTTATTTTTTCCGGGATTATCAATCTAAATGAATGCACTGACTAATAAAGTAAATTGTTAAAACTCAAACTTTAGATTTTATTGGGGCACAGCAGATTTATACTGGGGCACGTGCTAGAGGAAAAATTGTCTAACAACGCCCGTAGTTACAGTAATAGTCGATATAAAACCAAAACAGACATTCTAAAACAGTATGATATTATTCTGACATATTATCCAAGAATTAAATAGGCTATCAAGTCTATAGACAACTTTCATGTTTACCAACATTCAGGATGCGCGCGCAGCTAGGTTTCAGAAAACCGGGAAAGGATAGCATTTACAATGGCAAAAGGACCACACGGATCATATAAATAGTTCGATTTAAAAGACCAAAAAGTCAGAGGAGGACAGCCTTCGAGAGAGAAATAGCGATTCCCCATTGATCTGTCGGATCAGAATTTTGATTAGGGTCACGAACGTCTTGACATTTGAGTGAGAATGTCGCCCGGTACAGACCGCATAGTGGAGCGGTAGCCATGTCTTCGCGTCATGTCACAAAGTTCATAATTTTACAGTTTTATAGTCAATTCGACATCTAAAAAGTCGAGCAGGGCAGCTTTCAAGAGATATGGGAATTCTGCTTTTAGCCAGCTGGTACGATTATTTTTGTGATTTGTTTAAACTGGCAATTTGAGTGTGAGACTGCGTCCCCATAAACCTCAGTCAGACTCGTCGCTCACTGGCAGTGTGCACAATGTTGTATTTCACTCCAGAAACGTCAGAGAGGACTGCCTAGCGTAGATACGAGCCTGCTGAAGATAGCCAGCATATTGGATTTCTTTAACCGGGCCTGTTTCATTACTAATTTTCCTGAGAAAGCGACCTCCGTTAGCCAGGCTAGTTTTGCCCGATCACTTGGTCAGGCTATTTAAAGCTATGGGGGTCAAGTGACTTTTGTGCATTGACAAGTGAAATGTAAATGTACTCGTCCAAAGGACAAGTGCCTCAAACAGTTAATGTCAAGCCCTGTAATCCAGTGAACAGAGATATATGATGACCTGATCGACACTCCAAGTGTATTATTCCCGGGAGAAGTTTGTCTTTTGCAACCCACATGCGCAGTTGAGCCAGCTTGACAGTCGTGTGACGTAGGTTTAAAAGTGGTCTATAGCTACTTGATGTTAGGCTACATGTTGATATTCAGCTCATGAGAACATAACCTTTGGTATTGGTCAGGAGAGAAATATGCCTATGTATGAATTATGTTGCTAGTATCATTGATAAACTGACATTTTTCTGTTAGGCTGTCCTCCTCTGACTTTTTGGTCTTTTAAATCGAACTATTTGTATGATCCGTGTGGTCCTTTTGCCATTGTAAATGCTATCCTTTCCGGTTTTCTGAAACCTAGCTGCGCGCGCATCCTGAATGTTGGTAAACATGAAAGTGGTCTATAGAAGAGGAATATTGCTCCCAGAATATTCAGCTGCATAGACAGTTTAGATAGCCATCTAGATGGATAACATTCACATTCAGAGTGAACATTTAATGTATCCAAACTACAGACCATCACATTACACATATCAAAACAGAACAAACACAACAACAAAACTCCAAACAATGCTTATCTAACTTAGCTTAAACGTTTAACTTTGTAGCTTTTCAGCTTGCCGCAGAGCATTCTGGGTAACAGGAGCGCTGCCGCTACTACACAACTTCTAATCAACTTTCCTTCGTCCTACTCTGGAGACTTTACATTTATTCATTTAGCAGACACTTTTATCCAAAGCGATTTCCAAGAGAGAGCTTTACTAAAAGTGCATTGGTCAATGATCATAAACAACAAGATAGCCCCAAAAGGGCTTTTGCAGGCTTTCATATTGACTGGTGCATTCTGGGATTGCATGATGTCAACTACCCGAGCTCAGTTCACAATTCAAGGTTCCTATGTCTAAACCAAACATTATGTTATTAAGAAGTAATTTGTCCATGAGATGAAAGTAAATAAATAACTATTTAAATAGTTCGTTTTGAACTTATGTGTTTTAACAGAAAATGTTGGTGAAAAATGTATTATTATGAAATGATGTGTTTTAAAAGAACATTTACGTGAACATGTTATTAATATTTGTAAAAATAAATACATTTTAAAAAATATATTTTTTAAAATAAATAGACATTTTAGTGTATTTTTAATACTGTAATTTTCATGTAAATATATATAAATGTACATTTTGCCATTGTCTTTCTATCTGTATTTCCAGTCATTCAGAAATACAGAAAAAAACATGTATAATTTCCAGAAGAAGTACTGTAATTTAATAGTTTTTTGTACAGTGTAATATGGAACCAAGATTAAGTAAGTACTACCAAGGAACTACCTTTGTACTAAATTTACTATTACTTACTGCTTAGTTAATCTTGGTTCCATAGTAGTTAATAGTATTAAGTTCGGTCTGAATGTAGTACTACCTATTACTTCCTGCATAGCTACTTATTAACAACGGACCATCATTC
The DNA here is from genome assembly GCA_903064625.1 of Mallotus villosus. Lineage (NCBI taxonomy): Eukaryota > Metazoa > Chordata > Actinopteri > Osmeriformes > Salangidae > Mallotus > Mallotus villosus. Next base: position 243,370 of record CAEFZP010000821.1, read on the forward strand.
TAAAGTGTTACCGAAGACTTTCTCCAGAAGTGGCCATAAATACCATGTTTGTGTATACAAGGCCTACCAGCCTTCTAGATTTTGTATTGAAGTCAATGTAGCCAGTTTTCTATGAATTTGCAAGAATTTCTTAAAACATTGTCCACTTTGTAATGAGTAATAGAGTATAGATCAGAATCAGAAAGGGATTTATTGGCCATGAAAGTTTGGACAGACAAGGAATTTGCTTTGGCAGGAAGGTGCATACAATAAACATATAGTAACCTAAATTTAAATATGTGGATTATCTATCTATACTATCTATATTAAAATAAAATATACAATAAAATATAAGTTGCCTACTTTACAATATAAAAATACAAATATGATAAAAAATACAAATGTATAACATGCAGTAATGTAGTGCAGAAAGCAATGTGTTTAGAGCAGGAAGTTATTAAAGTCATTAAAGTAAAGTCATTAAGTCAGTGTGAACCCATGGCCTTGTTGAAGAGGCCAACAGCAGAAGGGAAGAAACTGTTTTTGTGGCGAGAGGTGTTGGTCCTGATGGACCGCAGCCTTCTGCCGGAGGGGAGTGACTGAAACAGGGAGTGTCCAGGGTGGGAGGAGTCGGCCACAATCTACCTCGCTCACCTCAGGGTCCTCGAGGTGTGCAGGTCCTCGAGGGTAGGCAGATTGCAGCCAATCACCTTCTCCGCAGTGCAGATGATACGCTGCAGCCTGCTCTTGTCCTTGGCAGTGGCAGCAGCGTACCAGATGGTGATGGAGGAGGTGAGGATGGACTCAATGATGGCTGTGTAGAAGTGCACCATCATCGTCTTTGCCAGGTTGAATTTCTTCAGCTGCCGAAGGAAGTACATCCTCTTTTGTGCTTTCTTTGTGAGGGAGCCGATGTTCAGTTCCCACTTGAGGTCCTGGGAAAGGATAGTGCCCAGGAAGCGTAAGGACTCCACAGTGTTGACTGGGGAGTCACACAGGGTGATGGGGGTGAGTGGGGCTGTATTCTTCCTGAAGTCCACAACCATCTCCACTGTCTTAAGAGCATTGAGCTCTAGGTTGTTCTGGCTGCACCAGGTCACCAGGTTGGCCGCTTCCCACCTATAATCAGACTCGTCTCCACCAGAGATGAGCCCAATAAGGGTGGTGTCGTCCGCAAACTTCAGGAGTTTGACGGACGGATGACTGGAGGTGCAGCTGTTCGTGTACAGGGAGAAGAGCAGAGGAGAAAGGACGCAGCCCTGAGGAGATCCGGTGCTGATGGACCGGGAGTCAGAGACTTGTGTTCCCAGCTTAACGCACTGCTTCCTGTCAGACAGGAAGTCTGTGATCCACCTGCAGGTGGAATCAGGCACATTCAGCTGGGAGAGCTTGTCCTGAAGCAGGGCGGGGATGATGGTATTAATAAGACTTTATTTATGTAGCACATTTCATACAAGAATTGCAGCTCAATGTGCTTTACATAAAATCAATAAAAACAGTAATTAATAATAATAATAAAAAACAATAATGTAAGTGATAAAAGTCATACAAATCAATAAATAACTATTTAAAATGTAACAGAAGATCTGTGGTCTCTCGAATCGGTCTTGGACCCGAGCTGCACTCGCAGGTTTTCAAAACATATAACAACCCAGACTGGCCGCACTCTATCTGCGGTCTCTCGAATCCGTCTTGGACCCGAGCTGCACTCGCAGTTTTTCAAAACATATAACAACCCAGACTGGCCGCACTCTATCTGCGGTCTCTCGAATCCGTCTTGGACCCGAGCTGCACTCGCTGTTTTTCAAAACATATAACAACCCAGACTGGCAGCACTCTATCTGCGGTCTCTCGAATCCGTCTTGGACCCGAGCTGCACTCGCAGTTTTTCAAAACATATAACAACCCAGACTGGCCGCACTCTATCTGCGGTCTCTCGAATCCGTCTTGGACCCGAGCTGCACTCGCAGTTTCCAAAACATATAACAATAATATAAACGTATAATAATATAACTAAAAAGTAATAAAACCCGAGATAAAATTACTTAAATGCTTCGGTAAAAAGGTAGGTTTTAAGATGTCTTTTAAAAATGTCTAGCGTGTTTGCTTCCCTAATATTTATGGGTAATTTGTTCCATAGTTTTGGAGCGTAATTGACAAAGGCCGAATCACCAATCTTCTTATGACTGCTTCTGGTGACCTCTAAAAGGCCTGCATTTGATGATCGCAGTGTTCTAGCTGGTGTGTAGTTTATGAGGGAGTTAGCAATGTAGCTAGGTCCTTGTCCGTGTAGAGCTTTGTATGTGAGGAAAAGGACCTTAAAGTAAATTCTGAAGGTAACAGGGTGCAAGTGTAAAGTAGCTAGGACAGGGCTAATGTGTTCTCTCCTTTTAGTTTTGGTTAATAGTCTAGCTGCAGAATTTGGAATGAGCTGTAGTCTTTCAGTGGTTTTCTTGGGAAGACCAGTGAAAAGTGCGTTACAGTAGTCCAGCCGGCTGGATATAAAAGCATGAATTAACTTCTCTGCATCATTTTGGTTTATGAATGGTCGTACCTTTGCTATATTCCTCAGGTGAAAGAATGCTCTTTTGGTCACTTTATTAATGTGAGAGTTGAAATTCAAATCTGAGTCCAGTATTACACCAAGACTCGTCACCTCTGGTTTAAGACAGGGGGTTAAGCCTCCTAGATTCTTAGTAAGCATCTCTCTTTTGGATTTGGGGCCACATAGTAGGACTTCGGTTTTGTCTTCATTTAATTTAAGAAAGTTATCATTCATCCATTTTTTTATTGCCAACAGGCAGTTTGTAATGGAATTGATGGCCGCTGCATCGCTGGGTTCAGTGGATATATATAGTTGTGTGTCATCCGCATAGCTATGGAAATCTATGTTATGTTCTCTGATAATGTCGCCGAGTGGTAACATATAAAGAGAAAAAAGTAATGGACCTAAGCAGCTACTGAAGGCAGAGCTGAAGTCCACAAACAGGATCCTGGCGTAGGATGCTGGGGAGTCCAGGTGCTGTAGGGTGAAGTGGAGGGCCATGTTAACTGCATCGTCCACAGACCTGTTGGCTCTGTAGGCAAACTGCATGGGGTCCAGAAGAGGGTCTGTGATTGATTTGAGGTGTGCCAGCACCAGGCGCTCAAAAGATGTATTTACCACAGAGGTCAGGGCGACGGGTCTGTAGTCATTATGTCAAGTTTGCCTGGGCTTTTTGGGCACAGGGATGATGGTGGAGGCCTTGAGACAGGCTGGCACATGGCATGTCTCCAGGGAGGTGTTAAAGATGTAGGTGAACACCGGAGACAGCTGGTCAGCACAGTTCTTAAGGGTGGCAGGGGAGACAGCGTCCGGCCCAGCTGCTTTGCGTGGGTTCTGCCTCTTGAAAAGTCTGTTTACATTTACATTACATTTACATTTATTCATTTAGCAGACGCTTTTATCCAAAGCGACTTCCAAGAGAGAGCTTTACAAAAGTGCATAGGTCACTGATCATAACAACGGGATATCCCCAACATTGCAAGTAGTCAAACATGAATCATACATTGTGAAAAAAAACAAAAATAAGTGCCAAAGGGAAAAATCATAAGAGCATGAAGTTAAACAAGTTACAATTGGACAACATGAATCTAAAAGTGCACCTGTGGAAGAGCAAACAACAGTAAACTACCTCACAGCGAGTACAATAATTTTAATCAGTTACAGCTAACCGACAAGAGCAGCAGCTCTCTAAGTCAGAGTCCTTGTGATCCTGGAAGAAACTAACATCATGTCCAGCAGATCTTTCCTAGGTACAGTTGTATTCCCGGAACAAGTGTGTCTTGAGCCTATTCTTGAAGGTGGGGAGACAGTCAGTGTCTCTGATGGAGGTGGGGAGTTGATTCCACCACTGGGGGGCCAGACAGGGGAAGAGCTTGTGTTGGGACCGGGCGGTCTTGAGCGGTGGGACCACCAGACGGTTGTCAGAGGAGGACCGAAGGTGGCGGGAGGGGGTGTAGGGCTGGAGGAGAGACTTGATGTAGTCGGGTGCAGTCCCATTCACCGCTCGGAAGGTCAGTACCAGGGTCTTGAATCTGATACGGGCCGTGACGGGCACCCAGTGAAGGGAGACGAGGAGCGGGGTAACATGGGAGCGTCTGGGTAGGTTGAAGACCAGACGGGCCGCTGCGTTCTGAATCCTCTGGAGAGGGCGGGTTGCGCATGCTGGGAGCCCGGCGAGCAGCGAGTTGCAGTAGTCCAACTTGGAGAGGACAAGTGCCTGGACCAGCAGCTGGGTGGAGTGCTCAGATCCGATGGTTAACCGTATCAAATGCTGCAGAGAAGTCCAGCAGAATGATGACGGATGACCTCGAGGCCGCTCTGGCAGACTGGAGGGCCGTGGTGACCAACAGGAGGGCAGTTTCAGTGGAGTGGCCCGTCTTGAAGCCCGATTGGTGGGGGTCAAGCAGGTTGTTCTGAGTGAGAAAGTTTGACAGTTGGTTAGATACAGCGCGTTCAATTGTTTTAGAAAAGAAGGGTAGAAGTGATACCGGTCTGTAGTTCTGGAGGACAGCTGGGTTAAGGGAGGGTTTTTTGAGTAGGGGTCTAACTCTGGCCTGTTTGAAGGCAGAGGGGAAAGTGCCAGAAGTAAGAGAAGAGTTGAGGACATGGAGAAGGAATGTTATGATGGAGGGAGAGATGGTTTGAAAGAGAGGGGAGGGGACTGGATCAAGGGGACAGGAGGTGGGGCGATGAGAGAGAATGAGGTCAGAGATCTCTGCCTCAGATAGGGCCGAGAAAGAGTTGAGACATTTAGTAGGGTCAGTCATAGAGGGTGAGTGAATAGGAAAGGTTGGTTCAGGGAACCGACTGCTAATGTCAGCAACTTTTTTCTCAAAGAAGGAAGAGAAGTCGTCTGCTGTCAGAGTGGAGGGAGGGGGTGGGGGAGGTGGGTTAAGAAGGGTGGAGAAGGTAGAGAAAAGTTTGTGAGGGTTTGAGGCAGAGTTAATTTTGTTCAAGAAGTAGTGAGTTTTAGCATCAGTTATATGGGCAGAGAAGGATTTGAGGAGGGAGTGATACTTATCAAGGTCTAGACTGTCGTTAGACTTGCGCCATCTCCTCTCAGCCGCTCGAAGGGTGGAACGTTCTTCACGAATAACATCAGTGAGCCACGGGAAGGAGGGAGAAGATCGCGCAGGCCTAGTTGACAGGGGGCAGAGGGTGTCAAGTGATTCAGTTAATGTGGATAACAGCATGTTAGTGGCAGTGTCGGTGGGGTGGGACATGAACTCGTTAATAGGAGGGAGGGAGGATGTTACAATGGAGGAGAAGTGTGAGAGGGATAGGGAGCGGAGATTGCGTCTGAAAGTTACGAGGGGAGGGGAAGTAGGAAGAGTTGGAGGGAGAGAGATAGAGAATTGGATAAAGTAGTGATCAGAGATGTGTAGTGGGGTTACAGAGGTTAGGTCAGTGATACAGTTACGTGTCAGGACGAGGTCCAGCTGTTTTCCTGCCTGGTGGGTTGCTGGTGTGTTGAGCAACGTCAGGTCGAAGGAGGTCAGGAGAGACTTGAAGTCAACAGCCTGCGTTCCATCGAGATGGATGTTGAAGTCCCCAAGAAGTATCAGCGGGGTTCCATCATCCGGGAGGGCGCTGAGGAGCATGTCCAGCTCCTCCACAAAGTCAGCTAGGGGCCCTGGTGGTCCTGGTGGTCCTCTCCCAGTTAGGCGAGGAGAGTGGGAGAACGAGTGGTTGACAGAGAGAGCAGCTGGAGTTGCAGTGTTCTCTGGTAGGATCCATGTCTCTGTTAGCGCGAGGGCATCAAGAGAAGCATGGGATGCTAACGCTGGAATGAAGTCGGCCTTTTTCACAGCAGACTGGCAGTTCCAGAGTCCTATAGAAAGAGGGAGAGCAGGTGGAGAAGATCTGGAGAGGTAGCTAAGGTTAGAAGTGGAACGTATATACTTCGTGACATATCTACGTCTACGTCTGCGGGTGTTGTAGTGAACGGGAATGCTGAAGAAGCACATGCTAGCTATAAATGTGTTCTAGGTAGAAAATAATAAAAAATAGGGGGGGATACTTATCGGAACAGGTGATCCGCCTCGTCGGCCTTCCTCGGATGACTCCCGCGGAAGACTCCTCTTGTTGCCCGAGTCTTAGTGACCGAGGCTGCCAGGCGAGGCTGCCACTGGAGTGCTAGCTGCCTTAAGTATGCAAAGCGCAGCTGACAATGGCTCTAATTATGTCAACAACCCGCCCACTTGGAAACGCTCATGGCGGAGCCTGACAGTACAGATAGAAACTTGCAATTTAAATCGATCTCTAGCTTAGTGGCTAGCTCTCCTAACGGCCTGTTATAACAACTATCTTCTTACTTAATTCTACTCTGACACAGTTTCAGTTTAAACGACAAAAATGAAACAAGTCTGAAATACTTACTATGAGAAGATTCACGATGTTAACTTCAGCAGACACTATTACACTCTGATCCAATATACAGATTCAGGGCTATTTAAGCACAGCCTATCAATGGCCCTAATTATGTCAACAACCCGCCCACTTGGAAACGCTCACGGCGGAGCCTGACAGTACAGATAGAAACTTGCAATTTAAATCGATCTCTAGCTTAGTGGCTAGCTCTCCTAACGGCCTGTTATAACAACTATCTTCTTACTTAATTCTACTCTGACACAGTTTCAGTTTAAACGACAAAAATGAAACAAGTCTGAATTACTTACTATGAGAAGATTCACGATGTTAACTTCAGCAGACACTAATACACTCTGATCCAATATACAGATTCAGGGCTATTTAAGCACAGCCTATCAATGGCCCTAATTATGTCAACAACCCGCCCACTTGGAAACGCTCACGGCGGAGCCTGACAGTACAGATAGAAACTTGCAATTTAAATCGATCTCTAGCTTAGTGGCTAGCTCTCCTAACGGCCTGTTATAACAACTTTCTTCTTACTTAATTCTACTCTGACACAGTTTCAGTTTAAACGACAAAAATGAAACAAGTCTGAATTACTTACTATGAGAAGATTCACGATGTTAACTTCAGCAGACACTAATACACTCTGATCCAAAATACAGATTCAGGGCTATTTAAGCACAGCCTATCAATGGCCCTAATTATGTCAACAACCCGCCCACTTGGAAACGCTCACGGCGGAGCCTGACAGTAGGCTACAGATAGAAACTTGCAATTTAAATCGATCTCTAGCTTAGTGGCTAGCTCTCCTAACGGCCTGTTATAACAACTATCTTCTTACTTAATTCTACTCTGACACAGTTTCAGTTTAAACGACAAAAATGAAACAAGTCTGAATTACTTACTATGAGAAGATTCACGATGTTAACTTCAGCAGACACTAATACACTCTCCCTGTTTACTTCACCTTCCTGAATGGAGAGTGACGTCACAGAGTTGGTGGGAAGGGGGGGGGGAGGGATAGTTCAGGGGATTCCAATTGTCTTTTAAAGCGACAGTAGAACTCGTTCAGGTCGTTGGCCAGGCGTGAGTCGTTAGTGGAGTGGGGGGCTCTGGGCTTGTAGTTGGTGATCTGCCTGAGCCCTCTCCAGACAGAAGCAGAGTCGTTAGCAGAGAACTGACGCTTCAGCCTCTCTGAGTACAGTCGTTTAGCCTCCCTCACAGCCTTGCTAAACCTGTTCTTAAACTCCTTGAATCTGTCCTTGTCCCCACTCCTAAAAGCGTCCTCTTTGTCCAGCCTTAGCCTTCCGAGTTTAGCTGTGAACCAGGGTTTGTCGTTGTTGTAGCTCACCCTGGTGCGTGTTGGTATACAGCAGTCCTCACAGAAGCTGATGTATGATGTCACAGCCTCTGTGAGCTCATCCAGACTATTGGAGGCAGTCATGAACATATCCCAGTCAGTACAGTCCAAGCACGCCCGCAGATCCTCCATAGCCTCACTGGTCCACTGTTTCGATGTCCTCACAACAGGCTTACAGCGCTTTAGCTTCTGCCTGTATGCAGGAATCAGGTGGACCATGACGTGGTCTGAGTGACCCAGTGCTGCACGGGGGACCGCATGGTATGCTTTACTGATTGTAGAGTAGCAGTGATCCAAAGTGTTCTCTTCTCTGGTAGGACATTTGATGAATTGTCTGTACTTGGGGAGTTCTTGAGTGAGATTGCCTTTGTTAAAGTCGCCTAGCAAAATAACCAAGGAATCCAGATTTTCATGCTCCACACACAATATCTGGCTAGCGAGCACACGTTGAGCCTCATTGGGATTCATTGGCAATAATGACAATTTTATTCATTTACAAATTAAATCTACAGTACAAAGTGTGCTAAAAGTGAAGGGGTCTGAATACTTTTCTGAAACCTTTGTTGTATGATGAATTTGCCTCTGTTTCCTCAGGAACTGACTTCTCCTCGGCTAATCAAGAGCCACTTGCCATATCGCTTTCTTCCCACGGCTATGCACAATGGGGAGTCCAAGGTAAGAAGACACAACCCTCTCAACAACTACAGATAAACATATGCCCCTTTCGATATGCACACAGCTGTCTCTGTGCACACAAAATCTTGTTTTGTTGCGTAGTTGCACTCAGTAACTATGCCACCGTTTGGGTGGTAATGTTAGCTAGACAGCTGGCTAGTTCATCTGTATACTTACATCACAAACATTTGTCCTGAAATAATGTCTGGAAACATTACAGGGATTTGTGAAAATGTCACCTTAATAAATCTTGGACGTTGAGTATTACTCTTGGTACCCTGACAGCAGCATTGTGAGTGATGCACTACATGTCCCCAACTCCTTTGGGGGTGATTTGTCATGTCATGTAAGCTGAGCTAGTAAGCGTGGTCATGTGTTTTTATGCAAAGCACAACATTGCCACGTTTGCCTGTCTGCAAATCTGATAATTTATTTGTGCATTTACCGCTGTGGATTCTCAAATTCTATCAACAAAGTGAATGGGCTACATGTGAGGATTCCAATCTATTAGGTTTTTTGTTATTAGAGAAATGTTTTGTGGTTTGCATAACATCTCTATGATTATCTAGATAGCTAATGGATATGAAAAGAAAGCAACCAAGCTATCCATCTAGCCAAATTAGACACTTTCTATAATATGTTGTGACAACTACGAAGTGTTCCGAAATGTGTGCCGCACACAGTTTAAATAGAGGGGTCGCAAATGAGGCAGGGTTTTAGCACCTTTAACATACAAACTAAAAACTGTAACTGGAATTTTTTCTCGGTTGAGGGTCTGTTCCGGGAGGTCTTCATCTGGCCTATGGTTAGTTCTATCAGAGTATCAGATCAAGTTAACTTTAATTACAACTGAATTATGTGTTCTGAGTCCAGCTCTGACCCATCACTCAGTTAGTCTGAACTCTCCTCGTGTTTGTTTTCTGCTCTTTTATTTCCCCTTTTCTCCCCATAAGCTGATTGTCGGCAACTGCCCACTGGGAAGGGAAATAATTTGTCGCCAATGGCGTGCTCCCTCGTCTGCCTGTGTTTCTGTCTGCGGGGCTGACAGCTTGTATTTTCCCTTGTCGCTCTCAGGTTGTCACACCAGCAAAAACCCAGGGTCTCCCCCGACCTGCAACGGGCAGGTGTTGTGTCCGAATAGTGCTTCTGCATTTGCATACTCTTTCGCTGACCGATGTTCCACCTGGAAGTTAATCTAGGTAGTCATTGTTAGAGAAATTAAGGATGTGATGTTTTTTACTGAACAGTACAGATGCTTAAGCATTCTTTGTCAACAGATAACAGAGCCTCCAAACAACTCTAGGATTCCTTATCACCCTGGGGGAAGGGTGAGACTAGAAGATGTTGGGGGTTAGTTTGTTTTAAGGAGATGCAGAACTAAGGCAGAGACCATCTGCTTGACACCTTTGTGAAGGAGTTTTTACTGTAGATCCTGTTATCTTTCAATCAGGGTTTATGTCGTAAACACGCACACATTCAAACACGCACGCACACACACGCGCGCCAGGTCTATGCAGAGGAGCCAATGAAGAAGAGCCATGGAACATTTAAATGCTTTGTCTTAGCCAATAACAGTCAAGAGCGCCTGTGTTTAAATAGCTAGCAACATAGGTTGCTAGTCAGACAAACTTGTAGCACCATGACGTGTGATGTTTTTGTCTTCTTGTGGCCGCAAGCAATAAAGCTTTCTTAACTTGCTCACCGACTGACTCTGCAATGCTTGATAGATTAATATTTCTGACATCATTCTGGTGAGTTAGGCCACAACGTAGGTCTGGTGGATAGGATGTGATTCATCATCCTCTGAAATTTGGCCCGGGCACCATGGACACCGAACGAAAGCACGATAATGAAAGGCAGGGAGGGGTACCTGCCAATAAACCCTTTGTAAGGTCAGGCTCATAATGAACGAGGCTTGTCCCAGGCATCCAACCAATTCATCCACTCGAGGCATTGGGTACACGTTGAACGTTGAGACCTCGTGGAGTTTCCGGAAGTCATTGCAGAACCGGTAGGACCACTGCACTCATTGATCACTCCTTCGTCCCTGTTGGCTGTCCTTCTTGACTCTGGCATCCAGTAGGGCATGATGTGCACCCTGACTCCCGATTTGGTCAGGATGTTACAGCAGGCATCCTTGGTTGTCCCCGATAAGTTGGAGAACACGTCCTGGAGGTCTTGTTGTTGACTTGGCTCCAGTGGGTCTCCAACCCGGACCTCTGGTAGCAGGGGCTGGGTGGTTAACACTGGTTACCGTTTCCATTGTTTTACTAAATTCACATGATAAATTTGGGACGGCCTGCAACACCTGGATTGACGTACCTTGCAGTTGACTTCTCCAATCTGAGTTACTACCTTGTAGGGTCCCTGCCAAATAACCAGGAATTTGCATTCCAAGTTCGGTACCAGAACCAGGACACAGTCCCCCGACTGGAAAATGTTCACCTGGGCTCCCCAGTTAGATCTGGGCCTGGACCAGCTGCATCGGTTGCAGATGCTTCCTCACCACAGGCCAAAACTAGGCTATGGTGGGAAGAGGGGTGGCTTTCCCAGGACTTCCTAGCACTGTCTAATAGGCCTCAGGGACGCCTACCATATACCAAGGGTTGAAAATCTGGTGCAGGCCTGTAGCCCCCTCCCTGATGGTAAAAGACAAGGGATAAAAGCTGGTCCCAGTTCTGGCCATCTGCTTCCATGTCCTTATTCAACATCTGTTTCAGTGTTTTGTTGAAGTTGAAGTGCTTTACCAAGGGAAAATCTTGGGGTGGCACACCAAAATCAAAACACATTAATAATAATAACCTAACAATATTTAGAAAAGCATCTGCCTTTACAGTGTTCGTCTTGGTAGCTAGCGATTGCGTTGGTTGAATTCGATGTAACGTTCCGTTGTAGGCTACGGTTTAGGCTGAACATTAAATATTTTTTTCATGAACAGATTGACAAGTTTAGGCTGTGGCAATGAAGAATCACTTTGTATTGTAGCTGACCAACAGCGCAAAGACAACAAAGCTGACTAGACTAGCTAGATGTTTGTTAGCTAATTGGCTACAGCTATACCACTACGGCACTAGCTGGTGGTGGCTGGACGAGCTGGTGGCTGGACGATTTGTACAGTACCTCCCAGAAGCGGTCTGGAACGGAAGACTACAAGGTAGCAAATTAGCTGTAGCTAGATAGGTTTAACACTTTTGGTAACAGATACCTCCTCTGAAATAGCAGACTACTGTTTCCGAAAGTGAATCTATACTAGCTTAGCTCTAATATCAGCGTACAGTATAGAGCTATCATATTTTAGCTGGCTGCATTTCAAAATTGTGTTTCATATCACAATGTTAAATGAGTAAATAGTTAGCTATCACCATAGCCTCTTTGCTTGTGGCATTACAAATCGTTGACTTGCAATGTCATGTCTAATAAATACCAAAACAAACATGTATTTGTGAGGAATAGTTATTTTAACAATTGAAAACAGATGTATCACAGACCGCTGTCGTATGTGTCGCATGTCGCCCGGGCAACAGAGGGTAATGTCATGATGCTAACTACAGACTTCTGTTTCCGAAAATACATGTACTTAATAATATCAGCATATCTGATATTGTACATAAGATTTCAGAATGTTGTTTTGTATGACAATGTTAAATGAGTAAATAGTTATCACCCTGGCTTCTTTGCTTCTGGCATTTCAAGTTAGCCTAGATATCTCCCAGAAGTTAACGAGCTGCTAAACGAATGTTCTTCCACAGCCTGGCAGTCACGCGTGTTTTCGTGACGTTAGGAACGTCAATGACTGGCTAGCAAGTTAGCCACATTAGCTTCACTTTTGCCACAAAAAATGTACTTTAAGCTTAAACCATGCATCGGAATGTAAATTCTGATACAAGCAACTCAATCGCTACCAAGACGGAACGTTTGACCGGGTCGTTCTCTATGTAGTCCAAATTTTGACAGAGTTTTAGGGGTGGGAAAATAAATAATAAATATATATGTGAGATAACAAAGGTTGGCTCTGGCGAAGCCTAGAGCACACCCAAATATAACTGCAAAGCAGTGATGCGGATTCCTCCAAACATTGGGAACCATTGAAAAATGTTTATCCCTGACAAATTGTAAATGTATAGAAAAATCAATGCTGCAGAATTACCAATGGGATACCAAATCTGAAATGCAATACCATCAAGATCCACAAGGGCCTTTATTTCAAGCCAAGAAGTGAGAGGAGGGGCTTGGTGAGCCTATCCATTCCAGAAAGCCTTGTATCATTGTGCATCAGGGCGGGGCCTTTAGCGCTACCTATGGGTAATGGTGGGCCATTTGTGGTGGGGTAGTTACTCTTGGCCTATACTATCAATGTTTCAGGATTTTTAGAACTTTTTACCATTGCATAGAAAATCGGAAATGCAAGACACATCCATAGATCCACAAGGGCCTTCAATTCAACCCAAGGAATGAGTGGGGGCTTGGTCAGCCCACAATCTCGTCAAATGTGGGAAGATTGGACAAAAATTGAAGGAGGAGTAGTGAAAGAACGTGTTTCCTTAATCTATATTGTACAGAAAAATCTTGAGGCTTTTTTGTTCCTCATGAGAAATAAGGCATATTTAATGAATTTTAGGACAAATGGGATGTGCAAATGGCATCACTTTGAAAATGGACAATTGGGGCGTGGCCGTAGCGCCACCTATGAATAATGGTGGGTCATTTGTGGTTTGGTAGTTACTCAGCCTATACTATCAATGTTTTAGGATTTGGATAACTTTTTACCATTGCATACAAAATCTGAAAAGCAAGACCATCAACCAACATCCACAAGGCCTTCACTTCAAGCCAAGGAATGTATGGTCAGCCCACAATCTCCTTAATTGTTGTGTGTGCGTCTTGCCAAGCCCGCGCGTGTGTCAAGGGAAGGCTGAGTGTGTGAGAATGTGGAGCGCGCGCGCGCAGAGGAGCAGAGAGAGACTTTTTCATTCTAAATTTCACAAAAAATTAGCCCAGCTAGCATGTTTCAAATATTCACCAAAAATCTACTTTTCATCTTAGTCAACCTTTTCTCAGATTTGTGTACTAAACAGTCTCAAGACTCTTCTTATGAACTTGTGATTGATGCGGAGTATCAGTTTTTGACTGGCTGATGTGTAAAACATTATTTTAGCGTTAGCGATAAATTAGATTTGCTTTATATCAATCATTTTTGGAGATATGAAGTTGCCTTTGCACATGGTAACATGTCTTAGTGTCTTCCACCCATATACTAAGTTTGGTGTTGATATCTCAGAGATTTGCTGAGATTTGATCCAAATTCCTGTTTGGTTGCTTTGTTGCCGATTTTGATTGGCTGTACCAGACAAAGGGTTTTGAAAATCAAAGATAAAAGTAATGCCTGAGTGAAAGTTGCTCTGACGATGATGTCTGCCACTTCTGGGGAAGATTGGAAAAGAATTGTAAGAGGAGTAGGCTTTCAAAGGTTTTTGATAAAACCGGAAATTGCAGAAAATCGATATAACCGGAAATTGACGTCATAGAGTGTGTTGAATTCGTCTTGATCCAGGGAATCCAATGGTACCTCATTTTTGAGGTCATACGGTTCAAAAGTTGCGTGTGGAAACAAAAGTCCAACTTTGACCCATTGGTGGCGCTAGACTGGTGCAATGGGAAACATGAAACTTGGTGTAAGTATAAAAGGGACTGTCCTTAATGAGTGTGCTAAATTTCACAAAAAGTTGTCTATGGGGTCTAGGGGCTCCCATTGACTTCCATGGCACAAGAATTACAAACTAGAGAGCATACAATTTCTTGGGAAATTTTGAGGGTGTGCCTGCTTGTCCGTCCCTTTAAGTTTTTCCCTTCTAGTGATATTTTCAAGCATTTAGAATACTCATAGTCTATTGAATAATAATTCATTAAGAACACCCTTGGAAAGAAGCTACTGTAATAATGTTATCACTGGAAATATTTCAGATGGATTCGCGATTCAAACAGTAGCTCTATGTCTGCTAACTTATGACATGCCCCCAAAAACGTAAATAAGCTTGACATTTATTTAGTGTAAAATCGCTCATGCATAAAAAGCTCAATAGCGATCATTGTCAGTAACAACGCAAAATGCGATATAGCCCTTTGTGAAGAAGCTGTCCCGGTAAATTGTATAGAGCTACTACAGTGTTCGTCTTGGTGGCTATCGTTGGTTGAACGTTCCGTTTTACGGTTTAGGCTTAAATATTGCTTTCATGAACAGATTGACAAGTTTAGGCTGTGTCAATGAAGTTCGGGTTAGTAGTCAGACAGTTTCACCTATTGAAATACTTTTGATTTAAGAGAGTGCCGAACATGTTCTGTCGCCGTTTGACTTCCTACTGTAAACAGCTGTGGATGTTTTTGTTGGCTACACAGTGTCTCGCGTAGGCTACAGCGTTGCAGTACTGGTTTGAAATCACAGGTAATGATTATTTCACCAACAAATCGTTTACTTGTAATCTAATGTCATAATAAATCGTACAACAAAAATGTATTTGTGAGTAATGTTTATTTTAACGATTGAAAACAGATGCATCATAGACCGCTGTAGTAGGCCTATGTGTTGCCCGGGCAACATAGGCTAATGTCATGATGCTAATGCTTCAGTGAAATAGCAGAC
The DNA here is from genome assembly GCA_903064625.1 of Mallotus villosus. Lineage (NCBI taxonomy): Eukaryota > Metazoa > Chordata > Actinopteri > Osmeriformes > Salangidae > Mallotus > Mallotus villosus. Next base: position 258,442 of record CAEFZP010000821.1, read on the forward strand.
TACTGTTTGTTTGCAGAGGGGTCCGTTTTTTAATGACATTTTTGCAACTGATATTACTTTATATTTTATATAAAATAAAAGATATATATAAACTAGAGAGCATACAATTTCTGGGGAAATTGTGAGGGTGTGCCTGCATATTTTCAAGCATTTAGCCTACTCATAGTCTATTGCATAATAATTCATTAAGAACACCCTTGGAAAGAAGCTAGTGTAACAACGTTATCACTGGAAATATTTCAGATGGAATCGCGATTCAAACAGTAGCTCTATGTCTGCTAACTTATGACATGTCCCCAAAAACGTATGTAAGCTTGACATTTATTTAGTGGAAAATCGCTCATGCATAAAAAGCTCAATAGCGATCATTGTCAGTAATAACGCAAAATGCGATATAGCCCTTTGTGGAGAAGCTGCCCCGGTAAATTGTATACTACAGTGTTCGAGTCTTGGTTGCGATCGTTGGTTGAACGTCCCGTTGTACGGTTTAGGCTGAAATTAATATTGCTTTCATGAACAGATTGACGGCTGTGTCAATGAAGTTCGGGTTAGTAGTCAGACAGTTTCACCTATTGAAATACTTTTGATTTAAGGGAGTGCCGAACATTTTCTGACGCCGTTTGACTCCCTACTGTAAACAGCTGTGGATGTTTTTGTTAGCTACACAGTGTCTCGCGTAGGCTACAGCGTTGCAGTACTGGTTTGAAATCACAGGTAATGATTATTTCACCAACAAATCGTTTACTTGTAATCTAATGTCATAATAAATCGTACAACGAAAATGTATTTGTGAGTAATGTTTATTTTAACGATTGAAAACAGATGCAGCCTAGACCGCTGTAGTATGTGTTGCCCGGGCAACATAGGCTAATGTCATGATGCTAATGCTTCAGTGAAATAGTAGACTACCGTTTCCGAAAGTCGATGTAGTTCCTCAATAATATTAGCTTATATTGTACATTACACTTAACAATTGTGTTTCATATCAGAAAGTAACATTAGTAAATAGTTATCACCCTGGCCTCTTTGCTTGTGGCGTTTCTGCAGCTGCCTTGCAGTATCGTTAAAGCTATAGTTAGCCTATAGCTATCTCCCAGAAGTTAACAAGCTGCTAAACTAATGTTAGGCTAGAGGTAGTCACGCGTGTTTCGTGACGTTAGTAGCGTCAGTGACTGTGGCTAGCAAGTTAGCCAGGTAAATAAAAAGACAAGCAACTCAATGGCTACCAACTTTTGACATGACGTTTTCTAAGTAATCAAAATATTGACGGATGCTAGGGGGGGGCACGATACGATCCTTGCTAGGCTGCAACAGTCTTCTATGCACGTCGTATCTAATGCGTCGTTGCTAACATGTGCCGACGCTGTGACGTAGGCTATTATAACTGAGTAGTCTACCCTTTGCCGACAAAATCAACTTTATGCCACAAAAACGTTGTATGGTCCTAAACTGTGCAACGGAACGTACATAAAAGTAATAGCAACTCAATCGGGACCAAGACGAAACTTTGGACGTCGACGTTTTCTATGTAGTCCAAATATTGACCGAGGAGAAGGGGGGCAAAAATAATAATAATAATAATATATATGTGAGATTACAAAGGATGGCCACGTCGATGACGTGGCACACCCAAATATAAAAATGACAGATTTTTAAAGCATATTTTTTTG